>OZ012717.1:34930705-35530705 GCA_963942605.1 Poecilus cupreus
GTCAAACAAAAAAACAACTTCTTCAACCAATCACAAGTCCTCCCGCTTACATAAAGAACCAGTTCTGCTCGTTTCCGATTGGCTGAAACTGAGATACAAGCCTTCGAGATTACAGCCATGAAGCATTATGTTGTTTACAGTTGCCCAAACAGTTCTACAGGTAGACACCATACGGAAGGAGTTGGAATATTGTGAGTGATGCATTGGGCGATTCATTTAAAGCACTCCTTTATTAGTAGTCATGATAGAATAATTTTCTTGAAACTCTAGCATCGATATATGATAGATACATACAAAATTTAGCGGGAGACATGCTTAAGAATATTAATTAATTAATAGTACGTCGAATTATGTTCCTGCAAATTTTGCGGTGTAGTTTTTTCAGCTACTACTGGTGATAATTTACAGTTAAAGTCAATGCACGATTTAACGAATTGGAAAGTTTGCTAAACAACAAAAAAGAAAAAGAAAACTTTAGTCTAAATTAGATCGCGAATAGGGTCCTTCGCTAGAGTCACGAAATAGCGAATAAGTCATTTATATTACAACTAGATCCAAAAACATCGTACTAAATATAATAGAGGTTTAACAAATATTATTAATTATTAAGATATTTGAGTTTTAAAGATAGCAATTCTGACATCAATGTATTATGTTTCTCTGTACTTCTCTCTCACACATCTATTCTATTCTAAATTCGTTGTACATACTTCTCTTATTATTTAGCTGCC
This sequence comes from Poecilus cupreus, assembly GCA_963942605.1. Lineage (NCBI taxonomy): Eukaryota > Metazoa > Arthropoda > Insecta > Coleoptera > Carabidae > Poecilus > Poecilus cupreus. Next base: position 34,931,437 of record OZ012717.1, read on the forward strand.
ATATTTTCGAAATGTCAAAGGATTGGCACCTAATTTGAAGATTTTTATTTTGTTTTGAATTTGTAACCAAATAATACAAATCACACTTGTTTGAGAATTTGCTCGATAATTAAACCACATGGTTAGATCTACACAAGGAAATTAAAGACATGTTGAATAAGTTAGGTTAACATTTGACTAAAATAATCTTACAGTTTATTTATATTTCTTTCCGGAATAAATGATATTCGTGTAAATTTTAATTATGTACCACGAAAAGTTATTTTAATTCCATTTAAATAATTTGTTAAACAATAAAATAGAACATTTATGAGACTACAATTATTTACAATCTCTACTGTTTGAGATGCACCACATTTAAAAAAAAATCATGGCGGCTTAATTAATAACAATTAAGACTATTTAAAACTGCAGATAGTCTTTCATTTAGATAAAGTTTTTACTACTCTTTTGAGTTAGTGCACACGAAGACGTTATTGACGATTCAGGAAAACTCAAAGTTTGCATTTCCGCGAAAAACTCATCATCGATATTTCCATGAATCCTTTATTTCCTTGTACTCCGTACAATAAAATAAACACTAGAAATTTTTATTTGTAAATCTATCTATTTATATAATATATTTATATTTGATTATTTTATTGGTGCAAAACAAATTAACGATCGTCGGGAATGTGCAGAATGTAAAATATAAAATTACTCCGCAACACAAAGAAATCCTGGCAATTACAACAATGATTCTAATTAACACAAGGAATTCTGTAATTACACTTCAATATTTTTTCGAACAAGTTAATAATGTGCAGAAGCGAAGCAAAGAGCCTTTTTGTTCGGAAAGAACGTAAATTATACCTTCAATACAACTACAAGAATTATATACCTACGCAGCATCTCTTAGCACGCGCCACGGTCAAGGTTTTCAAAATGGTGGACGCGGGAAGAAAAGAAGATTATCTACAGAAGCTGTAGAGTGGAGTAGACCACCTAGAGAGGATCTTCTGTGAGTTATTAACAGAGATTTAATGCAGGATGAGTCACTTGAACAGGATTTAAAGTTTAACAGAAATGTCACTGGTCCAATCCTTTTCTGATTCTGACAATTTGTTGCCTAAGAAAAGAAAGCGACTGCTTTCAATATTTACATGATGACTATTATATTGGGTATTCTTCTAACTTCTACTGGGTGTGGAACTGAAATGTGGAGTATAGAGATTTAAATGCTATTTTTAAAAATATTACTGTAAACTTGTACCTATTCACTTTACAGCAAAAGTATAAATACAAAAGTTGTACAGAATTTAAAAATGCATGCAATAAAACACATTTGATTATCTAAATGTTAGTATTTTACGATATATCAATCAAATTAAATAAATATTTATTAGAAAAATTAAACAATTTAGAAAAATATTTGACATTTACGAAAACTGATTTAGATTTATTTATGTGTTGTATTATTTTCTATAGAAATTTCGTAGAAGATTAATAATGTATATTACGAATTGTAAAGTTTATTTCTTTCCATTTCTTTTTGTTAAATAAATAAATAACTCTAAAATTATTTTATGAAATGTTAAATACGAGGGTCGTCCAGAGAAAGTAAAGAACGATTTGACATAACTAAATCAAAACGAAAGATATCAACAAAAAACTTTAACCCTATTTTCCAATGTAATCGCCATTGCTGTCAAGGTATTTATTGTAATGTGGTACCAGTTTTTCAATGATGATGTTATACTCTTCTACCGCCAAAAATCTGAGCCAGGATGTCACTGCTTCTTTTAGGCCTTCATCGTTTGTTAACTGTTTTCCACCCAAAAATTACTTTAGTTTTGGAAACAAGTGAAAAAGGCTTAGTACCTGGTCAGGGCTATTAGGAGGTTGTTCAAAAATTTCCCATTTAAGACGTTGAAGTTCTTACTGTATTTGTTTCACTTGTTTGCAGAAACTAAAGGTATTTTTAGGTGGAAAGAGTTCGCAAATAATGAAGATCTTCAAGAAGCAGAGATTTTTGGCGGTAAAATCGGCATTGAAAAATTGGTACCACGTTACCATAAATGCTTTGACAGCTATGACGATTACATTGAAAAATAGAGTATGTACTGTAAATTTGTAAATAAAGTTTTTTATTTGAAATCGGCACTAAAGCAATCGTTATTAAAAGCTCAGAAATTGTCACTAAAGTAACCCGTTATACGACGATTTTGAGCATCGCAATCTTGCCAACTGTAAAATAATTATTGTACAAGCAAGATAATTTTGACAGATATATGACGTATTGTAGTAAATTTATACGTAAAATGAAACAATAAGTGCAAGAAGAATTAACTAATTAATTCCGATGAAGAAATTGAAGACGAAACACATAATTTTGAGTTCTATTTACGATAACTTCAATGTTCGAGGTTGGCAACACTGAATGTCAGTTCCAATTGACAACTTACGGATGTATAAACTTAACCTATATAATAATATTTTTACAGTTTTTTCTAATTTTAGATTTCAAATAATATTTAATATGTACCGTGGCACTGAAATTCCTTTTTATCACTCACATGGTTTATTTTTCCATATTCTCGATAAAGAGTTAAACTTCAGTGCCATGATACATAAATAACTATATTGAGTTCTTCCAAATCGTTCTTTACTTTGTGGTCGACCCTCTAACTATAAATTCTATCGCACAAGTAAAGCACACTGCACTGAATGTAGAATTCCAATAATTTGCATACGCACCTACAGAAACGACACGCATACAAATGGTTGAAAATCCCAACGATTGCCAGGTAGCGTACAGTGTCGCATTTACCTGTAGTTTTCGCAAACCCACTCTCAGTGGTCTCTGCAGGCTGTGCGGTATCGAAAGTCCATTTCAGTTCGGTTTCAGTTGAGTCCGAGACGGTGATGGTGAAAGGAATGGTGCGGTAACAACCAACAATATTGACGTTGAAATTAAGTGTTGCTGGTGTGATACAGCTGTGGTTTGTGAGGAATTATGTGGATTGTTCAGTGAGAAAAATGATTAATAAATTCAGGTACCGCAAGCCTGAACACGGGAAGGATACGAAGGCTGCTACGTTACCCCGAAAGGAGAAAAATGTTGAGAAACATGTATGTGATAATTATCTATTCTTTGGGACAGATACTACTAACCGTAACAACTTGATAATTGTGAAAAAAATTATTCGTTTTTTGACAGCTAAAGAAATATTCCCTATTAAACATGAAGTTTTGATGCGATTTTGTCACGATTAGCAAATTGCTACGTAACAACTTTGTTGGAGAATTGGTCCGACTATTAGTCAAAAGGAAATAATTGTGATTTAACTGATTGAAGTTATCTCGAATATTTTCTTTTGTTAAATTATCCTGTTTCTCGCGAGGTCCTGAAACTTCTGAATAGGTAGGATGAAGCCTTCTGAGTAGAGGGCGCTACTAGAAACGAGCAGGCGTTGTAAATATTTGAATGCTCTCAGTTGAGCAGACAAATAAATATTTAATTTTACATACACAATAAGGAAATGTATATTTTATTATTGCTAGCGAGGTATGTCGAGTGAAGAGTGTAGAGATTTCAATGCTATTTTATTATTATTTTACTGTATTATTTAACCTATTCACTTTACAGGAAAAGTGTAAATACAATTGTACTAATGTTCATAATTTAAATAGGCATGCATTAAGGCCTATTTGGTTACCTGAATAGTAGTATTTCAAGATATATCAATCAAATAATATGTAATTAAATTGTTAGGAAATTTGCGGTCATTGAAAATTAAACCAGAACGAAGAATATTTATTTAACAGAAATAAGTGAACTCTCAAATTCACCGTTATATAATTACAATTTTCTACGAAATTTCTACAGAAAATAATACAAAACTGTAATAAATAAATCTAAATATGATTTATGAAAAGTCAAATATTTTTTGTTTTTGTTTAATTTTTCATGGTCGTGTATTTCTAATAAATATTAATTTTAATTCAATTGATACATCGTGAACTACTAATATTTAAGTAACCAAAGGGGCCTTATTGTATTCATTTTTAAATTCTGATCAACTTTTGTATTTACACTTTTCCTGAAAAGTGTGAATAGGTAAAAAGATACTGTAATATAAAATAATAGCATTGAAATCTCTGTATGCTACAGTTCAATTATACACCCTGTATATTTTTATACCTGTATTTCTGTCACATCCCCAAAATGGAGTGTTACAAAATTGTTGGAACAAAACAGGAACTGGAAGTCAAATTTAAAATGTTTGACACATTTTGACGTATCAAATAATAATGCAAGCGTATATAATAGATTTCTCTGTAGTTTTCTACCATTTTATCATAAAATACTTAAGTTAAGCAAGCGAACTCACCCAAAATGGTTTTCGCAAACAATAATTTAAATAAAATAAATATATCATCACGCCTTTTACCCATAATGGGTGGGGTACTCTGCTTACGTAGATCCCGGTAATATATTTTTTCGAATGAAGTGCGGTTACTAGCCGATAAGTCAAAGCACCCAACGATGTTAGTGGAGGGAACACCAGAGGGGTAAATTTAAAATGGCAACTGTTGGTTGTGGGATTCGAACTGAGATCTTACGGTTCACAGTCCAATGATTTACCACGGAGCCATTTACCCCATTTATGTTTGAACACTATGGCACAATAATAATTTTCCTCCTGACATTCATAATTACTTACTGATCAACTTAAACCTATTATTATTGAACATTAATAGTGAAGTATACAATCTAACACTTTTAATGACGGTAGTTAAACCATATGCACAATTTTCCTTCAGGTTTCAATGCATGATATGTGTTATATAGTTCAAACGCTATAGCCATACAAGCTGATCATTAAATCCTTACGCAATCATAGCAAGCTTTCTATCTTGAAGTAGATCGATTCTGTAACGTGCTTCGTTTAGGAAAACGTTAGTGGGCAATAGAAAATCTCCAAATTCTGCAATGCTAATTATATAACTGCAAAGTTTAATTAATTACCTAGATTTGTATCGCTGATACCATTTTAAAAACATAGTTAACTTCATCCCTCACTGCCTCACTTACTCCAATTTACATATTGGCTAAAGTACTGTTACTGCACAATTAATTAAAAACAAGTTTCAAATTTGTTAGCAAGTAACAAATTATTTGTGTGTATTTCGTAACTAAATATATTTGTGAATGAAGTAATTATTAACATTTATTTTATGTGCTTTTGACTAAATATTTTAGTTATTATAACAAATGAAGTTGTTACAAAGGATACAAACTTTCTTTAACAATTTCAAATTGATGAGTTAGCTAAATTTACTTGTTATTATTGACGAGTCTATTTGTTATATTTTATAAATCCAACAAATAAATAAAAACAATTTTTCTTGTTAAAAATTCAGAATTGACAAAGTCACATTTGTTCAAATTGTTAATTTGAACACAATTTATTTGTCAATATTAACAATAAATACTTAACAACCGCAACATTAGCAAATCGCAAATCAAATTTTTTAGTGTATATGTAAACGATATAAAACTTTGGAATACCAAAGTATCAACGTAATATTATATAAATATACGAGTACGAAATCATATCATTTGGTCCAGTTAAAATCATACAATGGAAAATTGTTTAATTCGCCATATTTATCATTTTTACCTTCCGCATTTACATATATGTAAGGGAGGTATTATGTTTATGTTACGAATTGATTAGATTTTGGGAATTCATCAACAGTAAGTGCTAGATTATTTGAAGACCTATCAAGATTTTTGGGCATATCTTAGTAAATAAATGAAATAGAGTAAATATATTGTAACCAAAAAGATGTAAAATAATTTGAAAAATTTTTCTATATTTTATTGTCATCAGATTCAAATACAATGTTCGTGGTACCAGCCAATACCTTTGGGACAAATGAAATCTTTATGTTAGTAATTTTTGTTAATTTGTTATTATGTTTCCTTAAAATATTCTTAAAAATAACATAATTTAAGATACAAATAAATTGAGCACAACAATATTTCCTTTGTAAGTTCAGAACAATTTTTTAGTTATTCTAAAAGTCTTAGTTGGTCTCAACGATATGATTCTGGGCTCGTAAACACCATAAGGAAAAATATCGACACCGAAAGATAAAAGAGAATAATAGATTAAAACAAGAAAGGTTTTTGATTTCGGTAAAATTGTGTGTGTCCAAACTGTTCACCATTTTAACTGTAGCAATTATGTTTTGTTCAAAGCAAGAAACAATGAAATCAGCATTGTTAAACATGCCTATTGATACAATTAAAAAGTAAAATGTGTATAATTGTAGGTATCGCGACAGAACTGTTTTGATTAGCAAGAATACGATAAATCTGTGGGTTGGGCTGGCTTCACCTTGAATTTAAAATATCCGTTACTTGTTAACCTACATTGTACTTTATTTTAAATAGTGCATATGTAGATACCAACGTATCTCCGATAATAATTCATTGTGCATTCGTATCGCAAGGCAGTTTTAGGTTTTATGGTTTGATAGTGTATGTTTGTTTAATAAATTAATGGTTATTTGAAATTTATTTTTAAATTGAGACGCTGTAAATCATTTCATACTTATTTTCCTATTGTTAATTACTTCTTAAGTGTTTTTAATTACTACCTGGAACTCGGGTTCTGATTGCTTTTTGTTTAGAACCTAAACAGTATTTATATTTATAGTTTAGCACATGTTTTTGCTTTCCTCTTTAGTGTCTTCTCAGCTATATCCTCCTATTCTTCTTTTGGTCTTCTTCTTTGCTCTCTTCTTGATTATTCATCCTCTTTGCTCTATGTATTCTTCTATCAATTTCGTTCCCAGTTCTTCTCTTATGTCTCTGTGTCCTATTTTATCTAGCATCCCTTTGACTCTTCTCAAGTGTCCCATTTCTTAAAACTCATTAGTTAGATTTCCAATCGTCTGATCATGGGAAAGCACTTAGGCAAAATATGAATCATCATTTCAAAAGTATTCGATGAGTCAGATCTCATAATGTCCAAACCGGGCCATTCCTCGAACGTCCATTGCCGCTGGCCGAGTGAACATTCGACGATCGCGTAACCATTTCCGGTGCAGACACCGTGTTGAGATTCTTTGAGATTTTAGCAGAGACGCGGAGTTACGGTACCGTAATGTTAAAGTCCAATAGCCTACTTAAAAAGTTAACCACGTGACTGGTTTGGTTACCTGTGTATTGTAGCTGTGTTAGATGCTATGGGAAAATATAACAGACGTTGTATTTTGCGCTTCACTCCAAATTGAGAACGGGAAAGAGTAGTAAATTCAAATTTGCAAGAGTTGTATTAGATTTTTGCCAGGGTCCTCGTAGAATGTCGCTCGTTTACTTCTCCAACGTTCTGATAATTCTTTTTGGACCGTACATACATGTAGATAAGATTTTCAGAGTGACCTGTTTAAGTATTTATATTATTATATTATATATTAATACATACTAATATATTGTATATTTGGGTAGTGTGTTTTCGAGGGATAGACGTATTGATCGGGAGATTGAAAGGCGGGTGTCTGCATAGTACTCTGGGTACATTTGCTCGAAACGTGAATGTATCTAGAGATGCTCGATTGAATGTTAATAATCTTGGCTTAGTGCGTATATTGATGTATGGTTCTGAATGTTGGGTGTGGATGAAGAAGCATGAACGACGTATAACTGCTGTAGAAATGAAATATTTGAAAGGAGTGTTTGGGTATAGGAGACGTGATCGTATCCAGAATAAATTTGTGTATGGTGATTGTGAGATTGAGAAGAATTGAAAGGTTGGTGAAACTAATATATGCGGGTGAGATTGAGGGTGAATGGTGTATGATTGATTGTTTGTTGAGTAAACTAATGATTCCGAGTTTGAAGAATAGACGAGCATGTATGAAAGTGGACGAGGCGAAAATAGTGAAATGTTTGGAGGATATTGATTATGTTTCTGGGTTTGTGCTACCCCACTGAGTGGGATATTGCGTGACGTTAAAAATGGTGTCACTATAAATGTCACTATCAGACTGATATATTTCTCTCGCATTCCGAAATGGAATATAGAACATTATCTATTATAATATATATTTTATACTGTCTGAAATAACAATAACAATTTTCCTATTTTTCTAACTTTCTTCTTGCGTTCCAGGAGCTCTTCAGCCAACTGCAGTTCTCCCAGGAGTCAGCCCTCCCCCCAGACTCCCTTCGCCGTGCTCTGGCGGAGTCGTTCTTCGACCAGCAGCGCTTCCAGTTGGGCTTCATGGACGACGCGGCCGAGTGCTTTGAGAACATGTTGCTTCGAATCCACACCCACATCGCTAGTGCCGAGGCAGAAGACATGTGCAGTGCGAGGCATTGCATCCCGCACCAGAAGTTCGCGATGACCTTGGTTGAACAGAGTGTTTGTGGAGCGTGTGGTGCTACCTCCGAGCCTCTACCCTTCACACAGGTTAGAGGACTTTTCTTTATAATTCGTGAAGAGACTAATATATTTTTGATGAACAACAATGTATTTTTAACGTCAATTGAATCTTAACACAAGCGATGTGGTGTTTTCCCCAAGACCACTTTTCCTACTTACAATTCTGCACACTTAAGAAGTAATTAACAATAACACCTTCCATCTTCAGTTTGCGAAGTATTTCCTCGGTTTCGCATAACTAGATAGGATGGATGATCGACTGTGATATGAAATTGATAATCAAATCTTTGGAACTACCGTCAAAATTTATTAATATTCTAAAAGTCCAACGTTTTGGTCATACAATGACCATTCTTAGTTGATAGGATTATGATCAACTGTAGTTCTTCTTGCTACATAACACATTCTTCTTTCTAGATGGTCCACTACGTATCCGCGTCAGCCTTGACAGCTCAAGCCCGAGAGACAGCTGAAAAGCGCCAGGGCCCTCCTGATGTGTTTGGTCAGCTTCTTCGTAAAGCTGGTGGAATGGGCGACATTCGAGATTGCCCGGTAAATTATAATTTAACTAGAGTATGAAAGTTGACATTTAAATTACTTGTCTGGTTTCTTTTCATAGGAATTGAAGCTCTGATTGCAATTACATTGGCACGTCTAGCTTAACCCATTAATGCCCAGCGTATGATAGATTATACGTAAAGATGTCTCATTTTAACATTATGTTTCTGCCAGGCTATGGCATTTCAATTGGATAAACTATAACAGGTTTATGCATTTGATATTGCCCTGTTTATTTAAATGTAAAATATTTTATACATAACTATACTAACAATTTTCCAACATACAGAAATGTGAAATCAATGTTTAAAGAAAAATAGTTCTGAGTATTATGGGTTAAAATAGATGGATCACTGCAATAACAACACAAAGATATATACAGATGCTAGAACGGCTCATATATTTTGAGTCAAGTATGCTAATGAGTTTGTGGAATTTTCTAGTATGTATATTAAAATTACGAAAGAATAGACATTATTTTGGGTTTCTTGTAGTTAATAGTAAAATACATACGTACTAATAAAATAAAACCACAGAGTATAGACTAATTAAAACGTCAACTTTCATTCTTAAATTGAACTATATAAAATTAACCGCAAATTCGCAACAAGAACTAAATGATTTTCTTCATTTCTTCCAGAGTGCCTGCGGAGCAAAAATCCAGATATGCCGAACGTTGATGAACCGTCCAGAAATAGTATCAGTTGGTGTAGTTTGGGACAGCGAGCGTCCTTCCCTGGATCACATCATGGATGTTTTTGCAACAGTTGGCACTACTTTAAACCTACGAGATGTTTTCCACAGTGTTGTCGACAACCGATGGGCAGCTGTTACTACTCATAACCTAGTTGGCGTTGTTACTTATTACGGAAAACATTATTCAACATTTTTCTTCCATACAAAACTAAGAGTATGGATCTATTTTGATGATGCTACTGTAAGAGAAGTTGGACCGCGTTGGGAGCAAGTTGTAGAAAAGTGCAGAAGAGGTCGTTATCAACCATTGCTTCTTTTGTATGCTGTGCCAGGTGGTACACCTGTTAACACTGATAACGCCCCTAAAGGAATAACACCTTACCAAGTTGAAAAAACCCTAAATAAAAAACCTCCTCCAGCTCAAAACTTACTTCGGAGGTCAGTAACACCGAGTCCAGAAAAACCTAACGTTGGTAATACAAGAAGGGCCATCACTCCAAACCCAGATGGAACATTGTACAATCAACAAAGACAAACTCCAGTTCCAAGACCGTATAATGAATATCAGAATTTGTCAGTTATTCAAGACAATCTCTACAGCACTAACGCTCAAGATGTTGATACTGTTGATGGCGATATCGGTCCAGAACCAAACTACATCAGCCGAAGAACTGTTGAGAACGTCTTGAACGCTCAACACATGAAATTACATCCCGTTCAGAGAACTTTCAGTAATGGTTCTTCAAATTCTAATCCAAGTGATGGATTGTCAATTCCGGAGCATCAAAATATTCCCAGAAGAAGAGATTCTGGAAACTGGAGCGGCGATAGGAATAGTGCCTCGTCGTCTTCCAGTACTACTATGGATAATCCATACTTGTATTTAGTTGGAAAGATCCATCATCGTCCTGGAAGCGTTCCAGGGAGTCCAACTAGAACCAAACCTGGAGACGCTTCCAGCGGAAGTAGCGGAATGTACGATGCGGGATATGATTCTTACTCTTTATCATCAAATGATTCAATTCCAATTCAGCAAGGGTTAAAGCATAACCTTCAGCTTGCCAAAATACCAGAAACTTCAACCTTAACATATAGACCTCCTCCTCATAGTCCATTATCTCCAACCTCCCCTACTGGTTTGACTGGAGATGATTGCGAAAAACTCTGCAGAGAAGCAGATCAACTGTTGGATAAATCCAGACAAGCTGAAGATTTAGAAACAGCTCTTGTTCTATGCAACGCAGCAGCAAGTAAAGCTAGAGCAGCAATGGATGCCCCGTATAATAATCCAAATGCGATGGTATTTGCACGGATGAAACATAATACTTGTGTTATGAGAGCAAGAGGTCTTCATCGGAGAATTCTTCAGGAAAAGGAAGAAAAAGAAGGTGGTTTGGATATTAGACATACTAGAGAAGGCAGCAATGGTAGTGGAGGAAGACATTCAAGACAAAATTCCAGAGATAAAAGCTCACATTCGCGACAAAATAGTAAAGAGCTGCTTAATATTCCTGTGAATACAATTGAAAAGGTTTCACCGAAAAGCATTGAAATTTATGCTACTCTTCCTAAAAAGAAAGGTGTACTGAAAAGTAAATCAAACACTATTAATATTGAAGAAGACGGAGAATACATGATACACGATAAACCTGGTCGTGAATCTCGCAGTTTATTTTCAAGATCAAAAAATAAAGATGAAGATAAACTATTGCGAGAGAAACGATCAAGAAGTGAAGATAGAAATAAGATTACTCGCGATTTCTCAATTGCTCCTGCTGAAACATTAGCCAACGCTAAAGACACATTGAAAAGAGAAAAGTATAAAGAGGAAAAGGAAGAGAAAAAGGATAGTAAAGATACCAAACCTGGTAAAAAGCAACATAAAGTTCGAAGAAAACTATTAATGGGAGGATTAATAAGAAGGAAGAATAGAAGCATGCCTGATCTAACTGAAGGAAAAGGCGAGGTAAATCATACTCCTCTTCCAGACAAATCCCAACAATCAGTGGATGATAGTAGTGTAGGACTAAAGGGTACAGAAAAGATCTCCAGCATGTGCGGATACCTCTCCGAGGGCCATCTGGAGTTCACCGGAAGTGGAACCACCACGAACCCGAATCTGGAGCGCAGCAAACTGATGCGGAAGAGCTTCCACGGAAGCGCGGGGAAGGTCCTCACCGTAGCTAAAGTTCCGCCGCCTCCTCCCTTGAGGACTACTTCCCAGCTTAGTACATCTAAGCTTCCTAATGGTGAAGTGTACCAACAGGAAAGACCGCCTTACCCATTGCCCGTTGAAGCTACTAACCCTAACTATTATCATCCTCAACCACAACAAATCTATTCCAACCACAATAACATCAGTAACATTCCACAAAACTATACAGTTGAACCACAGTCTCTTCCTTTTCTTCCATCATACCAACCTCCTAATAATAACAACACTAACTACAAAATGTACAACGACAATATGTGTTTGAATACTGTTGTGACACAAGCTGATGTTCATCAAGAACAAAGTCCATTAAAAGAGGTACGATACAATGATCAGTATTACCAAGTCCATATAGACAGCGGTGTAGATGAAGTAGATTGTATTCCTAACCTCAAACAAACAGTTCAAGAAGAACTTCCTCCTTATCCAAGTCCGTTAACATCAGCGATCCATTCGCGTCAAGCAAGCGAAGATTTTCCTCCACCTCCTTCACCTTTAGACCTCTCAGCTTTAGACGAACAATTAAAAGAGTTACGTCAAACACCATCACCTAAACCATCTTCCATTTCTTCAGCTACTTCAACTTCTCTCCTGAACGAGTTGCAGAAAAAGAGACAACAAATATTCTCACAAGAAAGAGAACAAGAAAGAGAACAAAAAACAGAACCTGTCAGAAGTTCAGGCGAAACTTGGTTAAGAGAATTACAAGCGAAACAAGCTGCTTTGAAAATGAAAAAAAATCAAAATACTGATCCTAAACCTGCACCTGTAACTGGACATGAAAGTATAAATAAAATCATGAACCATTTTACTAATTTAGCTCAAGATAACTTCAGAAACTCTCAAGAAGTTAAGAGTGCAACAGCAGACAGTAAAGTATCTTCTGTCAAAGATTTAGCGTCAAGATTTGAGAAAGTAAACATTCCTACTAAACCTGAAACAAATTCAAAACCTGTACCTCATAATTTAACTGAAAATGTTTCCAATGAAAATCAACAAAATAATAATCAAGTTAATGAAAAACTTGGAATATCCGGTGCGCGAGAAAACAGCATTGAGACTGGCGTTCTTTCGCTCACCCGTCGAACTTCCGTAACAGAAACTCACGAAATCGATCAGAGCCAAATAGAAGAAGAAATTCGCGAAGTAGAAATGCTCAGTCAAGCTGTCAAACAAGGTCTCCACCCAGAACAAAATATAAAACGTGTTAAGAACGGGAAAAAGAAGAGTGTTTCATTTTGTGATCAAGTCATTTTGGTTGCAACTGCTGAAGACCAAGAAGACGATAGTTATATTCCTAACCCTATTTTAGAACGCGTTTTGCGATCTGCTTTAAATAAACCAGAAACAGCAGCTATTCAACAAGAAATTAGAAGTTTACGAGAAGCAGAAATGAAGAAGGAAGCAGCAGCGTTACAAATGCAAAGACACTCACCTGGTATTGAAGATCAGCTGCGGTATCAGCATGTTCCTCAAAGTCAAGTACCACCTTCAAATCCCACCATGCAACAGTTTACTCAACAACCCACAGAGTACAATCAAAATTCGGTTGAACCCCATGTAATAAACGAAAGTAATATTGTCAATCACCCACCTTATTATGGCAATCAAAATTTGCAAAATGTACAAAATATTGATGCACCTATGAAACCATTAAATCATTATCCCACTAATAATCCTTACCCTCAAATTAATCCATATCAAAACAGGCCTCAATATCAGACACACCCTAATTACAACCTCCAAAATTCACATCCGGTAGAACATTACCAAATGCACCAACCTAACACTAATTATAACCAAAATACCAACCATTACAATCAAACACCTAACGGTTATCCAAATTCATCTTACCATCATATGAATCAACCAATGAGACAATCTCCAATTCAGCATCAAAGTTCCCAACCTTATTATCACCAATACCAACAAGAGCAACATCAAATGCCTCCTCAGCAACCTCAACAACCATACCCGGTGCAACCAATGCAACAATATCAACATACACCATCACCTTTGACAATTCAACAACAATATGTCACGAAAAGTCAACAGCATCCAGGAATGATTCAAAATCATCCAAGGTCACCTTTGTCTCCCAGTGGTTTGAATCATCAACCTTTGTATTATCCTCAACAGAGTAGCCAACCTCCGTATCAACGAGTTCCAGTTTCTCCCGAATTCCAAAACGTTCAACCACGATTTCCTCAAGAAGAAATAAACCATGGACCTTATCAAAGAGTTCCTGTACCTGCGATGATGAACGAAAATAATTTACCTTATCAAAGAGTACCACCTATGCCGACCACCCAACCACAAAGTAATATGCACCAAGAGATGTCACCATATCAACCAGTTCCGACTAAAAATTCACCTTATCAATATGCTCTGCCCCCCAAGCAAATATTGCAGAAGAAAAGTGTTCATTTTGAACCTGGAACTAAAGGTGGAAATGAGTCACCGACTCCTAAAGCGATAGTATCGCCAATTATTGTGAACCAACCACAAAATGACAATAAAGCCAAGTGCAATTTGTGTCGAAAGAAACTCGTTGCTTCACCAGAACTATATTGTGGTGATTGTGAGTTTTACATGTCGAGATTTAAGCCAAGGACTTCATAGTAATAGTATTTAAATGTATGGTGTAGCAAGTATTATTTTAAGTATTCAATTGTGATACTACTTATGTTCAAATTAGATTTTATTCTTGTCCAACTAAGATCTCTTTTAATATAATAAAGTATATTAATTATTCATTATTTACATTTTGTTTTAAAAATGTGATATTTGTAATATATAAATATTGTGTATTTTTCTACGTTCTAATGATTAAATAAAGATAAATTTTATATATTACGATGAGGTCCAGACTACAAAATTACTGAACACCCATGTCTATTTTCCGTTGGCAATATGAAGGATATACAAAAATAAGTAACGTGAATTTTGCTAACGTGTGTAATGAATTTTATCTGTGACGACTTTTCTGCATTTTTCTACTAGTCTTGAAGAAGACACAAGTGGTGACGAAACGTCGGCATTGTAGTAAATTGTATCCCCGATCAATATTTATCTACATTACTTCTCAAGTCGAACAATCATCTCTTCATAAATTTCAAAGTTGAAGATGTAGATTTGAAAATTGGCGCAAAATGAGACTTCATGTCGGCATGCTAGATGGTGTTAGTGTTCCCGACGAAACTGCAACGACGTCGACCGATCGGCGCTAGCGTCGTTCGACAAGATGTCGGTGTGCAGGAGCAGGATAGTTACCTGTATTGTCAGTGCAAATGTCAATGGCGAATGTGTGTGACTTGTAGTAAGGTAACTTGTGTTTTTTGTTGCGATAAATACTAACTATGAGTGCCACGGGGGGTATTTTACCAACATACCAAAGGTTCGTGAATGGTGTGCCTGTACCATCATTCTCACGGAGATCATTTCGCCCCAGGGAGAAATATTTAATATTTTTAGTGTTTTTGACATTTGGTCTAGTATGTTTCGGTACATTCTTTTTCCTCCCCGAATTCCGCGGATCAAACAGTACGGTCGACAGTGTTTACAAAGTGTATCAACACATGCAGAAAGCTGGTCCCGAACTTTTAATCCCTGCACCCCCTCATTTGAGTGATTCGAGTGACACTCTAAAACTCATCAGGCACGATGATGAGAAACTCGACCCTCATGTGATTGATGATCGGGCAAAATTACTCGCGAAAATCGAACAGGACAGTGAACTTAAAGTGTTGGAACGACCAAACATGGACTTGAACTTAAAACACAAGCCATCGTCTACATCGACGCCGTCTCGGCCTGCTGAAGACACCCTGCATGAAGCTAGTGAGCGCGACCTAGGCGGACTGGTTCCCCAGGTGGCTCCGGTGGTGACGGTGCCCCCGGCGCATAGCGACCGCTACCCGGAGACCAATCGTGGGGAGGATCGCGATCCTGTTGCGAGGGAACGACGCGCCAAAGTCAAAGAGGTAAGTCATAAAACAGCTGAAGTAGACTCTAACCTACATAACTACACAGTCAATGCCCTTCACTTCTTATGGTTGTTCGTTGCAACTTGCTTCTTTGAGAAACGAGTCTTAACATCTGTTATCGCTAAGTAATCGTTCTCGCCGACTGAATCTGAGATCCGTGGAGGATTCCGACACTGAAAAGGGACGCTAAATAAACAGGCGTGAAACATATATACTTATCTTTATCAGTACATGACTTTATACGTTTAGACAAAACAATTTTATTATCAAGAACTTAGAAAACTGTATAAAAAATTTAATCGTATTCGAATTTCAAATATTATCTTGTTTCTTTGATTAAACTAATCGTACATTTCAAAAAAATAAAAATTAATATATCTATATTATACTGCATTTGATTAAAGGTTTATCACAATAATTTTAGACCTACGATGCCTAGTTTATATGAATTTGTAATTCAGTTATTATAAGCGAAAGAGAAATATTTAAAATATAATTTAATACTCAATTTTATTACCAATGAATTATTATCTAAAAGTAATAAACCATTCAGGGTGGTGAATCTAAAGACGTACCATACTTTTTCAATGCTATTTTTTAAATGTTTCCTCAATTATTTTACATAAAAAATGTTAAATAGTTTATTGTACCTACTTCAGCATTTTTTGACACTAATATTCATACTTTTACTGAGCATGGAACCAGAATAATAGCGGAAATGTTTATTGGTTCTTAAACTCATCATGAAATTACAAAACAAATGTATTGAAAGTTATTAGTTTTGTCTGTCATCAATGCTTAATTTCAAGTGTTTTGATTATAAATGTATAACTTGAAAGAAATATTAGATATATTGAAATGGTTTTATGGTCAAAATAGTGCTCGACGAAAATGTATTAATAAAATAAACTCTCAATTAATATCACATTATTTTGTTATTTCATTTCACTGATAATTTTAAGATAATTACCAATAAACATTTCCGTTGTTTTTCCGGTTCCAGATAGAGTAAAATTATAAATATTAGGACCGATAATTCCAACCTCAGATAAAATAAAGAATAAATTTATCAGTGGAATAAATAAAAAAATATCGCAACAAAAGATGACAGCTAGAATAATAATTATCATTTAAGCAATTAATTTGATGCGAAATTTTTTGTTTATTCCACTGATAATTCATAGTTTATCTGAAGTTGGAAATACCGGTTGTTAATATAATAAAATACATTAAACTATTTAACTTTTTGATGTAAAATAATTAGGAAGATATTTCTTAGTACCATTTTAAATGTCGAAATTAGTTCACCAGTTTGTACAATTCTTCTTAGCGGTCATAATTTTCCGTGCGAATTAAAAGGTGTTCAATGAAATGCGTCTAATTTATAAAATAAAAAATATTAACTACCATGTTTAGAACTGGAACGACCAGTGTCAACAGTCAGGGCCACCGCTATAATTCGTGTCATTGTACACATTCACCGTTAGACAAACAGCATACAACCGTTTTAACGCTAAATGTGAACATTCTTTATAATTAATTTTATAACCAGTATTTGGTATCTTTCAGTGTCACAGATATTACTTGCGGAAAGAGTGAAAATTAATTTGGAACGTCCGTCAATGAGATAACAGCAATTTTAGAATATATTTTACAAAAATGAATCTGCTTATTAAAATAATTATTTTATTTTTCTCGTGTGACGTGTTGTTTGTGTTATAAAGAAAATACAAAAGCAAAACGCATGCAAATGTTTCCCAAGAAATAAATAATAAGTTTGCTTTTTGGCGTCATGTGCAAATTCACCTCACAAACAATTCATATTCAAAGGTGAAAAACAAACACTGAATGTTTACCCTTGGTTCAAGTGAACGTTAACCGCGTAGTGGTAATGGTAACGGGTCGCGGAACGGTTATACTCGGAGCCGTCTGACCGGAGGACCGGATTGTTTCACGCACCGGAGAACCAACAAGCTTAGGTGGTATAACAACGGTTGACACTGCACCTATAAGAACATACGCAGTTTTGTATTTGGTTTGGTATTGGAAGATTTTGCAAATTTATTTGAGTTCGCACGTTTCATTTTTCTGGTTTGACTGTTATACAAATGTGAAAGACAAATATAATTCAGTGTAACTAAATTGTACGATTGATTTCCAATATTTTTACGCACATTTAACATGTATTAAAACTTAAATAATTAACTCTACAGTTGGAAAAGTTTCTTTTGTTGTATAACGTAAGTTTACTCTATTTAATATTATCTACTGTGTAACTCCATCTTTACTTTTTAAAACTGCTTAAGTGCTTAGTATTTATAAGTCTTTGACAGTCTTCTCTGAAGAAAAAAATTACTAATTCTTTCCTTTTTACTTTCTTATACGAAGTATAAGGAAGTATTGGAATCACGAAAAAAATCGGAGATTTGAAACTTACGGAATATCCTCACTTAAAATTGTAATATTTTTTTATTACATTTCTTTATAATACAGGGTGGGCCATTTTAAGTTGCGTTCAGGAATATCTCGGAAACGAAGCATCGGATAAAAAATCCAAAAAACACGACTAAAATATTTTCGAGGGGGACATCCCATGACACCAAATTCAACCCCCCGCCCCAACCCTGGTGGGGTGGGGCGGGGGTAAGTTTGAAATCTTAAATAGGAACCCCAAATTTTTTTTGCAGATTCGCATTCTACGTGAAAAATGGAATTCAGTGACATCAAAATTTTCGCCCCCGCCCATCCCCCGGGCCAGTTGGGAGGTGGGAAACTTTCAAATTGGTTACGGGAACACCCACTTTTTCTCAAAGATTCGCATTCTACGTTAACAACTACATGCAGTACCATCAAAATTTTTACCCCTGCCCCCACCCCGACCCTGGAAGGTGGGGTGGGGGTGAGTATGAAAACTTAAATCGGAACCCCAAATTTTTTTACAGATTCGCATTCGGCGTGAAAATCTAAATTCAGTAACATCAAAATTTGCGCCCCTACCCCCCCTCCCCCGTGCCAGTGCCGTGCACCCCGTTGGTTAGATGCGAGGGGACTCGAGAATTGGATCGAATCTTCGAGAAAAAATGGGTGTTCCCGTAACCAATTTGAAAGTTTCCCACCACCCAACTGGCCCGGGGGGGTGGGCGGGGGCGAAATTTTTGATGTCACTGAATTCCGTTTTTCACGTAGAATACGAATCTGCAAAAAAAATTTGGGGTTCCCATTTAAGATTTCAAACTTACCCCCGCCCCACCCCCCAGGGTTGGGGTAGGGGGGTTGAATTTGGTGTCATGGGATGTCCCCCTCGAAAATATTTTAGTCGTGTTTTTTGGATTTTTCATCCGATGCTTCGTTTCCGAGATATTCCTAAACGCAACTTAAAATGGCCCACCCTGTATAAGCGCTAAGAAACCCATTGTAGCAGAGCGCATCGTCAGATCTCTAATATTTTTCGAGATACCTCTATTTTTGGTATTTTTCGAAGTACAAATTTAAGGGCCTGTAATTCAAAAACTACACGAGATATCTAAAAATTCTCTTCAGTTTAGCGTTTCTGGTGCCTTATATAACAAATTAGCAAATTTTTAAAATTTTGAATTTTTTTTGTATTTTTTTTCAAAATTTTGATCGGCGATAACTCGATAAATATTAAAGATACAGATTTGCAGTGTTCACCAATCGATTCAGCTCATCGAAATACATAAGTATGCAAAGTTTCATAAAAATCGCTTTACGGGATGGAAAGTTAGAGCAAAATGCTTGAAAATGACGTTTTTTGTCCAAAATGTCAAGTGTTACCCTTTGACGTTTGGCCTGAATTTGGTCATTTTCAGACTTTTTGCTCTAACATTTCAACCGGTTGTCCGACTTTTCTGAAATTTTCAGGGTTTATGTATTTCGTCGAGCTGAATCGATTGGTGAACACTGCAAGTCTGTATCTTTTATATTTGTCAAGATATCTCCAATCGAAATTTTGAAAAAAAATTCAAAAAAATTTCAAAATTTTCAAAATTTACTAATTTATTATAAATGGCACGAAAAACACAAAATTGGAGATATTTTTCGATATCTTGTATAGTTTTCGAGTTACAGCCCCTCGAAGTTGCTCTTCGGAAAATATAAAAAATCGTCATATCTCGAAAAATATTAGAGATATGACGATGCGCTCTGCTGCAATGGGTTTCCTGGCGCGAATATTATAAAGAAATAAAATAAAAAAAATTTACAATTATTTGGGGTAATTTCCGTATTTTGAAAAATATTACAAATCGCCATATTTCGATAAATATAAGACATATTACGATGCGTTCTACAGCAATGAGTTTATTCATGTTTAAATCATATATATTCATTTGGTTTTATTTGTATAACAAAGTAGTGTGGTGCCCATACCAGATTTTTTCATTTGATTTTACAAAATTCTGAGTGGGTTTAAATCGGAGCTGCTAGACGGCCATTTCAACAACGATATATATTAATATTATTATTATTGCAGTGCAGCTTTAAAAATATTTTATAAAATGAGTTAACGTAGGTAGCTAAATAAATTTCTACAGTTTTGGTTTCACACTGTTCTGACAGTACCTATTCATTTTACAGAGAAAGTGTAATTACAAAAGTTTTTTCAGAATTTCAAAATGCATGCAATAAGGTTTATTTGGTTTCCGAAATATTAGTATTTCACAATATAAATCGAAATTGAAATCAATCAAAATGAAAAATACATAAATTTCAAGATGCCTACTAAAATTTTAAACAATAAACATGTATATGTCAAATGAAATTACGAATCTTTATGCAGTGACGTCTGTTATCGTTGGTTAAAATTTTTAATAGGACGTTAAAAATTAACAGATAAGATTAGTTTCCTAGGTATATCATTTAAATTGGATATTTATAAATATACGAATCATTTACATTTCTGTAGTCGTTTATGGGAATGTGTGACATAAATTTGACTACTTTAAAAATTATGTTCATGTATAATTTGCAAACAAAATTAGCTTTTTAAAATTTATTACAAAACTTTGGACTTTAATCTACAAATGTAGGTAAAAAACATATGTTTCATTTATTATAAAATGATATATGGTTTCAAAAAAGTCATGTTCTTCAGCCCGTATGGTTGACCTTAAAAAAGAAATTGTTATTTAAAAGCTATAATGAAATCCTCCATATATCATATAGGATATAAGAGTCATTGAGGTAGATATTTGCTACCGTTGGTAAAGCCTGCATTGTTACCAAAATACCAGCCAATCATCAATCAGCATTACTCGCAACAACACAGCTTATTTACGCATCAGAAATTATGCACATACATGTGAAACAATTTATTAATTGCTACATAGAACACACGGTGCACATTACCGCATCATTTCCACCTCCACGGCCTGGAGGGCCTTGGAGCATCCTGTTCGTAGCCTAGTACAGGTCATGAGAACCTCCAGGAATGCGATCTGCATAATCGTGCGGCGGCGGAACGACCGCGACG
The DNA here is from genome assembly GCA_963942605.1 of Poecilus cupreus. NCBI lineage: Eukaryota > Metazoa > Arthropoda > Insecta > Coleoptera > Carabidae > Poecilus > Poecilus cupreus. The sequence goes on from OZ012717.1 coordinate 34,952,821, forward strand.
GTATGACGGCACGACGGCTTTAATGAGAGTTCGACCATGGTCGCTGTGCGATACCGGCCATCGGCGGTATCGCCGCCCGACATCATGGACAAGTGGAACTAACGATGCCTGCAGGACTACATGAACTACTAGCTGCAAATATTCAGGAAACTCATTCTTCTGTGGGATTTCTATTTCGGTGTCAAATAAACAATCAACGAACGCCGACTTAAAATTGGTTACTTATATTAGTTTCTAGGAGCTTGGTTAGTTAAATTTTAAACTTGGTTTAGGGCCGGTATTTCCAACCTCAGATAAACTGTAGAATAAATTATCAATGGAATAAACAAAAAATATCGCATCAAAAGATGACATAATAATTTAGGCTATGATTTTGATGCAATATTTTTTTTCTTCAAATGTCAAAAAAGTACGTTGTTATGTATTTGCATTCAACAAGTAGAAGTTCAATATTGTCGCCACCGGCGTAAAAGTGTTTTCTTGATAACACATTTACTCCGGCGGCGGACAAAATAAAATATCATGCAAAATAGTTAGGTTGTAATTCAATAATTTGACAGTTAAGAATAAAACAAATAAACAAAAATAACATATTCTGTGGTAACTATAAATACTGGATACGGCAGAATATTTGTTGAAGTTTTGAGCATTTTTAATGCTTTAATGCCTATTTTCTATGTTTGAAGAAAAAATAGCATGTGTTATTCTGAGTAAATGTGACTTTGTATGCTTCGCATGTAATGGGGTATGTGACCAATTTTTTTTCTGACATTACATGATACTAGATACGAAAATAAAATACCCGTATTTTTTTAAATCAATTAATTGTTTATAGTTAACGAGATATTAATTTTTAAATATTTGGAGAGGGGATGTGAGACGTCACTGTGTCTTCTAAATAGATTGAGGCGGTAGGTATGGTGCTAGAAAAAGACCGAGACACTGTAAAGGAAAGAAATAGATATATATCAGCGGGCCATGCGTACGGCCCTTCTTCAAAACACAAAATTGCTAATAACATTATTATTACAAAATAATGTACAGTTTTTATTGTTGTAATAAGAAAGAACAATGAAGAACATTCATATGCTATGGCGTATACATTGATTTTCGATAATGGTCACATACCCCATTGTACGATTCGCTTCGCTCGTCGTTCAAACTTACATGATCAGCACCCACAGTATCACATTTACTCCTAATAACACAATATACTATTTACTTTGTAATTATTGGGTTTTCTATAAAATATACTACAGAAAATAAAAATATAATTTTATGCAAAATGAAAAAATTAAATTAGCGACTCGACGAAAATATTTTGTTCACTCTTTCGTCACCTGTAAATCTCTCGTCCATAAAATGTCATCATTTTGTATAATTACGATTAACAATGCGTGTTTTTGTAATTTATATAGTAGATAAGTTAGTATGTAAATAATAAAATTACACATTGCTTCAATGAAAACCAGAGAAGTTGTTAACCACCCGCGATGGTTCTAGTATGAAATTAGTGTGCGTGCGGTCTGCGTGCAATCGTGCGTTTGTCCACCGCGTCGTGCAGAACGAGAACCGCGGAAACGCTAGAGCAGACCACACAGCGACAGATCATCCACTACAACTCAACAAGACTCAAGTACCATTATGATTTGTGCCACAGAAATAGAAATCATTGTCTTACAGTTTGTTCCATCCCTATAGTCGGCTTCTTTCGAGATTGTTTTTCTCTGTTTTTGGATGTTAAGAGAAGTGCTTTAGCACTGTACAATGTTCTAAAATGCTACGAATAGAAGTTACAGACAAATATATTATGTACCACTTTTATTTGAAATATTTTTACCTCCTGCCTACCTCTAGGTAAGGGAGGTATTGTTTTTGGTCAAAAAAATTGGGTAGTGAGTTTTCAATGAATAAGCACGTTTTAGGATCCCTACAATACGATTTTACTATTTTCGCCATGATGTCTGTATGTATGTATGTATGTGTGTGTGTAGTCTGTTGCAATTTTTTCGTCTCGCATAACTCAAATACTATAATATCATAAAATACTATTTTATGAATTTTTGCTTGTTATTTTTAAATGAAGAGCTGATTAGATTTTGGATAAAATTGGTCAACCGGAAGTAGCAGTTTACTTGAAACCCTTAACAATATTTAATTTTACATCTGTTTTGATTACAATAATTTTATTAATTTTCATTGGATTTAGAGATAATAAAATATAAAGAAATTTGATTTCATAAGTCTTGCATTCCTTGTACACCATGGAAACACTTACAAATTTTCAATGTTTTACGAAATGTGACACATGTCATTTTGATTGTGAAGCTGTTTTCTTATTGAAATATATGTCAAAAAATTAAATAAAAATTAATTTCTCAAATATGAATAGAAAATAAATAAATAAGAAGATATGTTTCTGTATCATCAAGTACAATTTTGTATCGTATAAGAGTAGTATTGAGCGGGAAGTTATGTGCTGCACACATCAGATTTTCTTTAAAAAATAATTGTACAGCGCTAAATCTCTTCTCTTAAAACACCCAAAAACAGAGCTCGTACTCAATATCTTTTGTAGAATTATTGCTATATGGACAAATTGTTTCTATGAAAATTTTAAAATATGAATGCTTTTTTTGCGTCTTGTTTAATTCATACAGTTAACAAATTAATTTTTAGGCTATTTTATATAAATAATCTAGTTCAAGTTTATTTAAAATATAAATAATATAAATATTTTATAGCTACTTGCAAGCCTAAAATTCTACTCGCTGCAAAGACGAAAAAATACGCTGAGGAACAAGTCGCTTCGCTATTAATTAAGAATTTTTAGTTTCGTTTCGTTGTACCTGGCACATCTACTACAGCTTCAGCATTAGTTTGAGTAGTGTATTTGTCATCGTAAGTTTATTTCGCGTGTGTTTCACATATTAAAATAGAATTTCATACTAAATTTAAGGGTTACAGTCTTGTAAATTGTACTACCCTTAACATTAATCGGCGGATAAATTGTGGTGAGTTTGTGAACTATTTATCGTTGACTTTGAGTGTGTGTTTGAGTGAAAGTAAGACGACCATCTTTAGAGACGCCATCACTTTGGAGCGAATCCACCAGGTCCATTAGCAAAGAGAGGTCAGTAATGTTCTAATATTATTTATTAGCTTGCACTATGAAGTAGTTTTTTGTATCATATCTATATTTAATTACTTGTAATGTTTAATTATAAATCCGAAGTATATACAGGCTGTAACACAAAATGCGGGCCATAGGCGATTAACATGGGAAAACAGTTTTTCCGTGCGCATTGCTTTCCAAATTATTTTAGACAAAAATGCTTCAAATAAATGTTGTAGCACTTAAAATTCTGCATGTAAATCAGTAAACAAAACTCATTTACTATGAGCTGTAACTGCAGAAATTAAATATGAAAAACAAAATTATTATTTATTAGTGTTCGCCGTGGAATAAAACAAAATGACAAACAAATGCGCAATGTTTGCTTGTCAAATATTAGGACATTTTTTTAAAAAGCAAAGCAAACACTTATTACACTTTTAAATAATGAAAATTTGCTGAAGTACTCAATTTTTTTTTACATGTAAATATTTACGAGTTACTAAATAAGCTTATTTTTCATATAGAGGTCATAGTAAACCATGACATTTATTAATACAGATTTTTTTGCTTTACTACGATATAAAACAGTAATAATGTATACACAGAAACGTAATGTGTTATTTATTTATAATAAAATTGAAAAAAAGTGAATCATAGACTGCTATGAAGGAAAATAACAATTTCATGAACAAATAAAAAATAATTTACGAAAATTTTAAAATAAATGTTCTACTAAATCGCCATTTTGTTCCAAGCACTTCTGCGTCTTTCATTCAATTTCTTCTATAATTTTACTTAACATTCTTGACCTAATTTGATTCAGAATTCTTAAAATCTTAACCTTTCCTAGTATATTTTCATTTTAAAATTCCCGAACATTGAGTTTGTTTTCTAAGTAACCCCATAATAGTATATTATACAACGAGCGTGGAATGGTATTCATTTCTAACGAGTACTGCAAATAATACGAGTATGAAATGGACCTTCCATGCGAGTTGTACACTATAGTTTTTCTACGACCAAGATATTATTTCCTAATTAATTTAATTTTAATAATAAATTTGTCCCGCTTTCACCATTCCAACATTTGACAATTCTAAATAAGTATCCTAGCAATGGTACTTGTACTGAAATGAACTGACCTGTATTGAAATATTCACAAAACAAATTCATTTCGCACGATGCTTGTAATGTACCTCATATCTCTAGCAACAACAAACATACAATGAGCAAATTTCTAAGTGGTCGTAGAAAAATTCTAATTGTGTTAAATCCCTATTCATTGCCCTCCAAATCGTACATTTAAATATTGTACTATGAGCTGTGAATCGTTCAACTTTTATTTTATTTCACCGAAGTCCTGCAGCTCTTATAATCCCCAATACTTCAATGGTGAGCTTTAAATTGAAATACACTGTAAAACCATTATATGATTCATGGTTGTCGAATTTCGCGTGTGTTGTGTATTTGGGGGATACAAAACCGTGGCATGTGCACCTTGACAAAGTGCATTCCGGGCCCGGGAGCAAGTGAAACTTGCGTGTTTCACCTTCAGCAAGGCTCTTTGCTTCTCTGACTCAAGTGCACGCTCAAGCTCTGGACCCCTATTCTGTAACTTAGAGCTAAGAGCCAGCTCTACAACTATGACGTCAGAGCAACAGTGACTGTCTCCATCTTCCAAAATACGAACTGTCTCTACCCTAGGAATTTTGTAGTGCTTAAGTTTTTAGTTGAAAAAATCTATATTGGCAGCAATGTTGTTATACTAAAACTAAATATTACACACTAAACAAAATCTATAAATATAAGCCCGAAAAAAGATAAATTAATTAAAATGTAATAATTAAAGAATAAAACTAAACAAAAAAAATCTATAAACTAAATACGTAAAAATGATAAATATACTACAAAAAAATGACAAAAAATACTATAAACTAAACCGTAAAATTAATAAAACTATAATAAAAGATAGTATAAAGATGAACTAAAATTACAAACAAAATGATAATTAAAAATGAAGTAAAAATACAAAAAAAATGAAATACGAAAACTCTAACCAAAAACCACGTTCTTCTACAAATGTTAAGATAAAGCTAGCTTTACGAAACTGAAACACCTCCCGAGGTAGCTCTCCGGCGTTCGAAACACAAAGACTGATATGACGTCATATACCCCTGTTTCCAATCGTCTCCGCTAGGCACTACCACTGAATATAGAAACATTGCCGGTGTAAAGCTAGCTCTAAAGTTACAGAATAGGGGTCCTGCTGTCACGAACATCCCGATCTCGAACACTCTTCGTGCTTGCATGACTTACCTACAAGATAGACTCAAGCCTTTGTACCGCCACGGGATAATTCTATTGAGCTCAGGGGATTTAATTGAACTAGGGGGAGGTTAAACTATAAATGTTCACTGAGAACTAATAATTAGTTTTATTTTGAGGTTACATATAATTCAATCCTACAATGCCTGAATTCATTTTCTAACACAATACCTCCCGCCATAGATTTCTGAGAAATGTGCAGTGTTGGGCTTCCAAATTATCAAGAGATGGCGTTGATCACAATTCCCAAAAGGTACATGTCAAAGTCATTTTGTATGATATTTTATGATGACGAATGCTTGCATTAGTATTGGTAGTTTGTTTTAATTGGCAGCAGAACTGGAACTATTGCCATACACACTGCAAATTTTCCAGTTTTTATAGGTTTTGTTGGAGAAAATTCAATCTTAACCTATAATCTACAAATACAACGGACCTTTCATTTTTACATCTTATTTAAATAATACGGCTTAAACAAATGTTATACTTACATTGGAATACTCTTAAAATAACTACTATTGTTATTGTTTTTTTAAAATTAGAATTATTTTCAAAATACAATGAAATTTATGTACCTTATGGTTACTTTAGCTTTCTACCACTAGTTAGCGTATTTTAATTTTGGAAGTCCAATAGTGCACCAGAATTTTTTAAGTTGACAAGTTAATAAACAATAATTATGGTAACCAGCGACTTCAGAAATGTGATTGTATATAATTGTATATAATATTTGATATTAAAAAAAACTAAATTAATTTTAACACATCCAGATCTAATCTTCTCTAATGATTGCATACTACAGTTGAATTCAGAACAAGAATAAGCAATATTCTTACAATGTTTAAGTGTCAAATGAAACAAACTAAAGAGAACACTGTTCTACATTCACTGGTTTTCATGACTACGTCTTAGTGGAGAGGATAATTTTTTACTGAAGCTCTCAAGTCAAAAAATGACTTTCTCCAACCCTTGTTTTAATGTTTTTCAAAAAAACAGATTAGCAGATTTAAATGAAACACACACACAGACATCATCGCGAAACTATTAAAACGTACTTATCCACTGAAAACTCACTACCCAATTTTTAGCACGATTCCTATACCTCCTTTACAGGATGTCGCGAGGTTAAAAAAGCATTGAAATTTCTATATTCCACATTTCAATTCTACACCCTTATAAACACTATTTTATATACATTTGTACTGGCGTAAGGTATTTAAATATTTAGTTATTTGTGACTGCAACCCTCAAATGTGTTAGTGAAGGGGAAGCATTGAATAGACTACCCTTAAAATGACCGTTATTTTTACAAAGGTACCAAGATAGGTTATCTGCAGTGTACAGATCATAAAACACGTGTACGCGTACTAGTAACATGTAACCGTGTATCGTGTGTATGGTGTTGAAAATAATGATTAGTATTAACGACACGGTTCATGCTTCGTTGTCCTGGTATTTACACACGGATGGATTTGATGACCGCAGTATTTCCGCAGTTCAGCCCCTGATTTTTCATTTTTACAACAGAATTACGCACATTTACTGCTATTTCCTTTCTAACTGGTAGAAAACATTACTATTATTTATACGAGTAGCTTGAAATAACTTTCAGAACTCGTAACCTGAGAAAACAACTTTAATTTGATTGATATATAGTGAAATACTAACATTTAGATAACTAAATGGGTCTTATTGCATACATTTTTAAGTTTTGAACAACTTTTGTATGTACACTTTTACTGTAAAGTGAATATCAAAATAATAGCATTGAAATTTCTTTATTTCACATCTCAATTCTGCACCCGGTATAGGTATGTGTGAGAATTAAAAACAATTTGTACGAATATATCAAGGCACTAAAGTATAATTTTTTATTACGAAAAAACCATATGAGTGCCATATAATATTTTAGTGCCGAAGTATACATTATATTTTCTCCGAAATCAATAAATTATTAATTAAAAATTAAAAACATAAATAAATAGCATTATGTATTTGTAGCTGTTGCGACGGGGATGGTTGTGATAACAAAAATACTGTCAAAACTTTTGCCAAATAATTAACCGAAGGCTGAGTGTGATAATTTTATCGAGTGGGTAATTCCACTTTGCCCACGTGTGAAGTATAACGTTTTATCCAACACCTCTTCATAAATGAAAAATTTATTAAAGAAATATTATTTGACAGTGACATATGCTTTAAATATTTAAATTAAAATGTCAATCGACGTAGTTATCAAGGTGTTGTGTGTTATTATTATTGTTATAAATAAAAAAATACTCACTACTAACTTTCCTCAAAATTATACCCACTAGTGGGTAATCTGTTACTTTCCTTGTTTAAAATCGCTATAGTTATAGAGCATTTATTGATAAATGTTGGATAAAACAAATTTATTATTAATATTATTAAATGTCAAATATTTGGTTATAATTTTTATTATTTTTTATGTATTCTTAGACGTGTTCTGCATGTGATCTGCATTAAATCCGATAAATTATTATCAAAGGAAAATAATAAATAAATTCACCAATAGTATTATGGAGTAATATATTTGTTATTTTAGGTTTGTAATTCAAGATTGACATAAGAGTCTGTGAAGTAAAATTTTGACATAAGATTCTGTAAAATTTAACTTTAGCTACTATTTTAGCTAACTTCGCATAGTAATATCGTATAATTTAGTATCGCGTTCGGAAAAAAAGTTGTTTCCTTATTATAATTTTTTCATTGCAATGCGTAAATTTGAGTATCTTTTGAATCAATTGATTTTAAATATAGAATCGAGTGCAAAATATTCATAACATATATTAATTTGCAATAAAAGATGTTAGTAATAACAATAATATTTGGAATATTTTGCTTTCAATATAATTATGCGTTCAATAATATATTTCAGCAATTTATTCGAATAGAAAGTGCTAATTTGATTTGAGAAATCGCAACATTTTAAAATGCGAACTCTATTTACTGGAATGTAGTAAATATATCGCAATATGTTTGACTATATATCTGGTTTTATGATCGTTATGTAAAAGGTTTAAAAATAGAATTAATTACGATAATAGCATATGTGTCTAATTAAATACTAACTTAGAAGTCATTGAGAACTTGTTAAGTATCAGCTGCGAAAATCATGATGAGTTCAGTTCAACCTTGGCGTATATCAACAACTACTAAAATTCGCAAAACAATAGCAGTAGGTACTTAAAATTTTAATAGAATAATTATTGAGTTGTTTCAGCCAACATCTACATTTCAATTACGAACCCAGAATCATATCATTTGGCCCAAGACTTTTAAAATAACTCAATTTATTTGTAACTTATTCTGTTACTTTTAAGAATATTTTAAGGGTTTCTATATCACACAAATACTAAAATTTATTTTAATTCATTCAATATTGTGTTAAATATCACAACGTCAGAAACCTCTTCAGCTTTGCAAATACTCTTCCGTCAGTTCTCTCCAATGAGACTGATAGTGTTGAGAAACTTTTAAAGTTTATTCATTCCACCGGACTGGTAAATGATATTTATAGTTCATTTCTTTCTTTTGATTTTCTTACCACCATTATTTATTTATTTAATTTTGGTTGGCTATAATTAATTTTTTACAGCGGTAATGACCGTAGCAATCGATCCGCTTAAATTCAGGAAAAAAAAATAACAAATTAACAAAAATCATTGACATAAAGATTTCACTTGGCCCGAAGGTATTGGCTTGTACTACAAACACTGTTTTTGAATCTGATGACAACAAAATATAGAAAAATGTTTAAAATATAAATTGTAGGTAATAAACATATCTTTTTGATTCCAGTGAAATTTACTCTATCTCATTTATTTATTAAGATATGCACAAAAACCCTGATAGACCTTCAAATAATCTAGCACTTACTGTTGATGAATTGTTCCCAAAAACTAATCAATTCGTTACATAAACATATATGTATATATGTGGGAGGTAAAAATGATAGAATTTAAGATATAAATATGGTGAATTAAACAATTTTCTTTTGTGATTCTGGGTTCGTAGACGTCGAGCGTAAATTTCAATTAATTTTAAATAACTTGTCGAAACAGAGCTACAGAACAATCCGAATTTCGAATAAGGTTGTTTGGGCGTATAAATCAAATTAATTTAACATTTATTCTCTGTCGGCTTCCCTGCTTACTCCACAAACACAATTAACCACCCAGAAACATATTTCGCAAACTCTCCCCTTGGCGGATTCGGTGGACGTTGCAAATTCGCTAATGACATACCACACCAGCATTTTTATGACTCCACTTTAAGAAGCGAATTATTTTTATCGCTGTGATAATTGCGAGCGATTTTTATTTTGTGTATTGTAACTGGTTATGAATAGATAAAAAATGTGTAAGTGTAGCACAAGACAGCTAAGAACATTCATCTTGCACCTATACAAAAATTTTAATTGCTCGAAAAACTTTGATGCAGCTCATTCCATTTAAATTCCAGTGTTCTGCTTGTCCCAAAAGCTTTTAACATTTACAATGGAATGCGAACTAGCGAAAAGAATGAGAGTAGTCGGTGCGGAATATTCTTTATTACGATTTTACCACTGGACATGGCGCTATCACAGAATGGTTTTCAACGGTATAAGGTATTGACGCAGCAGGTTTTGCTAATAGTAATAGTTAACACCCTACGACTGTAATTTCCTACAGACAGATTCATAAAAGGGATTAGCGTTAACTCCATTTTTTCAATCATCTGTAGCTTCGTTTCTAAATTAATTATATTATCAAAATGTGTCCAATATTATGCTACTCAATCTTGATAACAATCTTAGTTAAAATAATTATGTTCTGATAATGGAAAATGTAGTTAAGAGTAATAATAAAAATTGAGTTAGCGCTAATTCCTTTTATGAATCTGCCTGTTAATGATTATTGTCATTATATGTCACGTGTCTGTGTTTTATCCAATTATGTCATTATTATACTGAGAATAATGCTCTTGTGATTATTCCCGGGAATATTCTCTGTAGCTTTTTTGTTTTTATTGACACATGTCAAATGTCAGATAGTTATCATCAACACAAGTAAAAATGAGCAAAAAAGATAGATTTAGTGGCGTGCCTGATGAAATCAAAAAATAATCTAATTAAATATAACTCGAGAGTTCGATAAATTAGAAAATAATTCTCCAGTATCTTTCTCAAACTTGTCGCCATTTGGCAATAGCCACGAAAGCCCGTAGGGATCTGTCAAATTATTTTCAATTTATTCTCACTCTCTTGTTATATTATTACTGATAATTTTTTGACGTTTCTTAAAACCAATGAAATGCTTTATTGTACGTCACGTGACTGCGTTTTAACCAATCCTGTCATTATTATACTGAGAATAATGCTCTTGTGATTATTCCCGGCAAATTTCTCTGTAGCTTTTTTGTTTTTATTGACAGATGTCAAATGTCAGATAGTTATCATCAACACAAATAAAAATGAGCAAAAAAGATAGATTTAGTGGCGTGCCTGATGATGAAATCAAAAAATAATCTAATTAAATATAACTCGAGAGTTCGATAAATTAGAAAATAATTCTCCAGTATCTTTCTCAAACTTGTCGCCATTTGGCAACAAGTTTTCGAAAGATCTGTCAAATTATGTTCAATTTATTTTCACTCTTTTGTTATATTATACTGAAACCTTTTTTTATAGAATGAACCACAGTATACATTGTATAAGTTTTTATGTTCTAATCACTTATATTTGATATTGTTTATACTTTATTTGAAAATGTGAGAGAGTAATTAACCATAATTTACAATAGTAGTTTAGGATTTTTTGTCAGATATGCAGCAAATACATCCGCTATTATGAATAAACAATGTTAGCACAGAATATAGACAGTGAAATATTTTCTCAAATGCTTCTAATTTTTCAATTCTATTACTTGTATTTGAAGCAAGTGTTTAACTATTGTATGTTAGTCAAGAACGTAAATATTAGAGGAATAGTTCAATGTTTGTTTTAAAAATTATTGGTTGTGGTTGAAATCCCTTTCGGTGCTGTCTTTGTTTGACCACAACACATATTTGATGATGGATGCGTCTGACCAAAATGAAATGCTGTATTATTTACAGAAATATGAAGTTCATTTACTAATTAAACAATTCGTATGCTTCAATTCAAAATATATACTCAATGACAAAATGAATTTGTTGAATGAAGTTACACTGGCTGGTACCACGAGCTTTGTTTTTGGGTGAATTCAGAGAAGTGTTTTGACGCTGAATAAAGTTTTAAAATTATTTTATAAAAAAAATGCTTCGAATAGAAGATACAGAGAAATTATTATCGACTACTTAAATCGTCGTCAGCTAATTATTACATATACAAACTGGTGAATTGAATGACCATTGTTGACCTAATTGTTTTACATCAAAAAAATAAAATAGTTTATTCTAAAAAAAGAATTTCTGCATTTTTTAACTCTTAATATTTATAATTTTACTCTACCTGGAACCGAAAAAATGACAGAAATGTTTATTGATAATTTTCTTAAAATCATCAGTCATGAAATAACAAAACTAATGTACCAATAATTGAAAGTTATTGGTTTTATCTGTCAACTGCTGGAATCAGTGTTTGATTTCAAGTGTCTTGATTAAAAATATATAATTTGGAAGAAAAATTGTTTTATGATCAAAATAGTGCTTCCAACAAAAATGTATTAAATAAAATAAACTCTTCATTAATATCACATTTAAATTTGTTATTTTATAACACTGATATGATTTTAAGAAAATTACCAATAAACATTTCCTGCATTTTGCGATTCTAAATAGAGTAAAATTATAGATATATGTGTAAAAAAAATTCATACCTACCTACACAGAAAAAAAATAGATATGTATCTTACGTATAGTGAAAGCAATTTAGATATTTACAATAATAATATTTATATTTAAAAAAAAAATAATAAAAAAAATATATCATCACGCCTTTACCCATTATGGCTGCGGCACTCTGCTTACGCAGATCTCGGTAAGTGATATATTTAACAATCCATTTTTTACCGTGTACATAAATCATCTGTAGAATATAGAGGAAAGTAACCAAATATGGAATAGGATCCTAATTTGGAATACCGCCCTTTCCCTTATTATTATTTAGACTTTTAAACAATTATTATATTGTTAATTAATTTTTAAAACATAAGAGTGTTACTAAGTTAATCGAAAATGTATCACTGATTATGTTTAATCATAAACGGCTTTAATTTGTGCAATGTCAAATAGCGATATTCCATATTAAGATTCTTTTTTGATGTAAAATATTTATGGAAGTCAATCATTCACCCGCCTGTATACAAAAAGCACGCTAATTTTTCTTCTTCAATCTTAAAACCGGAAGTCAGTATCTGTTCTGGTTTCTGAGGAACGAGCATTTTTCGAGAGGGTATTTTTCGTTCCACGGTGCCAAGAACCCACGATCTCATAATTAGTTCCATTGATTGTATCTCCTCGAAATGTCTGGTCCCATCCCGGGTCTTGTCGTTCATGGTTGATTGACTGAATCGCGGACAGCCATGGACGCTGTCATGTCTCGGATATTCGGTTGCGGAGCCTGCCACTCGCCTGACGACAGCCGTCAAAAACACAGATCTAGATTACTATATGAAGTTAATTAATGCACATATTACAAGAGAATTTTTTTTGTAAAAAATAAAATGTTGCTGTTGGTTTTAGATTTATAATCGCATGGAATTTATGAATGGAAAATGTTATTTGTTTGAATTATTATTTCCAGTAGGTATACAAAATGTGGAAGGTTTTATTTATTGCAGGATTTCCGTTTATTTTATAATTTGATGCTCGTTGTGTAAAATGACTTCCGCTGTGTACCTATAAGTACAAATAAGTTCCGCGAATATATTATTTAGATTTTGTTTGTAGATACATAACTATACAGTACAGATAATAAATTCTGTATAATTAAAACATTAATTTTCTAAGTAAATAAATTATATCTTTGGATTATTTAAAAGTCAAAATATGGAAGATCGAAATGTCTGACAATAAAAATGAATTAATTATTATGTATATTATTCACAAACAGTTAGTAATAAAATATGCATTGATTTCGCAGGCTGAAATATGGCAACTTTTCAAATGTGCAAAAATGACAAATTTCGATATTTCTAAGCGATTGTGAATAATAGTTATTTGTATATCAAGGCAATAACGTATAATTTTTTATTACGAATAAACCATATGAGTAATAAAAAAATATTTTAGTATAGAGGTATGCATTATTTTTTTAATTATTAATTAAAAACATAAATAAATAGCATTATGTATTTGTAAAACGTTAGCTCGCTGCTGCGACAAAGATGGCTATGATAACAAAAGTACTGTGAAAGTATCAAATATTTGTGAATAATTTTCATTAATATCTACATGTTCTTAGACTTGTTCTGCATGAGGTCTGCATTAAATCCGTTAAATTATTATCAAAGGAAAATAATAAATAAATTCACCAATAGCATAGAATATGTTTGTTATTTTAGGTAGTGCTAAAAGTTTGACAGATGAGTCCGTAAAGTTAAATTTTGACATAAGAGGCTGTAAAGTTTTATTTTAGCTACTATTTTGGCTAACTTCGCGGAGTGATATCGTGTACTTTAGTACTGATTTCGAGAAAATGTTTATTATAGTTTTCTAATTCAAGTTATTCTTTATTCTTTTTGGAAGAAAACTTTCAAGATCTTTCTTCTCATAGTCTTGATTTCAAAAATATCTATCTAAATATCTTAATAGTTATTTATGTGGCATTGAAGTTCAATTTTTTATCACGAATATGGAATTTAGTTGCCGAGACCCGTAGGGCCGAGGAAAATAAACCATGTGAGTGATAAAAAGGAACTTCAGTGCCGAGGTACATATTAAGTTTTATTTGAAATCTAAAATTCGAAAAAACTGTAAAAAAATTACAATATAGGTTAAGTTTATACATCTGTCAGTTGTCAATTGAAACTGACAGTCAGTGTTGCCAACCTCACACATCGAAGTTATCGTAAATAACATTCAAAATTATTTGTTTTGTCCTCAATTTCGTCATCGGAATTAATTAGTTAATTTTTCTTGCAAATTTTGTTTCATGTTACGTCCAAATTTACTATAGTACGTCAAAATTATCCTAATTGTACAATAATTATTTAACGGTTGCCAACACTGGGTTGCTCAAAATCGTTGTATAATGGGTTACTTTAGTGACGATTTTTGAGCACTTTAGTGCCGATTTCAAATAAATGTAATTTGTTTAAAACTACAAAATGAGTTGTGTATGTGTTTTTGTCGTAATTTCTGTATAAAATATTAAAATCATAGAATCACAGTACAGTTTACAAATGATACACCATCGATTAGAATATGTTCTGATTACTAAACCACCATATATAATTTTCTGTGTGACTTGCTGTATCATAGTGATTTGTTTCTAAACCAGGCATCAGTCTATTTTCATATAAATATCAATTATTGTAATAACATGTGTACTGGCAATTTCACGGTCCGTGGTCAAGCTGGCCGTGCATGAAGACAGCAATACCGACACATACTGTACCTGGTACAGAAAGTTCGCCCGTTTGGGGTGAGGGCAAGTTGGTGAAATAGTGGAATTGTTCGCGGCAGAAGGGTACTTTACCGTAATGGCAGTTGTTTTGGAGGGTTGTTTTGTTTTCATTTGTTTGCTAAGGCGACTTGACATACTAATTGTAATACGAGTGCGACAGTGAAGAATCGGTATTTCATTGGGAAGATTTCATCCTAAAAGCTTTCTTTGGTCAACCTTGTGATGTACTACGTCACCTCAGATTTGGATGATTCCTTTTGATTTGTGTCATATTTTACTCCCAATTAAAAGAAAAAACTGTATTGAATGATGGCCATGAATACACAGTCACTTTATTCCATGGTTTTCATGAAAAAAAAATATATCACTTACCGAGATCTGCGTACACAGAGTGCCACACCCATACTGGGCAAAAGGCGTGATGATATATAAACCCCTTGTGAAAAAATCCAGTTATTATAAAAATTTAGATATGTTAAAGAATTGATTAAAGATTTGTGTAAGTTCGTATAGACGTATTTATTTTTTATCTAAGATTGTAAAGATTACAATTATGACATAAAAAAAAGAAAAATTTTAATTTACTTCTGTCAAAATATTAAAATATAAAATATTGGAGTAAAATCTGAAAAAAATAATAATGGGGTCTTTCACCACTTTTTTAATGAAACTTATCTAAATTGAAGACTATCTACTCTTTTAAAAAGTCTTAATTATTATTCATAAGCCAAAATGATTTTTTAAAAATGTTGTGTCGTCATTATAGAAATGTTGGTGGATCTCAAACAGTAGAGATTTAAATCATTTTTGTCACATAAATGTTCTATTTTATTGTAATAATAATAATAAAATAAGTAAAAAAATATATGACTACAATTATTTACAATCTGTACTGTTTGAGATCCAGCAACACCTCTACAATGACGTCATTTTTAAATAATCATTGTGAATAACAATTAAGAATTTTAAAAAGTGTAGATAGTCTTCAATTTAAATAAAGTTTCATAAAAAAAAATGTTGAAAGATCCCCATTTTAGTAAGAATAGAAAATGAGATTTTAAAATATAAATATATACCTTGTTCTCTTTTCATTGTACTTGACCATCAGTATTTTCATCTTGTAATTATTTGTAACTTGTATTACATGATAATGTAATGAATTTTTTTTAACCCATAAATATGTCTGGTTTAAAAAAAAAACCAGTGGACTAGACATATCCCGAAAAAACCGGACTTTCTAACAACCCTGCTTTATTCGTTCAACAAGGAACGTGGAAGCGAGCTTATCCACAGATAAGTACTATGATTCGAGTTTGTCGAGCGTGAGTTGTGTAGGTTTAAGGTTTATTTGTAAAAAGTCCGAGCGGGGGGAAATTGTAATTCCACATAAACATAACTTGTACATCATTGTTTTAGTATCGCTGAAAAAACACTCACAATGATGTAGATAAGCTAGCTTCGCTCGCCCTTTTCCTAAACAAACCCTAAACCTACACACCTCACGCTTAATAAACTCGAATCACACTATGATAAATTCGCGAAGTTTCATCCAATTCGGCGATTGCAAGGTTTACTTAAAGTGTTATAGATCATTTGCTTCTTAAAAAACGATCTCCAAAAAGTATGAAGTGTTGTCTCACATGACAAGCTCGACGGTTTTGTAGAAAAACTCCCGTAAAAAGCTGAAAACCACGTCGTTGCACTCTCCGCTGCATCGCGGCTGAATGATCGATAGCGAACAATTTTGTTTCGGACGGTCAATTGAGATTGATGCCTCGGACAGTCGATGTCCTGGCGCTGTCGCTGGGCCCGTGTGTCCACAAACAGGTTGGCCAACCTCGCGGCAAAAACGACAAGAGACGCGCTCGCGGCGAGAGAGAACCGAGTGATCTAGAGCCTCGATTATTGGGAACTGATCCATCATGAAGTATGTGCTGTCTATCTGGATATCTAGATGAGGAAAATGATATCAGATGGGAGGTTTTAATATGCATAACGGGCTTTTGCACTTTTCGGAAAGCATATCCTTGTATAATTTGCTAGTAACATTTTTGATGTTGTAGTTAAATCAGTTCTAATTAATTATCACTATCAACTTATGTTTCTAAGCGATTGTTGAACGGTTGCTTTGTAATTTTTTTTTTCGCGATATCTACGGCTCGTGCTGCAGTTTTACTCGTAGGAAAAATCATACACTTCTCTCCCTTAATGTATAAAGACTGGGAGAGAAACTAGGTTTCTATAATACCAAAAACATGACAGAAACAGCCAATTTCATATCTCGTAATATTTGTGTACTTTCTCTCCCGTCGTGAGGGAAAGTGTTCAAATAATATTAAAAATGAACAAAATTAAACAAATCAAAGGTAACCGCACTTCATATGTAAAAATATATCACTTACCGATATCTGCATAAGCAGAGTGCAACACCCATAATGGATAAAAGGCGTGATGATATTTTTATATTTATTTTAAATAAGTTTGAAATACATTAAAACTGTCATAAATATTGGGATTTTGGAAAAAATAGTATACGAGCCACAATGATTTTTTTTAAATGTTGTGACATTATAGATTGTTGGTGTATCTCAAACAGTAGAGATTTAAATAATTTTTGTTACATAAATGGTCTATTTTATTGTAATAATAATAATAAAATAAGTAAAAAAATATATGACTACAATTATTTACAGTCTGTACTGTTTTAGATCCAGCAACACCTCTACTATGACGTCACAACATTTAAAAAAAAATCATTGTGGCTTAATGAATAACAATTAAGACTTTTTAAAAGTGTAGATAGTCTTCAATTTAAATAAAGTTTCATAAAAAAAAATGGTGAAAGACCCCATTCCAGTAAGAATAGAAAATGAGATTTCAATATAGATAAAGTTTCATAAAAAAAAAAATTAAAAAAAAAATGGTGAAAGACCCCATTGCAAAAATTCTTTGTCTATAATAAACAGTTTAACTTTTTTGTTGTAAAATAATTAAGAAAGCCAATAATTGAACATTTCAAAAATAGTATTGAAAACGCTATGATGCGTCCTTCGATTCACAACCCTAATGTAAATTTTGAGTGTTCCCTGTTGTTGTGCAGTATAAAATTAATACGTTTTAAGCACAAAATATATTAATTAATTTAATGAATAACAACAGTATAGTCATGAATTTATTATTTGCAGAGACCAGAAAGATCAACAAAATTATATATTGCATTAAATATATTTGAATAGTTCATGGGAATATCGCGATATGTACAGCGGAAATGATATAACAAATGTATGATTATATTAATTATATAACTTTCTCGAGGACATGTACAGGATGTCCGCAAACATCCAAACTTGAACTATATTTCAAGTTTCATTGGCGAACTCAATTCATACTTCTATTACAAATACTTTAACAGTCTAGGAAATATTGCACAAATAATAATATTATTCTTCGTAGAAATAAGATTATAGTTAGTAGGTAATAACATGTAATTGTTTAATTATAACACTGATAAATAAATGATGGTTGTATGTTCTAACGGTTGTAACATATAAGCTTGCAACAGGTGCGTATCTCGTATCGTACATTATGCAGAATGTGGACGTAATGAATAATTATTCCGCGTATCCGCTTTTGTGTTAAGAACACGCAACGTACCACTAACGCTTCATAAATCAACGTATGCTTTCATACGTCAACGAGGTTTATATTAACGCAGAACAAATACACTAACAGAATACTCCTCAGAAAGAAAACTTATGCCTATTACGTATAGTCAGAACGATGTATCTTCTCGAATAGAAGTAATTTAGAATTTCTCTGCGGCACGGGAAAAGTTATAATAAACATAGTTGCGCCAAAAAATATTCAGTTTTAATGTACAATGTAATGTACTGGTATATCAAGGCCCTAAAGTATAATTTTTTTTATTACGAATAAACCATATGAGTAATGAAAAATAATTTAGTGCCGAGGTATACATTATATTTTATCCGAAATCATTAAATTATTAATTAAAAACATAAATAAATAGCATTATGTATTTGTAAAACGTCAGCTAGCTGTTGCGAAGGGGATGGCTGTGATAACAAAAATACTGTCAAAGTGTCAAATTTGGTTAACATTTTCATTATTTATTATATATTCTTAGACATGTTCTGCATGTGATCTGCATTAAATCCGATAAATTATTATTAAAGGTAAATAATAAATAAATTCACCAATAGTATTATAGAATAATTTGTTTGTTATTTTAGGTTTGTAATTCAAGTTTGACATAACTTTAGCTACTGTTTTGGCTAACTTCGCGTAGTAATATCGTGAATTTTAGTATCGATTTCGGAAATTATTTATTTATTATGTACATGAAAAGAATATATCAATGTCAGATTCGAAATGCAGATAGAAAATATACTTACATGTTATATATAATAAATATTGAAAAAAAAAAAACAATTATTTGAAAAGAATATTTTTGCCCGCGTATGGGCAAACAAAAGTATAATAATATATTGTACAACGAGCATGGAATGGTACTCATTTCCTACGAGTATGAAAGTTGGTAGCATGAGCCGAAGGCGAATGCTGCAAAATGTTAGTTGTACACTATCCTTTTTCTAATTAATTTAATATTAGGTTTGTTCCAAGTGGTCATTTCTGACATGTTTGTGACATGTTTGTGACAAATTTCAGTGCGCCTGCGAAAAATGTAAACAAGTTAACTTTGATACATAAACTTCATTTCTTTTTTTGTGGCGAAAAATGTATGAATTTCTTTATTTATATTTATATTTATGGTTAGCTGTCAAAACAAAAAATGAGCATGCACATACGCTTCAATCCATTCACCGTTCCAGTCTATGTTTCAAACTTAACTTGTTTACATTTTTCGCAGGCGCACTGACATTTGTCACAAACATGTTACAAACATGTCCGAAATGACCACTTGGAACAAACCTATAATAAAAAAATTGTCTCGCTTTCACCATTCCAATATTTGACAGTTCTAAATAAGTATCCTAGCAATGGCACCTGTACTTAAATGAGCTGACCTGTATTGAAATACTCACAAATCAAATTCATTTCTCACGATGCTTGCAATGTACCTCATATCCCCAGCAACATCAACATACAATGAGCAGATTTCTCAGTGGTCGTAGAAAAAATAAATTGTAAAATCACTATTTCAATTTTCAAGCTGTGCGGCATCTAAGTAAAAGCATATTTTTGACAAAATGCATCATAGGAATAGTGGACCAAACTGCATTCCTTTTGCCAAGGTACATCATTCGTACAATAAACCTGGCGGACATAAATTTGAACTATTGGATAGCATTTTATAAAAATAATTTAAATGGTTGTCAAAAGCACTATCTCAGTTCCATGTTCGTTCACTTAGAAATTTCCCATGTTTCATAAGTCCAGTGTCCTGCAATAAAAGCTTGGTCAGCGCCACATAAAATCAAATGACACGAACGCTGTTATCTCTCGCGGTGCAGTGAAAATGCACCCGCGACAAAAGCACAATCGCGACCTGATTAAAAAGAATGTAACACATGAAGGTGACCTGTTATATACGTAATATAAGCCAGTCTTGTTTCTAGTAAATTCACTTTTCACAAGTAGTAGTAATTTGTATGTGTAAAGAAATCGGATTGTTACCACTGAAATATAATAATACTAGAACGCTCACTGACGTTGAAATGCGAGCTGAGAAAGACAACTATTTGTCGTCTACTATCATGAGAGTTTGATTTCAAGTGTCTTGTTTAAAAATGTGTAATTTGAAAGAAAAATTAGATATAGTGAAATAGATTTATGGTCAAAATAATGCCCGATAGAAATATATTAAATAAAATCTTAATTAATATCCTATTTATGGTATTACCCACTAAAGCATAATAATACTGGAACGCACACTGAAGTTGAAAATGAGAGACGAAATAAACAGCTAGTTGAGGGCTGTATGTCTTTATTGTACAATATTTTTACATAGCAACCGCTCAACAAACGCATAGCAACTGTTCTGCAAACAAATGTTAAACACTGAAATATAGGAATTTTGGAACGCTCACTAACGTTGAAATACGACCTGAGAGAGACAGGTAACATGTGGGAAACCTATCTTTGTCTTATAGTTCGCTTAAAAAGTTGATAAGAAAATATAAAGAAATTAACATACAATAATTTTGAAATAAAATATTTAATATAAAAATTATATAATACATTAATAATAGTTATGCATATGAACTTAAAGAAATTTTCAAATAATTGAAAAATAAATTGTTAAATATTATTTATCCAACACCTCTCAATAAATGCTATATTACTATGACGATTTTAAACAAGCAAAGTAACAGATTATCCACTAGTGGGTATAATTTTGAGGAAAGCCACTAGTGAGTATTTTTTTATTTATAACAATAGTAATAACACACAACACCTTGGTAACTACTTCGATTGACATTTTAATTTAAAAATTTAAAGCATATGTCACTGTCAAATAATATTTCTTTAATAAATTTTTCATTTATTAAGAAGTATTGGATAAAACGTTATACTTCACACGTGGGCAAAGTGGAATTACCCACTCGGTAAAATTATCTCACTCAGCCTTCGGCTTCGTGAGCTAAGAATTCTCTCGTGGGTAATTCCTTACTTTGCCCACTTGTAAAGTAAATAACTATTATCACTTTTGGATAAGACAGTACAACATGTTTTCACATAGCAACCACTCAACAAACGCATAGCAACCGCTCAACAAACCGCTCTATAAACAAATGTTAAACGAAGACAGATAATCCACGATGTATATCTGTCTCAGGCTCGTTTTTCTCTTTCATAAAAGCCTACAAGTGCGCGTTCCAGAATTACTATATTTCAGTGGTTAGACAAAGAAGAGTGGTCCAAGATATCTATTTGTCTCAGGCTTGTTATTCTGTTTCATAAAAGACTACTAGTGTGCGTTCCGGTATTACTATATTTCAGTGGTTGTGAACATTTGACCAAATATCACTTAAAATGTCTAATTTTTATTATTGTTTTTCTTTATAATATAAACCCTAAGGAACTCATTGTTGTAGAGCGCATCGTCATATCTGCTATATTTTTCGAGATATGACGAATTTTTATGTTTTTCAAAATGCAATTTTGAAGGGTTGTAACTCAAAAATTATGCGAGATATCGAAAAATTCTCTTCAGTTTTGGGTTTCCCATGCGTTATATTACAAATTAGCAAATTTTGAAAATTTTGGAAATTTTTGATTTTTTTTTCAAAATTTCGATCGGCAATAACTCGACAAATATGAAAGATACAAACTTGCGGTGTAGACCAATCGATTCAGCTCGTCGAAATCTATAAGTATTGTGAGTTTCAGTAGAATCGGTCAATAGAAAGAATTGTTACAGACAAAAGTCTAAAAACGGCAATTTTTGGCCCAAACGTCAATACTTATTGACGTTTGGCCCGAATTTAGGCATTTTTAGACTTTTTGCTCTAACTTTTCAACGCGTTGTTCAAATGTTCTGAAATTTTGTATACTTATGTATTTTGACGAGCTGAATCGAATGGTCAACAGTGCAAGTTCGAGATATCAACAATAGAAAATTTTGAAAAAATATCAAAAAAATTCAAAATTTGCTTATTTATTGCAAAATGCACAAAATACACAAAACTGAAGAGATTTTTTCGGTATCTAGTATAGATTTTGAGTTACAGCCTTTCAAAGTTGCAATTTGAAAAATGCCTTAAATCGTAATATCTTTAAAAATATAAGAGATATGGCGACGCGCTCTACAGCAATGAGTTTCTTGGGGTGTATATTATATAGAAATACAATAAAAAGAAAATCGAATTTTTAGTGATATTTGGTGAAGTCACTGAAATATAAATAATACTGAAACGTTCACTGAAGTTGAAATTGTATGGCGAGTGAGACAGCTAGTTGTGGGCTATCTGTCTTTATTGTACAATGTTTTTACATAGCAACCGCTCAACAAACGCATAGCAACGGTATTTGACAAAAAGGAGTAGCCCACGACTTGTATCTTTCTCTTGATTTCTAATATACTATACACATTTATAAATGTTATTATTGGATGAGTTGTAACTTAAAAGATCCTCATTCAATTCCAGCCCACCCCCAAAAAACATTTCTTTGTACTTCTCACAAATATGCACCATAAACCACTGAAATATTATTATACTGGAACGCTCACTGACGTTGAAAATGTGAACCTCTAGTTGAGAGCTATCTGTCTTTGTTGTACAATGTTTTTACATAGCAACTGCTCAACAAACGCATAGTAACCGTAATACAAACAAGAATCTATCTACATGTTGCAGGCTCGTTTTTCGCTTTGGTAATAAATTACAAATGCGCGTTCCAGTATTACTATATTTCAGTGGGTAATGCAGTGATATTCAGCAACCAGTCGCACTTGTAAGCATAAAGTGTCGACATGATAATAATTATAGGCTGATAGTACATACGGTAATTAAATAAACAACGTCTATAAATTATGATAATAACAGCTTCAACCTTTAAAATAAACATGTATCTTGTAGAAGCGAATAGAAATAATAACAAAAATATACCACCTACGGATGTCGGGAAAAATAAAATTGCATCACACGATAATTAAATTACACAAATTAATTAAATCCAATAAAATAGTAACAGCTTATGTCCTCATACTAGTCATGAGAATCTCTGTGCAGTCTCGCGGTTCATTAACGTCCCACTGTTTGAGAACTGCTGGCCTGGAGGGATACTAAAATTCCAGATCATATTTATATCCTCAATTAAAGTGCGTATAATTTTGCGGGGACTGTACGTATAATGGCGTCTACTTTATTGAGAACATAAACAATAAAATACTCGTAAATGTTAATTTAATGTTGGGAGAACAATATCGCTAAGATTTTTTTGCTCATTTTCCGTACTATACATTTTGAATAAAATTAGTAAATGTATCATTAAATTGCAACAGGAAATTTCGATAAAGGATCTCTATTTATTTTATGGGGTTTTTGATTCTTTATTTATGTTTATTTGTATATTTGAGTCGTATGTTTTCGAGGGATGGACGTATTGACCGGGAGATTGAAAGGCGGGTGTCTGCAGGGTACAAGGTATTGGGTGCTCCGGGTACATTTGCTCGTAACATGAATGTATCTGGAGATGCTCGAGTGAATGTTTATAATGGTGTGTTCGTGCCTACATTAATGTATTGTTCTGAATGTTGAATGTAGATTAGGTAGCATGAACGACATATTGAGGAAATGAAGTATTTGAAAGGGGAATGATCGGTGTGAGGAAAAAATACTTCTGTCCACCAAAACCCGTAGGATCGTAATAAAACGATTAAGCTCCCCTCATATTAAAAGTACAAAATTTCTTAGTCTAAATAAAATTCTAGTCAAGATATTGAATATTGTTTTTCTGAAATTGATACTAAATTATACAATATTACTACGCGAAGTTAGCCAAAATAGTAGCTAAAGTTAAACTTTATGTATGTCGAAATTTTACTTATGTTAAACTTGAATTACAAACCTAAAATAACAAACAATTATTCTATAATACTATTGGTGAATATATTTATTATTTATCTTTGATAATAATTTATCGGATTTGATGCAGATCACATGCAGAACACATCAAAGAATTTATAAAAAATGATGTAAATTATATCCAAATTTGATACTTTGACAGTACTTTTGTTATAACAGCCATCTTCGTCACAACAGCTAGCTGACGTTTAACAAATACATAATGCTATTTATTTATATTTTTAATTAATAATTTAACGATTTCGGAAAAAAATATAATGTATATCTCGACACTAAAGAATTTTTATTACTCATGTAGTTTATTATCCTCTGTTATCGCCTCGGATAAAAAATTCCATATTCGTAATAAACAATTATACTTTAGTAACTTGATATACAAATAACTATTTAATTATTATTAATTATTCTCACACTACCATTATCTTATATTTGTCCAAATTATTACATTAGCTGTTGTCAGAATGTATTGAATCTAAATATATTATTTATTAAGAAATTTTGCATTGTAGCAATATTTTATGCGCCGTTCAGAAATAATTAACATGTGCCAAATTAACAATTGTATTCGTATTTACATTGAAACATATTTAATTTATTAGCACACATAAAAAATCTAGTCAACAAGTAATTGAATATTGTTTTGAATCATTACACATTCAATATTATAAATGTGATTGAAAAATATTAATTTACATTATGTTATGCAGAAGTGCGTTAGGTGTGGATTTACAAAAAAGTATTGTGATCTCATTAAGACAGTAAATCTTATCAATATCTGTCTAAAAATTATCATTTACCTAAGAGTACAGTGCAATACATAATTGAGGTAATAATATAGATTTGTATAGCTACAATAACAGCGTCAAAAACATAATAATTATATTTGATCATAGCATATTTGTCAGGTGTTACAAATACATTTGAAGTTGTGCTCGTATTTTCCACTTATTGTACGATTGGAGGTATTTCAGATGAAAAAGAAAACAAACTTAATCCCTTGCAGATGTCGGTCTTTGATATATTTTTGCGCGTGTAAAAAAATATTTTTTACGCTGAATATCTTGGGAACTATAGCCGTATACCTGGTTTATACTTACGTGTATTCCAAAGTAAAAATAAAATGGTTTACGAGTAAGCAAATACGAAATAATTATCTAAAAATCTTTGAAAAAATCCTCAACTTCCAGTCTTCAACAAAGATAACATAAACTACTTAACCATCACCCTATTCATCCTTCTCCCTCTTATTTCCTCCCCTATGAGGCTTGCTCTCTCCCGGTCCGTCTGCTGATGACATCTGGCCGACTGCACGCAACTCAAAAGCCAACCTGTTATTATAATATAATGTGCGCAACTCGTGATTGCCTCTATCGGAAAATTGTTGCCCCGAGCTGTTCTGAACGTGTACTAAGTTACACGGAGCATAGAGAACTCACTGGGTGTACTCCAGAGCACATGTGTTGTTTGTTGTAATGGCACCTGCTCGCTGAAGGATAATTCGAAGTAAACTGGACGACGCATTATTCAGGAGGCGATGATAGGCTCTGTGTTTTTGTCAGCTGCATTTTAGGCATTCATGATTATGTATATTGTCCGAACGATGCATCTTGGCAAGGGGAATACTTCCAATAATACAAATCTGTTGTGGATAACACAATATCTCCCGCCATAGATTCCAAAGAACACCAACCACCACTGTTAAAAATAAAATCAAAGTTACCTAACAAATATAATTCTTAGATCATAGTTACTTTGAACAAATGAAAGTAATATCAAATATAACGAAAAACAATAGTTATTTACTTTACAAGTGGGCAAAGTAAGGAATTACCACGAGAGAAATTTTAGCACACGAAACCGAAGGCTGAGTGTGATAATTTTATCGAGAGGGTAATTCCACTTCGGCCACGTGTGAAGTATAACGTTTTATCTAACACCTCTTAATAAATGAAAAATTTATTAAAGAAATTTTATTTGACAGTGACATATGCTTTAAATTTTCTAAATTAAAATGTCAATCGAATTAGTTACCAGGGTGTGTTGTGTGTTATTATTATTGTTATAAATAAAAAAATACTCACTAGGGGCTTTCCTCAAAATTATACCCACTAGTGGATAATCTGTTACTTTCCTTGTTTAAAATCGCCATAGTTATATAGTATTTATTGAGAGGTGTTGTATAAAATATTAAAATTTTCAGTTTAGTAGTTTTGAGAAACCGTAACTCCAGAAATCTTTAAAAAATTCACCCTGTATTATTATTTTTCATGTTGTGTAATAAGAAAAATTGTGGTGAAACACGAAACCCCTGAATAAAAACTGAAAAGCACGTCTGTACATGTCCTTGAAATATCTGAAAATTTGGCACGTACATTAAAGAGACGTGCAGTACATTCTGATACAAGAAAGCAGTCTGAGTCGCAACCTCTCCATGAATACCTATGCGTTCCTCACATGAAATATTTCATTACCAAGCTGATATTAATTAGTGCAGCGGCTGATTTCAACGAAGCATTAATTAAAAATGTATGACTTAATGCTATCAGCCCACAGATCACCACTGTATGTTTTAATTTGGAGACGCGGAGCCGAATGTTTAATTAAAAAGTTTACTTAGATTTTAATCAATTAGTTGCATGCATCTAAAATCGAACGCTGTGTAATTACCAAGTTTAATTTTTTATCAGTGCATTAAAATGCAACTGAATGTGAAATCGTAAATTCCGATCATAATTATTATTTTTTGCAAAATCGATGAGTTCAGAACTTGTTCTTATAGAAAGGAGTTTGCAATTATCTGCCAGTTTTAGGCTTCTTATTCTTAATGACACCAGAGAAACCTGTTTTGAAATATTTCTCATAAAAATAAAATTTTACCACTGCAAAAACTAAATTCATAGGTCGGGGAAATTACCTTCGTACAGCTCTTTGTACCTCCCGCATATACCGCGAGTATATTATTAGTATATTACACTATACCAAATTTAAATTAATATTTATAAGAATTGTAAAGTTACGCAGTAAAATTTTATAGTTAAAATTTCAAAATTTAAAAAAAAATTTAGTCTCAGATGATCCACCGTCAATTTTTGTTAATTTAACAAGTTTAAAATGTGTTAGCAAATAACAAATTATTTTTGTATATTTCGTAACTAAATATATTTGTGAATACAGTAATTATAAGTTATAACATTTATTTTTATGTGCTTTCGACTAAATATTGTAGTATTTGAAGCAGAACAATAAATCTTAGTTATTATAACAAATTAACAATTTCAAATTGATAAGTTAGCTAAATTTACTTGTTAATTGACGAGTCTATTTGTTAAATATTATAAATGTAGTAAATATATAAAAACAACAATTTTTCTTGTTAAAAATTCAGAATTGACAAAATTTTAATTTAACAAATTATCATATTTGTTGTAATTGCTAATTTAACGCAATATATTTGTCAATATTCACCAAAAATACTTAACCGCAAAATTAATAAATCGCAAATATTTTTTTTTTTTTTTGCTGTGTAAACAGAAACGAGAAATATTTAATATTTCAGGAAACAGATTTCTAATTGTTTATTAGTATTACATTATTTTCCGTAGAAAATTGTAATAATGTAATAGTATATATACATTAAGGGAGAAAAGTGAATGATTTTTTTTTTGATCAACTTTTATATTATATATTTTGCCCTAAATTGAATAGATAAAATTTTATTTTTAATAAGAATTTCTTTCTCACCGAGGACAAATAATTCTTCAGTAGAGCCTGCGGGTCTTTTTAATAGATGTCACATTATTTTATCTAAAACAGTTCTCATTAAACAAATCGGTTCGACCACAACAGATAATTAAAAAAGCAATTACACTAACTGTTTCCTCGTGATCTCTTTAATTCTTTCTCATTTGATCACTTCCTAAACGATCTCAATTAATCCTTAATTATATTACTAGTACTCGTAACAAGAATTGATGTAATTAATTCTTTTAATTCTCCCACAAAATTGCTCTAATTACATCTCATTTAGAGAAATTTCTCGACGAGGTATTCCTGTCAAGGTCCAGCGGAATTCGCGTGATTTCACAAAATTTTTCGTCAGATATTATTTCATAGGCACGATTAGGGTAAACGCCAAGGTTGAAGCTATTAAATTATCATATTTTGTTGCTGGTTCCGTGATTTGAATACGTTTAAATATTATTTATTTTTGTGTTTATTTAGTCACAAAGTATTTATCGTTTTAAAATTGTATATTAATTGTATTTTTTGTTACAGGTAAGCACAATTATTCATCATAGAAACTAGACAACTGCGAAACTGTAAGTTTATTTTTTTATATTTTTATAAAATAATATTTTGAGAAAAGTTGAATTTAATTTTGTACTAACATAGTGTAACGTTTTACTCGTTACTCGAGTTGGATGAAGATGAAAGAAAAACACAAAAGTTTTATTATAACTAACAAATAATTATTTATTTATTTCTACTATTTATTTAACATTAATAACTACTTATATTTACATACTATATTATTATTACTACATTTAGTTTCACACGTATTATTTATTTCTACTGATTATTTGTTTGCACTTACTGATGGTTTATAATAGTCTGTCCGCCGTTAGTTCGGCAACTCCTTATATACTATTGCGGCTTCTGGAATGTTCTTACATTTTCCCGATGCTACGAGAAACGGTACAGCTTACTGGTCGGTCGTAACGTCATTTTGATAGGTTTCAAAACGTAATGTAATCATTAATACATATATACATGACGTCACGCTATATCTCACCCAACAGTCAATCTCCTCCAACCATTCCTATCCTGACACACCATTTTGCTTCGTTCACATTCATACATGCTTGTATATTTTTCACACTCTAAATCATTCGTTCACGTTAATAAGAATGTTTTCTTGGAATAAACAAATTCTTCTTAAATGAAGAGAAAAATTGATTTGAACAGTGCCAATCCGATTTCGTTTTCATTGAAACTTTTGTAGATATAATAAATATTCTTAAATGAAAATTAATTTAGTTTTGAAGGAACATATCAAAGTATTCATTATGGGGACGAAGTAGTAATAGTTTTTATTTTGAACGAATTTTTTTGCTTAATAACAAACACGAAAGCAAACTGCATGGTAAATCCCGACTCTGAAGGAGGAGGGGTTTTACCTAATGTCAGTTTGCTTGAGTAATTTTGCTTAAAGGCAAGAAAATGAGAGCTTAAAAATAAAAATTTATCTGAGAAAATTGGAGAGGTCGCGCGGTATTTGATGAAATAAATTTCAAAGACAAAGCAAAATGAATCTTAAATATTAACTGTCACACTGACAGTTATGAACAGTTACAACTGTTTACTTGGTAGCGGGATTTTACCGGAGTAACGCGATTTTATCGGGGTAACGGGGTTTTATCGGGGTAACGGAATTTTATCACTATAATACTGTTTCTATTGGTTGAATTTTCAAGTGTTTTGTATTATGATTGGTTAAAAACTAGTCTTAGGAATTTATCAGTACAATACTGTTCCCATTGGTTGAATTTTCAAATGTTTAGCACAATGATTGGTTAAAAACTAGCCGTAGGAATTTATCACAGTAAAAGACCGGATTATTGGCTTTGAAAACATAGAATCTAACTATAAACAAATAACAACTACGCTGATTTCCATCACGATCACGGATGACGACAGATAGTGTGTTGGGTGAGGCGTATCGAACAGACAAACAGAACTAGAACCATCGCCTTCGAGGTCGAGTCTGCTTTGTGTATGTCCCACACAATGCTGGACCACGGCGACTAGATTCGCAACATCGAAGACATTGTGCTCCGCCGATGTTCAACTGATTCTAACCCCTGGTCGTCGTGCGCCGTGCCGGACGTTCTTTTGTTTCGCGAGAGCCGTGTTGTAGTGTGCTGTGCAACGAACCTTGCACCATTACTCGGCATGTTTGTGTTTTGTTTTGTGTGGATGGGTTAAATGTCCTGTGACCTGCGCACTGGAGACCTGAGGTCATGGAGGATGAAATTGCGCTGGTGGAAGGGCAACCCTTTAAAGTGACACTACAGTTCAATGCTAGAATGAAACATAGGCGATTATTTATATTGCACATATTTCTGTAGCCAAAGACTAAATAATGTTAATTTCCCGCACATATAGTGCTCGCCAAAATAAATGGTTACTTACCTGTTAGAGCCTCATAGCAGGTATCTAATAAGAGGATTAGGGGTTGAAAGTACCAGGCATGTTTCTTAATACATTCTTTATATAGTACTAGCAAACTACTATTTACCGTTAATTCTTTGCAGATTATAAATTATACAAATTGCGCTCTTTTCGGTAGATAATTTGACAGATCTTTCGAAAACTCCTTGCCAGGCAATAGCCGCGAAAACCCGTAGCATTTTTTATATTGCTTTTTAATCAACTTAAAAAAAGAGGACCACGCATATCTTTTTACAGAATAGTCTGATTTGAATGATTCTTTTTTTATTGGATAGGGTATACTTCAAAGTTGGTCTCATTTGAATTTGAAAAAAAAATTCCACTCCTAACAGTAGGAAAATATAAAATGATTGTTCAACTACTGAATTTTTATCTGTTAACCGATTTTACCCCGCATAACTTTGTACTGGGTTATCCTATTACGCGAGGATTCTATTTTTATTGAATAGGGTATACCTCGAAGTTGATTCTATTAGAATTAGAAAAAAATTAAACCGACTAAAAATTTGTTACTTACATTAGTTTAGGAGCTAAGTTATTAATAAGGGTTATTTTATTTTTCGTTTTCAGTTTCTTTTTTAGACTGTTTAATTTTTTGTTATAAAGTTTTTATTAATAACAAATATAAATAATGAATTAGCAACACACAGAATAGTTTAGAATTATTAAAAAAAAAATTGATAGATCTCTCAACAAAAATGTTAAGTTTAATATCAACCCTAAGGGTAGAAAAATAGACCGCAATAAATAATTAAAAAATAAAAAGTTGAACAGACGAAAAAAGAAACGGAAAAGCGAAAAATAAAAAAACACATTATTCTTAACAACTAAGCTCCTAAACTAAAGTAACCAATTTTTTGTCGGCGCCAACTATCAACGAACGCCGACTGTAAAATAACATTAACTACAATTTTTTTCTATTTTGTACCGTTTTAAAGTTATATATGTTTGTGGAGATTATTTGTATAAAATAATTGTTTATTTAAAATTTCGTACTTTTTAATTAGAATAATATGTAAATACTCAGGGTTAATTCCTTTTCCATTGATATTTTTATGAATAATCTTTTTAAATATTAAAAACAACAAATTGTTGTTCAAAGGTGAGTTTGAATAAATAACGTTAATGTCAGCTATTTTAAAAACTTCTAAAAATAAATTATTCTTTCATATATTTTTTGCGCCGTATAAATTTTTCAGTTAAAATGACATTTCCATATTTTAAATTATGCAACAAAGATTCTTCTTGCAAAAAAGTCCGTCGAATTTCTAATGATACTCGTTAAATTTTTCGCGTCATACATGCAGAATACAATATCAAAGGATTTTGATAAAAAATATAGCATCTATAATAATATATCTCACGATGTCAAGTTTTATTTTTATTTTTGTGTCAGTATATAAAGTTGGAGGTATTGTATGAGAAAGGCATTGCCTCTGAAACTGCACTCAAACTAATTTAAAAAAAGAAATACGTTTACAATGAAACAAGTGAGTAAAGTTGAAACAAAAAACAAAACAAAAATATGAATAGAAACATACAGCAATCCTTTTTATTTAAAACAAATTTTACAAGATAATTTTTATGTTGCAATTCAATTTTATATTTAGGCTTATCAACATTTATGAGGTCAAGTTTGAGATAAAAAATTTGCACCAGAAATTTTGACAGTATTTCATAATAATTATAATAAATTAACGGCATGGTTTTGGTTTTACTTTTAAGGTGACGGTAGATGATATGGTTAAACCACTGTTAATATGGTTGAATGTGGTTGGTTGCAACCCCCTTAATGTGTCCAAATATGCTTTAATTCGATGGACCATAGCTACTGTGGCAACTACATTGTTTATGAGTTGTATTATGATTCGTGCACTTATTTCTTTAAGTGATGGAATCACTTATGAAAGTGTTGAAGATGTTCTGAATTTATTTCTTTTAATTCAGGTAAATACTTTTATGTTCGACTGTATATTGTTTAGCGTCCATAAAGTGGTTCTTTATGGACTAGTTCGATAAAGTACAAAGTGAATTTAGCTAAATTATTAATTTAAAATTGTTAAAGAAAGTTTGTACTATTTGTCACAACTTAATTTGTTATAATAACTATGATTTTCTGTTCTTCTTCAATATAATTACTAAAAGCATATAAAAATAAATGTTAATAATTACTATATTCACAAATATATTTTGTTACGACACATACATACATACATACATATATAACATCTCGCTATGTCCCACTTAGTGGGGTAGCACGAACCCAGAAACACAGTCAAGCAACAATCAATCTTCTCCAAACATTCCACCACTTTTGCCTCGTCCACATTAAATAGTGCGATTCATACATGCTCGTTTATTCTTCACACTCGGAATCATTCGTTCACGCAACAAACTATCAATCATACCCAACCAGTTGTTCCTCGGACGGCTTACTCAATCGTTCACCTTCAATCTCACCCACATATAGTTTCACCAACCTTTCATTCGACATTCGCTCAACATATCCAAACCACTTCAACTGACTCACTCCCAATTTCTTAACAACATTCTTTACAATCTTACACTCAGCATACACCAATGTATTCCGTATACGATCACGTCTCGTATACCCACATACTCCTCTCAAATATCTTATTTCTACAGCAGTTATACGTCGTTTATGCTTCTTCATCCACACCCAACATTCAGAACCGTACATCAATATAGGCACTAACACATCATTATAAACACTCAATCGAGCATCTCTAGATATATTCACGTTTAGAACAAATGTACCCGGAGCACCCAATACCTTGCACCTTGCAGACACTCGCCTTTCAATCTCCCGGTCAATACTACCCAAATATACAAATTCACTCCCTTGTACCAATCTCACACCATTCACTGAAACATTACAATCAGTCACCAAATCATTCTTCTCAAACACCAACACTTTACATTTATCGACATTCAATAGCAGATTTAAATCTTTCCCTACTTCATTTATGCTCACAATCATTCTTCTCAATTGCTCCTCAGTTTCACCCAACACAACAACATCATCCGCATAAGCTACTGTGCAGCACACAACATTATTTAATTTTCCTCGAAATTGAAAACAGATTCTTAAAACAAGCTCTTCATAAATATTTTTAATTTCCAGTTCATCTTCAAGTATTTCTTCTACCGCTTGAATGTTCCAACATTACAGAAACTTTTCGATACAACTTACAACGACTTTTGGGCAACAGACTCAATCGATTCCGAATCAAACAAATTCAATTACATGTATTATGTTATATACACAGTCATGAACGTTTACAGAAAGAGCTATATTCTCATGAACTTCATGTATAGTGTTGAGCCACTCCTGTACAGGAAGGGAATAATCAGAATTCCTATCTGGCTACCTAACTACGATGAAATTATCAAGTACAGTCCTTATTACGAGTTGCTCTATGGGTTTGAGATGGCTTTGATGCTCAGTGCTGATTTTGTGATGTTGAATTTTGAGTTGATGTGCTTGTTTTTCCTCGGGACCTGCTATGTGCAAATAGAGATGATTAAGAATATGTTTCAAAGAATTGGGGAACCAGAATTCACCACTGATACTTTTAGGGAATGCGTGGAACAACACATTCGGATCTTAGAGTAAGATATTGTAATATTTCTGCTTCTGAAACTAAATAAATATAATACTATACTTTTTCTACTCCTGTAAATTCGGAAATCACTTTTGAAAATGATCGAAATTCGTTGAAAACATACGTTGAAAAACGTCAACATAAAAATACACAATGACAACTGACTACATGTCAATTGCCAGACAACCGTTGCTTAGTGATCCACATTACGTCTTTAAAATAACCGTGAATTATGGATTTCTGTCTTTGTGATTAGTCGAGAAGAATGAATTATGAATCATAAATCACTATTGTGAATTATGGGTACTATAATTCATCGAAAAAATTTAAACAATAGGGATATATTTATACAGGAGTAGAAAAATATTATCATGATCATTTGATCTGTTCTAAGGAGAATACAACATCCAGAAATATTTTTCTTAATATGGAAAATGCTTCAAATAAATGTTGTAGAATGTAGATAATAAACTTCTGTATCTAAATCAGTAAATATTTAATTTTGCTCGTTTCGTAACCGTAATAAACGGATTTAAAGGTGCATAAGAATAATTGCTTTTTTATAGTGATAGCCATGGAATTTAAACAGAATAAACATATGTATGAAGTTTTAACTGTCAAAACGTTAGTTTATTATGAACTTGTGATTGTTTAAGAGGTAATAAATAGCTAATTGTACGTTTAGTGCGCAAATTTATGTTTTGTCGCTCGAACACGAATATTGAAACGCGCGCCGCGGGCGAACATTTTAATCGTGTGAAATTGTTCAATTTCATTAAAATAAAGAAATAAATGCATTTATGACATTCCTGTCATAGATTGTTGTAGCTGTTCTTTTACGTCGTATCCTTAGTTATCGCCTCGGAGAACAAATTCCATATTGGTAATAAAAAATTATACTTTAGTGCCTTGATATACAAATAAATATTTTTCACTACCGGGAGAAAAACTAGAGAATCATGACAGAAACAGCCAATTTCATCTCTGCGGGAGATTTGTATTTTATTATTTTCAGCGGTATTCATTTGAAATAACTTTTTCCGACGACCACAACGAAAAGCACATAAATTCACACACTAAACTATAACTGAAAGTTAGTCATTGCATATCACTAGCAATGCAGTGTGATATGAAATTTCGTTAGCCAATCAGATGCGTCCACAACTGTTTGATATGCTTTTATCACTCGCTGCGATAATTGAGCAAACTAACCTAAAAATTTTAAAATTTGAAACTCACGGAATATCCTCACTTAAAATTGTAATATTTTTTTATTACATTTCTTTATAATATAAGCGCTAAGAAACCCATTGCAGCAGAGCGCATCGTCAGATCTCTAATATTTTTCGAGATACGTCGATTTTTGGTATTTTTCGAAGTGCAACTTTAAGGGCCTGTAATTCAAAAACTACACGAGATATCTAAAAATTCTCTTCAGGTTAGCGTTTCTGGAGCCTTATATAACAAATTAGCAAATTTTTAAAATTTTGAAATTTTTTTGTATTTTAGTTCAATATTTCGATCGGCGATAACTCGACAAATATTAAAGATACAGATTTGCAGTGTTCACCAATCGATTCAGCTCGCCGAAATACATAAGTATGCAAAGTTTCATAAAAATCGCTTTACGGAATGGAAAGTTAGAGCAAAAAGCCTAAAAAAGGCGTTTTTTGTCCAAAACGTCAATAGGTACCCCTTGACGTTTGGGCTGAATTTGGCCATTTTCAGACTTTTTGTTCTAACATTTCAACCGGTTGTCCGAATTTACTGAAATTTTCAGGGTTTATGTATTTCGTCGAGCTGAATCGATTGGTGAGCACTACAAGCCTGTATCTTTCATATTTGTCGAGATATCGCCAATCGAAATTTTGAAAAAAAATTCAAAAAATTTTCAAAATTTTCAAAATTTGCTAATTTATTATAAATGGCACGAAAAACACAAAACTATATATATTTTTCGATATCTTGTATAGTTATCGAGTTACAGCCCCTCAAAGTTGCTCTTTGGAAAATACAAAAAATCGTCATATCTCGAAAAATATTAGAGATACGACGATGCGCTCTGCTGCATTGGGTTTCCT
The DNA here is from genome assembly GCA_963942605.1 of Poecilus cupreus. Taxonomy (NCBI): domain Eukaryota; kingdom Metazoa; phylum Arthropoda; class Insecta; order Coleoptera; family Carabidae; genus Poecilus; species Poecilus cupreus. Next base: position 34,989,384 of record OZ012717.1, read on the forward strand.
GGCGCGAATATTATAAAGAAATGTAATAAAAAAAATTTACAATTTTAAGTCATATTTGGGGAAATTTCCGTATTTTGAAAAATATTACAAATCGCCATATTTCGATAAATATAAGACATATTACGATGCGTACTTCAGCAATGAGTTTATTCATGTTTAAATTATACATAAGTAATAAATTTCAAGTTAAGTTTGGAGGAGTATTTAATTTATTTTCTAGTAAACAATTTATTTGTATAACAAAGTACACCAGATTTTTATTTGAAGCATTTTTGCCTTAAATGGGCACTTTTGCCAGGAAAGACTGATTTACCATGTTAAACTCTTGACCAGGTTTTCACGATACACCCGGTATATTCTAACCTAAACTCTCACACTATTATTTCTAAAACAATACAGTGTTCAAGTACTCGACATTTATTTCCTATCCTATAAATCAGAGTCGATATGTTGGCGACGGAAATTTTTCCTTGGCTGTATACAGCGCCCCAGTTTTCTGTTATTGGTGTATTATTGTTTTCCACCTACTTCAGTCTTATTTATACGCCATTGTTTCTCTTGCAGACATTTGAAATGCATTGTTTCTACCCTCTCAATGACAATGTTGCAACAAGTCATTACTTACTTCATGGCGATTTGTCTTCCGGTTTACTTGTTCACCAATACCGGGTTTGTTATAGATTTTTAGAGACTTTTCTACAGATTTTAATTGTTATTTTATTTTAGAAATCTCACTTATGGATTCTGCATTTGTGCTATTATAAATATGTTTAATTTTTACCTGTATTGTTTAATCGGGCAACACATTTATGATCAGGTAAAATTCACAATTATATCTGTACTTTTCTATTCACTAACACTCCATTATGCACATGTTTATTTCGACATGTATTTATTTTCATTGCATATTCCATTTCTATTCCCAAATTATTTATTGTTGAAATAAGTTATCGCACTGTACGTCTAATAGTAATAGCACAGTATAAGAATACATACAGTAACGACACTTCAAAAATTTCATGATCCCAATATTTCAGTGATGCGCTATCGAAAAGATGACCGTTTAGTGTCATCTGATAGGCTGATATCTTAGCAACCATTCTTATACTGTGGTAATACTTTGTTGGTAACTTTATTTTGGCAGTGTTTAAGTATCTCTGATGCAATATCGAGTTCTAATTGGTGGAGAACAACTGATTTAAGTCTGCGACGAAGTATGATAATAGTAATGGTGCGTTCGTCCAAAGGGATCAAACTAACTGCAGGAGGTTTATTAGACTTCACTTTAACCACTTTTCTAGAGGTTAGCAAACCCAAAAAATAGTTTAATAATTGTTTTGATCTTATAAAGCGAAAATTGTTGTACTCAATTTATTTGTATCTTTAATTCTGTTATATTTAAGAATATTTCCCTCGAAAAATTTCAACCAGTCACGTTACAGTATTTTCTGAATTTCAACCAATGACAATCGAATATCGTGAATATTTTGCATATCGAGTATTTATAATTATTGTAAACACAATGAGGAATAGTTTAATTTCTCCGTTTAAAAAGGTCAAAAGGATAATATCTTCAATTTTTCAATCAATTTCTTCAAAAGAATTACTTTCAAAACGCTGATGACTCATTTTTAACATAATTTGACAAATGACATTTATCATAGTCTGACGTTTATGTGACAGATTAAAATAAATATATGTACAATAAATTAAAATAATGACTGGAATTTTTCTCGAGAAATATTCGTATAATATATCCCTCGTGCATGGCAAATACAATCAGAATATTTTATGGAAAAATATTAACTGAAATAATAACAAATTAACAAAAATCACTAACATAAAGATTTCATTTGGCCCAAAGGTATTAGTTGGTACCACAAACACTGTTTTTGAATCTGATAACAACAAAATATAGAAATATGTTTCAAATAAAGATTGTATATTATTTTACATCTTTTTGATTCCAATGAAATTTACTCTATCTCATTTATTTACTAAGATATGCCAAAAACCCTGATGGGCCTTTCAATAATCTAGCACTTACTGTTGATGAATTGTTCCCAAAATCTAATCAATTCGTTACATAAACATAATACCTCCATAACATATATGTATGTGCAGGAGGTGAAAACAATAGAATTTAATATATAAATATAATGAATTAAACAATTTTATCTAACACCTCTCAATAAATGCTCTATAACTATAGCGATTTTAAACAAGAAAAGTAACAGATTACCCTCTAGTGGGTATAATTTTGAGGAAAGTCAGTAGTGAGTATTTTTTTATTTATAACAATAATAATAACACACAACACCTCGGTAACTACTTCGATTGAAATTTTAATTTAAATATTTATAGCATATGTCACTGTCAAATTATATTTTTAAAATAAATTTTGCATTTATTAAGAGATGTTGGATAAAACGTTATACTTCACACGTGGGCAAAGTGAAATTACCCACTCGATAAAATTAACACACTCAGCCTTCGGTTTCGTGTGCTAAAATTTCTCTCGTGGGTAATTCCTTTCTTTTCCCACTTGTAAAGTAAATAACTATTACTTTGTATGATTTCAACTGGGCCAAATGATATGATTCTGGGCTCGTATTAGCTAAGATTATGAACAGTACGCATAATATACTCTCGAGCATGATCGACGCTGTTTCCAATTCATTGCAGGTGCTGAAAGTGTTGCTTTCCACGCTACAGTTCCTCTATTCTACAAACGATCGCAACATTAATGAGTAATCTAAACTTTGTCATTAGTGCAGCTGGCGACGGTGCACTTGCTTACTTGATTATAGGATTAGCTCAGGCGAGCTGTGTGTCTTGCACCACTGGATCTAATTAATAATTAGTAATTTGCATATGAGCCAAGTTACACACACTGCGCGAGATGATTCGGCGACACCGAACTTGTAAACTAGAAAACTAGAGAATTCATTAGATGTAGATGCGTTTACTAATCACTTCTGTACCGTAATTAAAAGCAATAAAATAATCTAAATAATTTGATGTGTCCAGTACATTATCTCCCATCCTTTATGTAATGCTGTGAAATGTGCCATTATGATTGAATTTTTCAAATTGCATTTTCAAAACGCACAGATTCAGTTAAACGAATATATTTATTTATTTTTGCTACCTTACTACCAGAAAAATCTCTGTACAAATCTACAAACATACCCCATAACACAGTCAACCAACAATGAATCTCCTCCAAACATTCCACCACTTTCGTCGAGGCGTCTACATTCATACATCCTAAACTCGGAATCATTCGTTCACGCAACAAACCATCAATCATACTCAACCACTCATTCACCTTCAATATCACCCGCATATATTAGTTTCATCAACCTTTCATTCCACATTCGCTCAAAATGTCCATACTACCTCAAATGACTCACTCCCTTTTTCTTAACAACATTCTTCTCAATCTCACACTCACCATACACCAATGTATTCCGGACACGGTCACTTTCCTCTCAAATACCTCATTTCCAATCCAAAGCAGTTATACGTCGTTCATGTTTCTTTATCCACGCCCAACATTCAAAGTAATACATCAATGTAGGCACTAACCCACCATTATATACTCTCAGTCAAGCATCTCTAGATACATTCACATTTCAAGCAAATGTACCCAGAGTACCCAATACCTTGCACCCTGCAGTCACTCGACTTTCAAACCTAGTAGTAGTATTTCGACGCCATTTTTTTTAATTCCAAATTTTATACAACCATAAATCTGCTCGAAAGCACAATGCCGAATTTTACATTTTGTAATGTTCTAGAAATGACAGAAATACCTATTTTATTTAGAACAAAACTAGGTACTTACAATGAGTAATAGTTATTTACTTTACAAGTGGGCAAAGCCGAAGGCTGAGTGTGATAATTTTATCGAGTGGGTAATTCCACTTTGCCCACGTGTGAAGTATAACGTTTTATCCAACATCTCTTAATAAATTCAAAATTTATTAAAGAAATATTATTTGACAGTGACATATACTTTAAATTTTTAAATTAAAATGTCAGTCGAAGTAGTTACCAAGGTGTTGTGTGTTATTATTATTGTTATAAATAAAAAATACTCACTAGTGATTTTTCTAAAAATTATTCCCACTAGTGGGTAATCTGTTACTTTCCTTGTTTAAAATCGCCATAGTTATAGTGCATTTATTCAAAGGTGTTGAATAAAGATATTTATTTTGTAAGAACTGGTGTGGGCCATCATCATAAATTTCTTATCATACAGTACACCAAAAAGCACCTATTCCTTTTTGAAATGTACTTTTCAAAAATTATAACATGCCTAATAATGTTGTTTTCTTTCTTTTCAAAAAGCACAAATCAGCATATTTATATATGATAATAACATTCAAATTATCTAATTACAAAAACTGTTACAAAACCATAATTTACCGAGATATTTCAAAATAACTTGATAGGGCTTCAAGTAAACTGCCACTTCTGGTCTATTGGGATTATCACCAAAAACTAATCAGCTCTTCCTAAGGGGATTAAAAAAACATTAAAATCAGATTCTAGAGGCCCTAAAACGTGTTCATCCATATTTCGTAGCTAAAGATAATTCTAGATTGATCCTCGCGTTTGTCATAATGGATGGGTAATTGAATAATGAAACGAATTATTGGTTTTATTATCAATAAGTGTTAGGTGAAGTCAAGAGGAAGCAGCAAGATTTATAGAGGAAAAAAGTAATACGAACCTAATTGTAAATACCCAAAAAATGAGTGTGAGGCATCAGGCACGCCTATGTGAAGACGACGGAGTCTGCGATGCTAACCGGTTCTCCGGAGTATCTCTGTAGCTGCGGACTCACAAGGAATACTAAACGACGACATTTCTGATTTTAATTAATTCCTTTGATGTCTTTTTACCTACACACTAATATTTAATAAATTTACTTGCTGAACAAGCGGACCTAGGCTTATACTATGAAATATTGTAGTATTTAGTTATAAATTAATGTTGTTTACTTCAATAGGATTATGATTACTCCCATTAGATATGCGATAGACATCCGTATATTATCCTCACATATTTTGATCGTATGTTTATCTCTTTAATTTTTAATTTGTAGTATGAGTATATTTGGGATGCGATCATTTACCGTTCTTACTTACTTTTCCTATTTCACGTACACAAAGTCAATTTTGTGACACTGTTTTCCTCAAAACAATGCTACAAAATTGAATTTTGTACAACTGTTTTTGGGGAATTTATTATTTGTAAAATTAACAGTCTGTCAAACTTGGGGCTGTCATTGCTCACGTAAAATTATTGATTCGGGGCCTCTGCGTCGGGGTTGCGGCCTGGGACCCGTTAGGCCCCGCGGGCAAAGCCCCTAGGTGACCAGTGCTATATTAAACATGCAGTACAATTTTATTTTATTTTTATTTTTATTGAATTTATGAATGTGAAATAGGGAAAGTAGTATGAACAACTCGTGTTACAATGCCTAATTGTAACACTAGTTGCAAATGCAAATGCAACATAGGTTGTCAATGTTAAATGAACGTGTCATAATTTACTGATTTATGAATATATAAGCATTTCTCAAATTATAATGTATCTAGAGATGCTCGATTGAGTGTTTATAACGGTGTGTTAGTGTCTACATTGATGTATGGTTCTGAATGTTGGGTGTGGATGAAGAAGCATGAACGATGTATTTCTGCTGTGGAAATGAAGAGTGACATTGGTGTATGGTGAGTGTGAGATTGAGAAGAATGTTGTTAAAAAAGTGGGAGTGAGTTAGTTGAGGTGGTTTGAACAATTTGAACGAATGTCGAATGAAAGGTTGGTGAAACTAATATTTGCGGGTGAGATTGAAGGTGAACGATTGCGTGGGCGGCCGAGGAATAAGTGGTTGGGTATGATTGATGGTTTGTTGCGGTAAACTTATTTGTACCATGAAAAACTGTAGATAAAATAATATTTTTGCAACTGACAGTTAATCAAATCTGCACATTGTATGTTTGTTGTTGCTAGGGATATGAGATACATTGCAAGCATCGTGCGAAATGAATTTGTTTTGTAAGTATTTCAATACAGGGCACTTCATTTCAGTACAGGTGCCATTGCTAGAATACTTATTTAGAATTGTCAAATATTGAAATGGTGAAAGCGGGACAAATTTATTATTAAAATTAAATTAATTAGGAAATAATATCGTGGTCCTAGAAAAAGTATAATGTACAACTCGCATGGAATGATTTGCATAGAAACTCGTAGGAAATTAGTACCATTTCATGCTCGTTGTACAATATACTATTATTTAATACAGTTGGTTGATTCGTTGTATAGTCTTAACACACAATTCGAGCTTTGAAAATCATCTGAATGTACAGTTGCGGACTCGATGGGTTGAACAGGAAACACATCTCGTCCTCTCAACTGTATATTCGATTATTTTTTAACCCCTTGTTGTATAATTAAGGGATAGAAGTGTATGATTTGTTCCCGCAAAGTAAAATTGAAGCACAAGCCGAAGCTAATTTGTTGGTGAAGTATTGGCGTTAAAAATTCGTATTATACACAACAATAAAAAAACTTGTCCAATTTACTGACCAATGATTTCTCAATAGTTTTGCATTTATTTTCCTGACTTCTCGGAATCCAGTGATCTATTCCATTCGTCCTGTTCTTGTTGTTCGTCGGCCTAGCGTAAATGAATCGGTCTCATTAGCATAAACGGTCAACGTTATGTGATGCACATGAAGTAAAGTAGCTCGGCTACTCTTGCGTCTTTGCGAATGTTCAGAATGTATATTATTAACTGCTCCTGTCTGTCTGTTCCTTACAGTGTTCTGTTCCACTGACGCGAATGATACGTTCCGTCTCGCGCTTTGCACGCCGCATTCCGATCGGTCAACCGGAAATCGAACATTTGCCGCTTCCACAATCGACGAGAACGTGATATTTGCAATATACTTAATACATATTATACTGTACTTGGACCACGAGTTCTGTTTTCGGTGTTTTAGCGCTGTACAATGTTCTTAAATTTTTTAATAAAGAAATCTGTTATGAACTCCACAATACCTCCCGCCATAGATTTCTTATCAAACAATGCAGGAACACGGGCCAACAGTATCAAGAAACCCTCATCCCTTCAAAAAAATTATGTTTTCAACCGTTTATTGTTTGGGTGGCCCCCACCCTACCCCCAGGGGGTTGCAGTGGGAGATCGTCTTGGTGACATAAGATAGGTTTTTGAAAAATATTAAACATGTGTTTTTGTTTTTTTTTTTTTGATTCGATGAGTATTTCTCTAGATATTTCACCGTCCCGGAACTGTTTGAACACTCAGTATATCTGTCAACTTTCTGCCCGCGGGATACAATCCTGACACTGCGCTGGGTCAATAATGATTGTCTTATTAACCTTGGTGTATAATATACTCGTAATATTAACAGTACATCCCTCAAAGATATTAACGAAGTTAAAACTGATGACATCTTACGATGAATTGTCTCATTATAGTGTTATAAAATGGTTTCTCAAATATCTAAATGGCGTGTGTCAAATACCAAATTAAAATAAATAATGTGAAGCAGAAGTTGGAAAATCGTAGCATTAATTTTATCTAAATTGCGTAAAATATCCAGCCAAACAGATATTTCATGTCAGAGATAAAAAATTGAAGGAGTCATGTGAAATAAATTAAATTATGATTTATGCAAATTCCTCTCGGTTTGATATTCAAAGTAGCTGTTTAGTTTTACACGCTCGGTCAAAATAACTAATATATTAATGGGCCTCTCCAGCTGACGTCTGAACATTGACCAGTTCCCATGTTAAATTTTAATCTATGGACACTAGGTACTTTCATAAATTCTATATGAATGTTTCCATCGATAATTCACGAACAAGATTCAGTTAGCAACAGATGACACCGACGCGCATTTTACAAACCAAGATACTACAAACACAACCACCTATTCATTCATACCACCTGAAAAATATATAATATATTTTTTTTACTACTATTGTTGCTATACAAGTCTAAATTATTACGTCTTCTATGTATTGCACTGTACTCTTAGGTAAATGATAATTCTTCAACAGATATTTATAAGATTTACTGTTTTATTGGGATCACACTACTTTTTGATGATACAATGACCAATACTTTCTATTAAATAAATAACTAACTCTAAAACTGTTTTTGTGAAATGTTAATAGTTATTTGTCAAACTAGAGAGGAAAGCGCATCTTTTTCCCCCTCGAGTTCGAAGTTTGCCTCATGAGCGTAGCGAGTGAGGCATTTCGAACGAGAGTGGAAGAAGAGCTTTCCTCTCGAGTTAGACACAACATTTTTTTCACGACATGTTTCTAAAAACGATTTTCTCGGACCTAAAATACACTTTGAGAACTCAACTGACAGACTGACACGTTAAAAGTTAGGTTATCAGACACAAGGCGGTGTAGCAGTGTTGCCAATGAACCAATCTTAAATATCTTTAATAAGTTGTCAAATTGTGATTTAATAAGAAAAAGAAAAATATAAGACATAATTGTAAGATAATTTAAAGTATGTATGTCACTAAAATAAGGATTTTCAATCAAATTAGGAATTTATTTTCAATTTTTATAATATATTTGTTGTAAATAACATTCATATTGGCAACACTTCTATATTTTCCTCTCTAGAGAGGAACAACACATTTTCCTCACTATTTCGGGAGAAGAACGGTGGGGTTTCCTACCATGTCGTGAAAAAACATTTTTGTTTTATTTTCCATAGTTGTCTTACAATTTTCCTAATACATATTAATTATAATTTGATTAATATATCGTAATATATTTACACTTTTGCTGTAATGTGAATTAGTATTTTACAGCAATATAGAATCTCCATACGTTACATCATAATTTAGATATTTTTAGTAATGAAGAAATAATTCGAATGATTCCTTGGTACAACATACTACATACATACATAACGTCACGATATATCTCACGCAGTGGGGTAACACGAACCCAGAAACACAGTCAACCAACAATCAATCTCCTTCAAACATTCCACCATTTTCGCCTCATCCACATTCTGGAATCATTCGTTCACTCTCTGTATTGCATTCATTTTATGAACCTAACATGACAGAAATACTGTGGCTTGATAATTGATAGATATTTCTGACACCAGGGGGAGGCAACTTGATGACAAATGTCAGCACAATGATATGATTAGTGTCACTCCACTCCTTAAAATGTGGAGGCGCCACTTTATAATAAAATAAGCTATTGGAATCGAGTTACTTTGGAAAAAGAAGAAATCACTGTCAATTTTAGTGTCAAAATTGATGTTGATAATTCGTTCTCGTTATTGTCGTTTATTATTGTGTATAAATATTGCAACAGGTAAGTGTTAAATTTAATATTCTGTTTTATACATCACATACACACTTAAAATATTTAAAATAATATTAAAAATAAATCACTGTATATTTTTTCATTAATTATTATATGTACACAAATATATTATAAAGCAATGTTAAAAGTTGTATTGCACTCATGCATTTTCCATATAACAAATATCTACTATGTATATTTCTTCCAATTCCTTTTTTTATCCGTTTCCTCTCCTTTCTATTTTAGAACAATGCTTAATTTATGTTGAATAAAGGGATACCTAATTAAAGACAAAAGGCTATTTCGTTTCCCTAAATGTAAAGAAATGCAACAATTTCGAATGGATATATTTGGGTTAGACGTAGGTAACGTCAGATAAATTCCTAACGATCAACAAACGGACATGACCATCTACAAACTAACAGTGAAAGACCTTTTAAGAGAAAATGTGAGACATCCGGTGTAGTAATAAAGCTTTCTTTAATATAAACATTATTAATAATTTAAACCCTTGTAGGTTTTTGAAAAAAATGCGATTACCAGTGTCTCAGTTGAGTGACCGGGAATGAACATTCTACGAAGAAACTGTAAAGAACCGACTAAAGATTGTGACAGGGAACAATACCATTCGACAACTAAGGACCTGGCTTAGCAGTGTTACAAGAAGAGACCAAGTGGACAGACTTAATAACTAATTAAAACATTTTCTTCTTCACCAATACAATTGGCTCAAATAAAAAAATCAAAAGTTAGACGTTTTACGGCACAAGACAACACATATAACTGTAATTGAAGGAAAGGGATTACGAAGAACGAAAAATAAAGAAAATTTTATAATGACTTCATAGATTAATAGACTCCGAAGTTAATCGATTTGTGAAGACGAATATCGATGATGCGAATCTACGGTATGCTAATTCTAGAAGTAATAAATTTCATTTTTACTAAATATATTTGTTTTAGGCTGTACAACAGTATTTGGATATCTCCACCACGTTGAGAAGTATTCATGTAACACAAGAAGCATTTGGATATATCACACAGCGCCGGTTAATCATAAAAGAATAGTAATTAGAGCTGCTTATTAAATGGAATTTTTAGTTTAACTTATTCACAAGAGGATTTTTTTGCGAGTATGAGCACTATTTTAATTACAGTTTGATTGTTCTTGAGAACAATTCCTCGTTTCTCTTATAAATTAACTTTTACAATTAAATATGTTATTAGTGGCACTTTAATTAATAACACATTTAATCAAATAATCACATATAATAATAATCATCACTAATCAATCGTCCGGCTTTTAATAAGTTGACGTGGATTTTATATTACCTCTTTTACAAATCTCACACCCGCATCCAAATTTATTATAGTTTGCAGCGGTAAAATCTACATGTTTTAAGAGTTTTAGGAATTCATTAAATAACCTGTTGTATTTAAAGAAACAAAATATCATTTGAATTTAATATTTAATGTTATATATTCAAGAAATATTTCGAAGTTTGTTGCTAAATACTGCAGTAGGTTGTGTAATAAGACTAAAAATATTGTTACTTATAAGAATAAATTTATAATTTGTTAAAATTTGCACTTAACCTTGAAAATCATATTAAAAGTGTTAATATGTATACTTAACCCTTATTTTGTAGTAAAGTTATAAGGTTTCTAATAATTATATTAAATTCTCATCTTCAATATTTTAACAAGAGCTTTTCATAATAAATATATATTTTTATGAAAATAATATTAAATTAAATATTATTAGAAATCTACAGTATTTAATTGAATAAATATATTCCTAATATTTACTCTTATGATTTTGAAATAATATAAGTACAACAAATATAAAATAAAAAGTATCAAGGAGGCTAAAAAACAATCTTCTATCCTTCTATTGTCATCCTTGTCTAATTTTAGTGTCACTACACCCCCCTGCGGGTGCAGCACTTATGATCAAGACTCGTAACCATAGAGAGGGCGATCTGATTATGTTTCTAATTTGTGTCTGACACTAACATTGTATACTCTCTTTTCTATGGTTACTAAGATATCAACCTATCAGCAGGTCATCTTTTCGGTAGCGCACCACTGAAATATTGGGATCATGAAATATTTGAAGTATCCATTACTATTTGAATACTAATACTGTGCCCATAATAAATAAAAGCCGTGATTGATATATTTATTTGTATTGTACACTCCCCCACTGCGTCACATACAAAACACATTACGCCACGAATTCAAAGTTTAAAAATCATACGATTTCCGGCGATAACATTCTATAAAAAAATATTATGCTAAATAAGGTCAACCTTCATTTCCTAATGTTAAATAAATAATTTGCGATAGAATTCTCTTGATTGTGCATTACAGAGCCGCTCATAATTAATATAGAAATGGAATTAATTAATTGGCGCCGATATCGCGGTTCGAAGTGCTTCAAGACTGTCACACGACCGTACGATATAACAGAACTTGGATGAGATATGCGGAGTATAAAGTTATAGTTCCAAGAAACGATAAGTGATTTCGAGAAATGATGCTTGCTGCCATTTGGAACGGGATTGAAGTTCAACAATACTTATTTATTACTGAATTAAATTTAATTGTTACTATAAATAAAAATAAATATGCACTGGGTGTAACATAAATAAGTACATTAAATTTAACCAGTCATAAAACTCCGAGTGTCATTATTTGCCTTCAGGATTCAATCTTCGCTCTCGACAAATAATGACGAGCTTTACTCCCTTGTTTAACGGGTGTTTTTTTAGAGGTATAGAACTTTAAAATGAAATAAAACACATATAAATTGTGGTATTTGCTTTTTTAGGTAAGATAATTTTATGCCATTAGTGTTTGAATAGAAGCGGGTATTAGAAACTGGAGAAGAAAGACAGAAGACAGGAAACAATGGAACAACATTGTCAAGAGCATCTAGAACAGGAACGGATAGTGATCCCCTCCAAAAAAGGATCTAGAAAGCTTCGTTTGAAGCGGTGCAACTCCACAAGGAGTGTTAAATCATATTATTATTATTAGTGTTTGAATTTGATTTCGAAAAGATGATCGTGTATTTATGGTAAAATGGCAAACCAAACTCAGCACAAAACAGCTGTCAACTGTCAAATTGGCTGTCGCTGGAAAAAATGTTGTTAATTCGAAAAAGCTCTAAAAGAATATCCCATATAATAGTTATTTGTATATCAAGGCACTATAGTATAATTTTTTATTACGAATATGGAATTTATTTTCCGAGACGATAGCCGAGAAGAATAAACAATGTGAGTAATAATAAATACTTTTGTACTGAGGTAATACATTATATTTTTTCCGAAATCGTTAAATTATTAATTAGAAACAAATAAATAGCATTATGTATTTGTAAAACGTTAGCTAACTATTGCAACGGGGATGGCTGTGATAAGTACTGTCAAACAGTCAAATTTGGTAATAATTTTCAATTTTTTTTTTATATTCTTAGACTTGTTCTGCATGTGATCTGTATTAAATCCGATAAATTATGATCAAAGGTAAATAATAAATAAATTCACCAATAGTATTATAGAATAATTTGTTTGTTATAGATTTATAATTCAAGATTGATATAAGAGTCTGTAAAGTTTAACTTTATCTACTATTATGACTTAAGAGTTCTTTTGTGTCAATTACTTAAAATGATGAAATACGGCCTTGATTGGAAGGTAGGTCAGGCTAAGGGTTGTGTTGATTTATTCGTTAAAGTAAACATGATAACGCACGAGTGATTGAAAACATTCAATGTTTTTATTTTGCTTATTTATGTTTCTCCAACAAAGATAAATGCAAATGACGAAACATACATCATTGTGAAATTATGGAACGAATTAAAACTTTGTTCTTACATCGTATGATTGTTGTTTACACATTGAATCGAGATAATATTTATAAGTTCTTGCATATTAACATGCATACAATGTGTAACTACATGGTTTGTGTGTATTTCACACTCACGTATTATAATTTCTTTTTACCTATTTTGTTTATTATTGCAATAAGTCTTACGATTTTGATAAAACATATGGGTTATCTAGTTTCTGCTGTTACTAAATGTCATTCGAAAACATACGTGAACAAGAAATTCCTAACGATTTGATTGGACAGATCATTTCGTTACCACGTGATTATGTGTAAATTATTCTTTTTAATATCAGGGCTATTTTTGTTTAATATGTATTTCTATAAATATCAAAACATAAAAATTGATCTTGCGTACATTTTGACCATGCTGTACTAGCAAATATTTTATTTATCAATTTTATTATTAATAAATCATTATAGTGGTTAATCAACAGAATTTTATAATTAGTTTTTAACTATGTTAATAATAACTTAATTAAGGAAAATTATCGTAATTTAAATTGGGTTTTTATAGCTATAAATTTCCTAATTCATACTTGATTTCAAATTGTTATTAAACTCAACAATGGAGACCTTCATTAGTGCCCCAAAAACACAAATAATTTATTTATATTATAACTAGACCCAAAACCACCGTACTAAATACAATAATAGTTCAATTAATTATTAAGATATTTCAGCAATTCTGACGTCATTATGTTTATCTGTGCTTCTCTCTCACACATGTATTCTATTCTAAATTCTTTGTACTTCTTTTATTATTGCTAAATCATAAATAACTATTATCTACGACCGTTGTTAAAAGTGGCCATTTAACGGTTGCTTAGCAAGTTAAAAGTATCACGTTCTGACACTAGTGTTAAAACGTTAAAAGTAACATAGCAGCCTGTTAAGTGATTTTTTCTACTGCTGTATAAATATATCCCCATTATTTCAATTTTTTCGGTGAATTTTGATTCATAATTCAATCTTCTCGACCAATTGCAGAGCCAGAAATCCATAATACACGGTTATTTCAAAGTCGTTTTTAACGAATTTCGATCATTTTCAAAAATGATTTCCGAATTTACAGGAGTAGAATAAGTATAGTATTATATTCGGAACCAGTAATCCATAATATACGGTTATTTCAAAGTCGTTTTTAACGAATTTCGATCATTTTCAAAAATGATTTCCGAATTTACAGGAGTAGAAAAAGTATAGTATTATATTCGGGATTATGGTCATTATTCACTTGAATGATTTGCTTCACTTACATGAATAATTACGTGAATAATTACTATCATAATCTCTCATATAATAATATAATATTAAATAAATTTCTAAACAATAACATACTACATATATGTGACTACAATTATTTACAATCCCTACTGTTTGAGACAACACAGAACAATTCTGAACTTAAAAAAAAATCTTTGCGGTTTAATTTTATAGATAATAATTAAGACTATTTACAACTTTAGATAGTCTTTAATTTAGATAAAGTTGAATAAAAAAAACAATGAAGGACCCCATTGGTGGATGACATTTTAAATGATTTTTTAATCTAAGAAGAAATGATAAAGATCTTTGTGTAGCATTTGTTTTTTCTGTCAATTGATGAAGATATTGAAACAATGATATCGAATCAATTCACTTGACCAGTCGCTGACAAAAACCGGCGGATTCGTTGTGTTTTTGTGCGAAATGCAATTAAAACGACGCTTCTATCATTCTCCACTTGTTCGCTGGTTGTTTTGTGTGTCTGTTGCCATGAGAACAACGCGGGGTAAATAAAAACTGTCTTTGTTCGGTGCCTTTGTTATTAATATAGATATGGACAAACGAATGCATTTATAAATACCGGACACACCAACAATTACTGTCAGTGTTAATGTATTGTGCGTCTGACTGCAACTGGCACCTATGTGCGTCCCAAGAGACCGAATTCTCACTAGCAATTTTTTTCGTAAATTAGTTTTTTGTGTAAACTGTCTACCTACAAAATATTTCATTAACTTTACACTTTGGCGGATCTCAGCAATTGACCGCAAAAAATTATGTACAGTTATTTTTATAGAATGCGTTTTCAATAACTGCGGTTCTACAAGGTATATAAGTTAATAAGCTGTAAAAAAAAATAGCACTAGACAGTAACTATAGTATGTACGGTGCAAACAAACAGTCAACGAACGTCGACTAAAATTAGTTAGTTTTTAAAAATAAAGAGGTTTATTATATTTTTCGCTTTTAAGTTTTTTTTTTTCACCGGTTTAATTTTTTGTCCAAACATTTTTGTTTTAAAATACAAATGGAACCAACTTCGAGGTATACCCTATTTAATATAAAAAAAGAATAATGGAAATCGAATAACTCAGTACAATGTTATGCGTGGTAAAATTGGTTTACAGGTAAAAATCTATCATCCCCTATTTACCTGCCCTTAAGGGAAATTTTTTTCAAATTTAAATGGGAGCAATGTCGGGATATACCCTATCCAATAAAGAAAGAATCATCAAAATCGAATTACTAAATAAAAAGTTATGCGTGGTTATTAAAAAAAAATATACGCGTCAACTTGAGAATCTCTTCTTTTTGCCTTTCGCCATATTCTGTAAGGTAGTGAGTTTTCAATGAATGAATACGTTTTAGGGTCCCTAGAATACGATTTTACTAGTTTCTTGATGAAGTCTGTGTGTGCGCGTGTCTGTCAGTCTGTGTGAATCCCTGTAGCCCCAGTTTCTCAGAAACTATTGAACAGGATATTTTCATATTTTTTATATATCAACTGTATCCCCCTTGGGAAGAACTAATTAGTTTTTGGTGATAATTCAATAACCGGAAGTGGTAGTTTAGAATCTCAGTAAATTATGGTTTAATGATAATTGTTGTTATAAGAATAATGTTTTAAATATTATTATCTACAATTGTTGTTTGAAACATTTTTCTCTTACTGTCACTATTTACGAATTACAATACGTAAAAGAATAGTTATTTATGATATAAGTGTTAAAAGTGACATTTAATGAGTAAGTAGGCAAGTCTGTGAAACGAGACGAAGCTGAATGAAATTCCCCCACGGACAAAATAAATCACTTTTAACACGTATATCATACAAAATTGTATTTGCGATCTTCCTAGTATATTAGTAAATACTAAAAAAAATGTAGAATATTATTTTGACAGGTAGTGTTATATTTGTTGATTTATTGATACAAATCATTAGCAACGAAGTAATAATATAACTCTAATACGCTGCTATGTTACTTTTAACACTAGTGTCAGAAAGTGACACTTCTAACTTGCTAAGCAACCATTAAAAAGGACTACTTTTAACAATCATCGTAGATAAAATTATAATTAAAAATGTTCGTTTTAAAACTGATAACCTATGCTTTTTGAAAAAACAAAACAAGGTTTAAAAAATGTCCTTTTTTAATGTGTCATAAGTGAAAACAAAATTTGTTGAAGGGATGAGCATTTCTTGATAATGGTGGTCTGTGTTTCTGCACTATTTGATAAGAAATCTTTGGCGGGAGGTATTGTGATGCCCAAAACAGGTTAAAAAGAAAATAAATGTCATCTCCATATTTACTAATTTCGAAGTGTAGCCCTCTAGTACTAGCTCGTACAGTCCGTCAAATGACATCCTCCAAGTCGACTATGAGAATCTCCGGCGTCGTCGTAAATGTCTCGATTCTTCTTCATGTAATGCAATCAGTAAGAATTAGTAGCAATGTGTGTAGCATGGTGTTAGTTGGGCCCAGCATCCGTTATCTCAATTTATAAATCTCTTGGAGATGGCGGCGATGTTACTGGGCGTCCGTTGTTGCTCGTGGGCCGTTAGAATTCAAGCGCTCACATACAATATCACATAAATTACCACGCACAATACCCGTACCCAAACCCGCCTCACGAAAACGCAAATATGAACGAGGCTCCGCATACATCTTACAGACTAGTTCCACCAAACTTTGTATTTCACGGCTCACACTTTGCAAGAATTCATCTTGAAGCAGCGTCCGTTTTTCGCCAAAATCGAAACGGCAAATAATATCCCATTTTGACTTTGGATGTACAGGGAATATTATTTTTTAGCTTGTTGAATACGCTAACTAGTGGTAGAAAGCTAAACTAACCATAAGGTACATAAATTTCATTGTATTTTGAAATTAATTGTTATTTAAAAAAAATTAATAACAATGGTAGTTATTTTAAGAGTATTCCAATGTAAGTATAACATTTGTTTAAGCCGTATTATTTAAATAAGATGTAAAAACGAAAGGTTCATTGTATTTGTAGATTTAAGATTTTTTTCTCCAAAAAATCTTATAAAAACAGGAAAATTTGCAGTGTGTATGGCAACAGTTCTGCTGCCAATCAAAGAAAACTATCAATACTAATGCAAGCATTCGCCATCATAAGATATCAAACAAAATGAATTTGACATGTATCTATTGGGAAATGTGATCTTGATAATTTGGAATCCCAAAACTGTAATAATATTGCTGGTTGATCTTATAATTCAAGATATTCATAATTAGTAGGATTTCTCGCAGTAACTCAAAATATTTCTTATAAAGTTACTTTAGCTGCGTCGATTTGAGAACCTCCTCCAATTTTCGTCGTTTAAAAGTTAACAGATAAGTAACTAGTATAAAGTGTATAAATGAATTAAAATACAAAACCATAATACAAACAAATTTGGTGTGTATTATAAGAAAATATAATAATTAACAATACCCATTATATAATTTATTTCTCTAAATTTGATTTGTGTCACAGACGCCACTATTATGTGTTAATTAAATTCACGTTAAAAGAATGGTCCCTCGATTATATTCAAATGACAATTTGGAATAACCAAACACTTTCAAATTGACTCAGACACCTAAATTGATAATTTTAATCAAGAACAAGGAACTAAATGACACATTAAACTATTAAAATATATAATAACATCAAGTTATTGTTGCGTAAAATACCTACTTTCAAGTAATCATATACCCAAGTAAGTATTTAATAAACAATGAGCACATAGTCACTTTCTTCCTTGAAATTTGCTTTCTACTTCTTAATGATACAAGTACAAGAACATCGCTGCAGAATGGAGGTAATATTTCACATTGACATTTAGATATTCATGGCAATGAAACGGGAGTATTAAACTGGCAAAATGGCACTGCTTGCCAGCTCCAAGACTCCATAAAGATCTTCAGAAATGTATTTAGTTATAATGGGATTTAAACGAGAAATGACAATGCGACGGCATCGTATTACGCGAGGGACGCATTGTATCTTCACGAAATGTTTAATAATATTCAAACACAATTTAATTGGTTCCCATACTCATTATATTTTTAGTGTAATAAGTAAAATTGAGCCTATCCGATTGTAAACTCACGTTTCTAAGAAATAGATAATATAATCGGGACAATGTATGTTTGAATATTTATCTTGACAACATACTTATTGAGTTTTGTATGTAATTGTTTTTAGTATTCAATAAATCAATAATTATTCTTTGTGTTTAGTGTAGACAGTGGAGAACTATGAAATTTTTAACAAAGGACCCGCTAATAATTGAATTTTTAATTTAATGTTAATTATATTATTAAAATATATAAAATTATTACGTATATAATAATAAAATTAAAATACCCAGAGAAAAACGTGGCAATGAAGAATATATAGGAATGTCAACAATATAAATGTGTAAATTACAATAAAATAAACAATAAAAATGCCATTTATAAACAAGAAAATTAAATTAAAACAACAATACTTATGCATAAGTTATCATACATAATTTCCTTCCTGCTTTACTGTAATTTTCTAGGATGAACTGTTATAGCTGAGCTATGATTTTTAAAAGAATGTAAGGATGCAAATAAAATTATTCCAAAGATTTCCCTTTTAATCAGATATCAAATAACAGCTCACTACTGAATGTAGATAAATCTGTGAAACTTATGACATGGAAAAGTATTACCAAATTCCAGATATGATCATAATTGACCGAAATTAATTTTAAGTGTTTAATGTTATTTATTATGTCAATATATTAATATTTATCGGTGAAACAATAATTATACACTATAATTCTGGGTAAATGTGTATATAATTAACAAAAAATAAGATTGTAAATAAAAATTTGTTGTTTTAATAATTGTATGCAGGCTATTATTATTTTTATATGAAACTGGAATGATACAAAAAATAAATACGTCCCTGTGCTTTTTGCCTCTCTAATGTATTTAAACTACCTCCCACTGAGAAGTCCTATGCTTATATTTCCGAACAAACTATATCTAGTATTTGTAAAAATAACTGAAAGGAAGCTTCAACTTTCAAACAACAGGTCACTGAAATTACATAAGTAAACAAAAACTGATATGAACACTTCAGTATAGTAACAGAGATTACAAGCTAAAAGTTATTGTTCAAAATAGATAGCAATGCTTATCAGTGAATTTTTTCAATAGATTACAAAATTTCAGACACTATTTTTATACCTAAAATTTATATTGAGTGGTTTAGTAATTTTAATAAATTTAAACTGTTTCACTATCGAGAAAATATATATAAATACACACTTATATTTATGACGTTTGATTAATTTGTTAAGATCTTTGTGCGCTGCTGCTATTTTTAATAGCTGAAGTATTTTTAAATATACTTGGACTTAAAATAAAATGAGTAAAGTGCGTACGAAACGGATTTGTCAGAAATTTGTAATATTTTAAATTTAAAAGACCTTTGTTTTTTGTATTTTTATAGAACATGTTTCTTTGTCAGCTTGACTAGCGCATTGGTATACAATAAATTACTGGCATCAGATTCTAATGGCAATATAATTTCTAATTTCATATTTGGATCTAGGATGTTCAAATTACGAATTGATTAGATTTTGGTGGCTTGCATATTGGTTTGTATGGTTTTACTGCTGTGAAGTTTTGTACACTATTACTTTCTTATACAAAGTATAAGGAAGTATTGGAATCATGAAAAAAATCGCTGACGAGATTTTTGTGGAAATACATGTTTTGATGACACTGAATCCGTTAAGACCAATTTCTCAATGATGTCTGTGTGCGGGGATGGATGAATGGATGTCCGTGTGCGCAATATCTCATGAACGAGACAAGATATGTAAACGAAACTTGGAATTTATAAGTTTCATGAAAATATGAAGAGCTTAGTTGATTTAAATGAAATAGAAAAACTGGAAAAGGGCACATAAAACAATAAATTAATTTTATTTCAAAAATAGAATCAGCTGTGAAAAAAAATTTCAAATGAAATATTTGGAATATAAAATGTTATTTGCACATGCTTCTAATTTTGAGAAAAACTAAATTATATATTTAATAATATATGTCAATAATCTTAGATGCAATAGGAACAAAAACTAAAACATTTTTATTAGTAGGTAGAAAGTTTTAAAGACCAGATATTATTAATTAATATCTATTTTAAAATAAAATCATAGTTACAATGAGAAAAAAAGTTATAAATGACAGATGTTTGCAAAAATATTTGGAATATAAAATGTTATTTGCACTTTTCTTGTATACATGATTCTAATTTTGAGAAAAAGTAAATTATATATTTCATAATATATTTCAATAATCTTAGTTACAATGGGAACAAAACTAAAATATTTTTCTATAACACTGTATTGGAAACTACATATTCTACAACTAAAAATTGCTATGCAATCACTAACATTCCATACACCGCGTCTGTTTGTTTTAATTTGATTTATTTGAGGTTGACGTTTTCAACAGTTTTATATTTGTATTTTTTGTATAATTTCCAACATCTTGTTATAGAAAGTATAGTTTACAACATGTAACGGAATGGCATATCCCACACTCGCAAACCGTAGCCCTCGCCTTCGGCTCGGACTACAAACTTTTTGCTTGCGTGGAATATGTGCCATTCCATTACTTGTTCTAGAATATACTATTAATATCTGTGTCAAATAATTGTGAAGTGTCAAAATTATGTGTTTTGTGAAATATTATAAAAGCAATGTTTGTATCAG
This sequence comes from Poecilus cupreus, assembly GCA_963942605.1. Lineage (NCBI taxonomy): Eukaryota > Metazoa > Arthropoda > Insecta > Coleoptera > Carabidae > Poecilus > Poecilus cupreus. The sequence continues at coordinate 35,010,709 of OZ012717.1, forward strand.
TTACAAAGTTTTAAAGACTATATATTAATTATTACCCATTTTCAAATAAAATTATAGTAACGAGAAGAAAAAAATAAGCAGGTTTATCATCCATAATAATTAACAAAATAAAGTCATACGCAAGGAACAAGTCATACATATTCAAGTTGGTTTTATATGTATAAAAAAGTAGTGTGGTGCCCACACCAGATTTTTTTTCATTGTGATAGCAACTACAATAACTTCCTCTACACTTTGAGAGTTGTTAAAAACATTCTACAATAAAATATTATCCACACCACCAATATTCCGCCAATGCAACATCAGCATCCACAATTCCAAGCATGATCTCCAACTCATTGTCGATATCTTGCTGCAACGTCACACTATAATGTGACACATACGTTCAGCACGCTGCTCATACGCCAACAGTGTTTAGTACACAACGGTTCCCGCTCTTGCAAGCATCGTGGTCTTCAGAGGTGCTGCAGACGGTGCGCGGATAGTGCCAGTGTGGTATAACAGTGTAGTGTCTGTGGAGCGAAGAGAATAGCCGAGGAAGATGGTCAGGTGAAATACAAGAGCCGGAGAATCCAGTGCGACGATACGTATGTTGAGTGGAAAATGATGGAGGTTGTGCTTTCTGGAGGGTTTCTCATTTTGAAAGATTATTATTTTTGCGGTCGGTTGTTAGAAACGTGCGGAATTCTAAATTATGAGTAATGTTTTGTAATTTTGTTTACAAACTAATATAAATTTACTTCAACAATAATTATAGGCTATTTGAGCGAATAAATAATGTGCATTTAAATATAGAATTATATTGATTTACACAATTTACGATTGTACAATATTTTATGATATAATGAATCGTAAAAAAAACTTAGATTTATTGGAACATGTAGCATAATAAGTAAACTATTTTCTAATCGTTAAACAAACAAATATCAACATAATTTGATGGCGATAACTTTCCAAATATGTATTAAGAATCATTACTAAATGAATATTAGTTGTAAAATCGGTAAAGAAAATAAAGGCTGGTATAGCTTGTTCGGAAATATAAGCACGTGACTACCTATGTCCTTTTCACAGGGACAATTTGTATTATTATATAAACATTTTAGTTATTTTTCCGATACAAGTAAAGTTACACATTAAGGAAGAGAAGTGTATGATTTTTCCCGCGGAGTAAATTGAAGCGCGAGCCGTAGGCGAGGGCTACAATACAACAAAGGGAAAAATACACTTCTCTCGTGCAGTGTATATACTATTTTTTTCAAGAACCCAATATTTATGATGGTTTTTATGAATTGAAAAATTAGTTGAATTGTAACAAAATTTATGATAGTTACCTTTGATTTGTACAATATTTTTTTCGCATTATTTGAGCAGTTTCCCTCACAACGGGAGAGAAAATGCATAAATCTCCCGTAGATATGAAATTGCCTGTTTCTGTCATGATTTTGGTATCATAGAAACCGAATTTTTTCTCCCGGTCGTGAAAAATATTTTATTATATATTAAGGGAGAGAAGTGTATGATTTTTTCCCGCGGAGTAAATTAAAGCACAAGCCGTAGGCGAGGACTACAATACGACAAGGAAAAAATATACTTTTCTCGTGCGGTGTCTATACAATTTATTTCACGAGCCCAATATTTATGATGGTTTTTATGTGTATCAAAATTATTTAAATTGTAAAATAATTTATGATAGTTCCTTTGCTTTGTTTGGGGCAAAGGGAGCGAAAGTGTTCAAATATCTCGCAGTTTCTGTTATGTTTTTGGTGTCATAGAAACCAAAATCCTCTCTCTCAAATAATAGCCGGCGTACAATAATTATAAAATTGACATTCCTATACAAACCATATTTTAATTTACAATCTTATGTTTCGTCAATGTATATACATACACATCTACACTGAATTATAATGTATAATTATTGTTCCAGCAATAAATATTAACATATTGGCATAATAAATAAGATTAAACAATTAATATTAATTACGGTCAATTATAATCATATTTGGAATTTTTAAAATAATATTTCCTTTCTATATAATCATCAATTTAAAATTTTCCTGGTGCCAGCCGGGTCAAATCGTCGGCAAAATATCGTGTAACGGTTGGGCCGCTAATTCTCAAGTAATACCAAGTGCTTATATTTCCGAACAAACTATAACACACTTATGTTTTTTGGTTGTTTTAATAGAAATGTTTTTAGCGCTGTACAATGTTCTAAAATTATTTTATAAATAAATGTTTCGAATAGAAGTTACGAGAAATATATTATCTACCACTTTTATTTGAAGTATTATTTAATAAAATAATTTTAGAACTTTTTACAGCGCAAAAACTGAAAATGTATGAAAAAAGCTAGCTAAACTATAATTTGATACTTAAGTAATTGAATATTCATTTCCGGAAGAACCAAGTAGAAAACTAGCATGTTACAGCAGAAAATAGAAATTCCAAACGTTAACGATTCAGGATATAATTGAAAGTTCATTAAATTGCAATAAATATCCCGAGGGTAATTTATCCTGTTAGAAATAAAATCCTGGGAATTATTTTCGCCGTGCAGTTAAATCGCCCTCCGCCAATCGCGGCCAAGAATTCCGATAAACAAATCCGAAACATCCGAGCTTGCTTGACTGCATTGCTACAGATGGAATTCACGATGTTATTGTGGAGGTCTTTGCCAGATGTTGCTCGGATGCTCTCCTACGAGATTTGAACCCAAATTCGCGTTTTTTCTGTAGTGAGTCACCCGCTACTTGACTGACACTCACATGATGTTCATTTCAGCACATGTGTCAAGCTGCCGAAATTATTCCAATATGATGTAATAGTTTCGGAGCTGACAAGTATCTGTGAGATAAATAACACATATCATAAGTAATAGACGTTTTAATGTCTGGTGGATTAATTTCGGGAAAGGCTATTATCCTGAAAATGTTCACATTGACCACGTTTATACGTGCAGAAAAATTTACTTTGACTTGACTTAAGAAGTAAAATTACTGGTACGTTTACGTATTTAGAACAAATCTACTTTACTTTGGATTATTGACTTATTGTCCTGCATTTATCCGCTTTTTGACAGCCAGTAATTTATATAGTTATGTTAAAATTTGTAGACAAGTTATCTGAAATAATTTTTTTCACGACATGTCAGGAAACCCCACCTTTCTTCTCCCTAAATAGTGAGGAAATAGTTATTTGTATATCTAAACACTAAAGTATAATTTTTTATTACGAATATAGAATACCTTATGAATAATATATAATAGTTATTTACTTTACAAGTGGGCAAAGTAAGGAATAACCCACGAGAGAAATTTTAGCACACGAAGCCGAAGGCTGAGTGTGATAATTTTATCGAGTGGGTAATTCCATTTTGTCCACGTGTGAAGTATAACGTTTTATCCAACACCTCTTATTAAATGCAAAAATTATTAATGAAATAATATTTGACAGAGACATATGCTTTAAATTTTCTAAATTAAAATGTCAATCGAAGTAATTACCAAGGTGTTCTGTGTTATTATTATTGTTATAAATAAAAAAATACTCACTAGTGACTTTCCTCAAAATTATACCCACTAGTGGATAATCTGTTACTTTCTTTGTTTAAAAGCGCCATACTTATAGAGCATTTATTGTTTCGGATAAAATACTTTAGTGCCGAGATATACATTATATTTTTCCCGAAATCGTTAAATTATTAATTAAAAATATAAATAAATAGCATTGTGTATTTGTAAAATGTCAGCTAGCTGTTGCGATAACAAAAGTACTGTCAAAGTGTCAAATTTTGTTATAATTTTCATTTTTTTATATATATTCTTAGACGTGTTCTGCATTAAATCCGATAAATTAATATCAAAGGTAAATGATAAATAAATTCATCAATAGTATTATAGAATAATTTATTTGATATTGTAGGTTTGTAATTCAAGTTTGATATAAAAGTCTGTACAGTAAAATTTTGACATAAGAGTCTGCAAAGTTTAACATTAACTACTTTCAAAATCAAAGTAGTTTATATTATAAATTACATTTTAATGTGAAATGACTACAATTACAATTTCAATGTAAAGAGGGCAAATTTCTACTTTTCTCCTAATGCTAACATTTTGAAACTGTCCCAACTTTCTAGGTTAACAATTCTACAATTCATGTTTCACCGAACAATCAAATAGTAGTTGTCCTCAATGAAAAGGAAAATCAAACTCATAATGAACCTTTGCCTTAGATTCTTCCAATCATGTGTACCAACAAACAAAATAAAACAGTAAATATTTACATGCAATATCTCATTTGAAACATCGGTTGTGATATCAGTAATTAATATAAATAAAAATGTATTAATAACCGTGTTTTGGACGTCACGAGAGATCGAAGATCACTGACGTGGCTCGTGCCAGGGAGATGTTAATAAGGTTAACGAATGATTAGGAAGTGTAAAGTTCTTAATTACGCATCGTACTATTCATAACAAGAAAGCTCGAACATTTGTGGTTAACATTAAAAATGATTTACGAAATAAATACAGGGTGTTTCATAACGAACGGAAAAGGTTGTAAATGTATCTAGAGCGTTCCAAAATAATGTCTTTTCATTAATAAATTTTTGACAAAAACTCAATAACAAAATAGTTACAGCAAACGAAAGTTGAATAAATTAATAAGTAGTCGTTACAAACTACAATAGATTTAATTATGTTTTAAATAGAAATTAGAAATACTTTTACAGTTACTTGAACAAAGAATAAATCTGGTGTGGTCAACACTACTTTCTTATACACATAATACCAACTGAACACGTATGACTTGTTCCTTGCGTATGACTTTATTTTGACATATAGATGTTGTTAAACCTGTTTAATTTTTTGTTCTCATTGTAACTATGATTTTATTTTAAAATAGGTATTAATTAATAATCTAGTCTTTAAAACTTTCTAGCTAATAATAAAAATGTTTTAGATTATTGAAATATATTATTAAATATATAATTTAGATTTTCTCTTTATTTCACAGCTGATTCTATTTTTGAAAAAAAAAATAATGAATTTATTGTTTTATGTGCCCTCTTCCGGTTTTTCAATTTCATTTAAATCAATTCAGCTCTTCATATTTTCATGAAACTTATAAATTCAAAACTTAGTTTACATATCTTGTCTCGTTCTTGAGATAATGCGCACACGAACATACATCCATCCATCCCCCACACAGACATTATTGAGAAATTGGTTTTAATGGATTCAGTAGACGTCAAAATATGTATTTCCGCAAAAATCTCGTCAACGATTTTTTCATGGTTCCAATACTTCCTTTATACTTTGTATACTTTGTATAAGAAAGTAAAAAATAATAGTAATGTATAAAAGTTAGATATTTAAGTTGTTCTTTTATTGTTCAAATATTGCTGTCCACATATTTGAGAGCCACAACTTGAAATTAATTTAAATGTCAATTCATTAAACGTCAAAGTATGTTAAGTGCAAAATGGTTAATACTTTCAGTAACGAGGAATAAGTTTACAAAATTAGTTTCTGTTAGGTGCATCTTTTAAAATTAAAATAACAACAAATTCTTGGATTTGAAAAAAATATGTTCCTATGGAATCAAGGAAATAATGATTCTTCCTAATTATTTTCAGCGGTATTCAATAACAGGGCGTTAATTTAAAAGAACTTTAATTTGTTGTAACTTTTTGGTTGTTGATTTTTTATAAAAGCTACACTTTCAGTCCTTTTCGTTGGTTATGAACTATCCTGTATATCGATGTCTTTTCTAAGTGGATGGCGTGATTTAATTAGAATTTCACATTTAATTAAAATTACCAACCGTCAACTAAAACAAACATCAATGTAGTTTTTAATTACTGGTTTGAAAATTCTTTAATTTTATATCGCGAAATATTCAGTTGCAAATATGTGACCTTTGATAGCAGCAGTAATGATATAAATTCTCGGAACCTCGGTATATTTCTGATTATACAATTTTAATCTTCCAATTCTAGGAAGTAAAAATGTCAGGTATGTTTGTATCAGCAAACAATAAATAATTAAATATATTTATTGTTTTGTTGGGTCAACAAACAATTTGTTTTGCTCTTACAAATAAACATTACAACAAAACAATTTATAATCGCATACAATACAAAACATAACTTATTTTTATAACAACAAATTACTGCAATTGTTTATAAATTCAGTTTAGTCGGTTTTACTGTAGATAAATTCGTTCATTGTCAATCAAAACCGGAAACGATTCATAATCCTTGGGACTTTGCCCGGAGCAGATTTCCGGGCGGTTTTTGCAATGAGTGCACAGAACGATGATGCATGATCTTGCGGTTCACTTTGTCACCAATTAAAACCGCACTAACCACCGCGGATTATAACCACTTCTTTGCTCATTTATTAACTACACTTTATTAGGAAATTAACTACAGGAAATATCGTCTTTATACGCGGAAACATTGATAAGTTCTTTGAGGAGAATATAAACTGAATCCTTCACTAGAGTCATAAAATGGTAAATTATTTATTTATATTATAACTAGACTCAAAAACATTGTTTTAGATATAATAGAAGTGTAAAAAATATTAATAATTATTAAGATATTTGAGTTTTAAAGACAGCAATTCTGCCGACAAAGTATTATGTTTCTCTGTGCTTCTCTGTCACATAAAACAATTTTTTTTAATTCTTTGTACTTCTCTTATTATTGAGCTGTCAGATTGTCAAGTGTCAAATCGTTGGTAACTAATTTGAAAATTTTTGTTTTGTTTTAAATTCGTAACCAAGTAACACTAATAACATTTGTTTGAGAATTCGAGTGAAAATGAAACCACGTGGTTAGGTTGACACAAAGAAATTAAAGACATGTTGAATGACATAGGTTAACATTTTACTAAAATAATCTTACAGTTTATTTATGTTTCTTCCTGAAATAAATGTTATTCATGTATATTTTAATTATTTACCACGAAATAGTTATTTATGATATGTGTTAAAAGTTACATTTTATGAGTAAGTGGAGAACAACCCCACGAACAAAATAAATCACTTTTTTATCACGTATATCATACAAAATGTTATCTATGATCTTCCTAGATAATTATTACTTAAATACTAAAAAATGTAGAATGATATTTTGAACGTTATGGTTAATATTTGTTGATTTTTGATACAAATTGTTAGCAACGTGTTAAAAGTAACAATAAAATAACTTTTAACACGTTGCTATGTTACTTTTAACACTAGTGTTAGAAAGTGATATTTTTATTTTGCGAAGCAACCATTTATGATTAAAAATTTTGCTATTAATGCATTGTGATCTTAATTCATAAATAAAAGTTTTTTGTTTAATATTTATTGGGTATTTTTTTCATTATATCGTAGATAAAATATTGTACGATAAACATTCGTGACTAAAGACTAGCTTTACGTACTTGTATAGTAAATAACTATTTAAGTCCATTTAAAAAATTTTCTAAACATTTATGTGACTACAATTATTTACAATCCCTACTGTTTGATATCCACAACACACGACAACTCTGACGTCATAAGATTTTAAAAAAATCATTGCTGTTTAATGAATAAAAAATCTGACTTTTTAATACTGCAAATAGTCTTTAATTTGGATTAAGTTTCATAAAGAAAATTTTTTTAAATATTGTAGGTCCCCATTGTGAAATATTAAGTGTAGCGTGTCCATAAGGTCCCTTTGATTCCTCTTTATTTTCTTCTCCATTTTACGAGCTCCACACAGTGGCTACTTGATCACGTCTCATAATTCAGCGGTCGTTTTTCTGTTTGGCGTGAACCCGCGCACATCGAGAGATAACTTACGAGCAGATACCGACAATAAAATCATAGAATTCGCGTGGAACATTAAATTTGTGACAGACGGCGACAGTACGCCGCAATGCACATAATACTCGTATATTAAACGATGGCTAAAACGGTCATTTCTTCGTTTCCATAGGAACGGATGAGTGAGTAAACACACAGCCATGAGGATGAGACTTCACATTCCTGCATACTAAATACCGAAGGAGATGTCTGTGTGGTTTCATATTTTCTTTCTTTGTTCTTCAATTCGTATTTGATGTTTCCTTCCAGTTTCTTAATAATTTTCTCATTAGAGTGATTGAAATACTTTTTAGAAGGGTTTTTTCTACTGGTAAATCTTATTTTTACCTTCCGCAGATATATTGGGTGTAGAATTGAAATGTAGCGTATAGTGAGTTCAATACTATTTTATTTTATTTTGCTGTAAAATTGTAATTATTCATTTTACAGTAAAAGTGTAAATATAAAAGTTATTCAGATTTTAATATGCATACAATAAGACTCATTTGGTTACCTAAATATTAGTACTTCACGATATATCAATCAAAATAAAATTAATATTTATTAGAAAAATTATATCATGTCCATGGAAAATTAAATAAAAATATATTTGACATTTCGTAAAACAGTTTTAGATTTATTTATTTATTTAATAGAAAGAAATGAACTCTCAAATTCGCCATTATATCATTACAATCTTCTAAGAAATTTCTATAAAAAAAAAATACAATATTGTAATAAATAAATCTAAATCTGTTTTCTAAAATGTCAATTTTCGTCATTGTTTAATTTTCTATACCCGTGCTACAAATTTTCCTAATAAATTAGTTATTTATGTATCAAGGCACTGAAGTTCAATTTTTTATAATGAATATGGAATTTAGTTTCCGAAGCCCGTAGGGCCGAGGAAAATAAACCATGTGAGTGATAAAAAGGAACTTCAGTGCCGAGGTACATATTAAGTTTTATTTGAAATCTAATCGAAAAAACTGTAAAAAAATTACAATATAGGTTAAGTTTATACATCTGTCGAGAAGTGAAGTTATCGTAAATAACACTCAAAATTATGTGTTTTTGTCCTCAATTTCGTCATCGGAATTAATTAGTTAATTCTTCTTGCAAATTTTGTTTCATGTTACGTCCAAATTTACTATAGTACGTCAATATCTCTGCCAAAATTATCCTAATTGTACAATAATTATTTAACGGTTGCCAACACTGGGTTCCTCAAAATCGTCGTATAATTGGTTACTTTAGTGACGATTTTTGAGTACATTAGTGCCGATTTCAATTAAATTGATTTTATTTTGATTGATATATCTTTAAATACTAATGTTTAGGTGGGCCTTATTGGTTATGTGATCCGCTTTTCCCAAAATATTATTTGCCAACAATAATAATTTCCCAATTAACTCTTTCCCAAAGAAATGAATTCCCAAAATTAATTAGTTTTAATATGCAAATAGGGATACAGTTTAAAATGTTTAGGGAAAAAAGTTTTGGAAAATATATATGTTTAGGAACTACTGTTTTTGGGATAGTAGATTTGGAAAAGTGGATTAAGAAATCCATATTACTAAATTAGAAAAATAATTTCGTATATATTCGGTAACAATCCCAATCGCTTTTAAATAAATCAGCAGCGATAGAAACCGCAGTTGCCTGGTGACAGGCTCTTGAGAAACAACGAAAAAACATTCTCTCCTAATGGTTTGATCTCCGGAGAAACAGATGAATTAAGTTCTCAAGTGACCGAGATCACTTGGATCACTTTGACAAGTTGCTCCTTTTCTTGTTCTGACGTATCAGACGGCCGGCTCCCGATTGTAACCTAAAAAAAGACCCAGATCTATTATCTAACGCTACCAGAGAACTACTCGACGAAGCTAGAATGTTATCAGTACTTCTTATCAGATACATTTTTATCAATTATTTATTATCGAATGAGAAACCAAACACCAGAAAGCACAATTTTACTTTTCTGACTTTTAATATCACCTTTAGGACCAAAAACCAACCAAACTACGAACCATCTGTGATAAATCTAATCAGTTCCTTCGTCAGTGTTTGTAACACATCAGCGTAATGGCTCGCACCATGGCAACCACCGGGGTGATGTCAGTGGTGGTGGTGATGGCGGTTACAGGGGTTTACCTCACCCACCATAAGCATGGGTCGGTACCTGAACTACAAGATAATTTCACCATGGAATACGATCCGCATGAGTACGTTCATGAGGGATATTTGAGTGACCAACCTATGGAGGATGTAAACGAGGCAGGAAATGACACCATAGCTGGGAAGAGGGAGAAAGTTAAAGAGGTAAAATGGTGCCGCAGGAATTGTTTATTGTTATTGACATATAGAGTGTGGCCCAATATTGGGATTTCGAAACCTATAAAAGCTAAAACTACGGTTAAATTAAAAAAAGAAATTGCATATGCTAGCTGGTAACACGAGCTCTGTTTTTGGGTGTTTTAAGGGAAGTGTTTTAGCCTCGGTTTTAGCGCTGTACAATGTTCTACAATTATTTTATTTTAAAAAATGCTTCGAATAAAAGATCCAGAGAAATAAATTATTATACCAGTTTCATTTGAAGTATTTTTTTATAAATAGTATACATTAGTCAACAGCATTAACGTGAGTTATTTTTATCAGTATACATAGCGTTGTGTTATTACCATAGTTACAGTCATAATAATTGATACATTAATTAAAATTAAAAAATAATAATTCCTATCAAATTAATTTAATTTATTAAGTACAAAAGCAATTAAAATAAATTTCTTATTTGTTTAAACTAGCATTGTTTGTTTCATTACGATTAATTATTATTAATATTCAATGTAAATTATTCCTATGTTTACTAAAAAGCGTTAATACATTGCTGTCAATAACTTTAACTGTAGCTATGGTAATGTAATCCCTATGTGTATTGATAAAAAAAAAAAACTCTCGGTACATGACGGATTATGATAGTTATTATTCACGAAGCTGAAGTTGCAAATTACCCAAGTGAATAATGCCCATAATCCCGAATATAATACTATACTTTTTTAAATAATGAGTATATATTTCATACAGGTGTAGAAAAATAATTTTAGAACATTGTGCAGCGCTAAAATAGAAGCTGAAACACCCAACAACAGAAAGTACCAGCCAATTATGAAAAATAAAAAATTATGGTGCTCTATTCATTCTTAACATCTTCACAGAACAATTATTGCTTGTAATTTGTACGAGGGTGTACAAGGGTCGTCCAGAAAGTAAAGAACGATTTGGCATAACTGAATAAAAACGAAAGATATCAACTCAAAACTTTATTTACAAAATTGCAATACTTTAATCAATTTTTCAATGTAATCGCCATAGCTGTCAAAACATTTATTGTAACGTACGTACCACGTGGTACCAGTTTTTCAATGCCGATGTTATACTCTTCTACTGTCAAAAATCTGAACCAGGATGTCACTGCTTTTTTGGGGTCTTCATCGTTTGTTTTTGTTTATTTTGCACCCAAACATTCTTTTAGTTTTTGGAAACAAATGTAAAATCTATTCCATCGTCTTAAGTGAGAAATTTTTGGACATCTTTCTTATAGCCCTAACTAAAGGATTTCGCAAACGATGAAGACCTGAAAAAAGCAGTGACATCCTGGCTCAGATTTTTTGCGGTAGAAGAGTATAACATCATCATTTAAAATCTAGTACCACATTACAATAAATACCTTGACAGCTATGGCAATTACATTGGAAAATAGTGTAATGTACTGTAACTTTGTAATAAAGTTTTGAGTTGATATGTTTCGCTTTTCTTCAGTTATGCCAAATCGTTCTTTACTTTCTGGGCGATCCGCGTAAGTATTCATTTGCGTGGTATGACGAATAACCAGCAAAACAGCAAAAGGTAATGTTGTGCCCTTACCTTGTGCGTACGAGCAGAAAAAGTTAAAGAGGTAGATGTAAAAAGCTCGGTAAAGATGCTCCCAACGCGGTGCAGATAAAAAATTTACATTTATTTGTAATTTAAGTTCGATAAGTATCATGATGGGCGGGTTAATGGCGGTTTTTTCGCGACACGACCGACGGACGCGCAGATGAAGATGCTCGATGCTCGATGGTAACACACTGATGAGGAATCGATGTTCGATGACCTCGAGTGGGAGACCAGTGAACCTTCAAACACTTGTTTGTTATAAGCGGCATTTTATAATTGTATGCTTATTGTTTTTATTTATAGATATTTTGTGGTTTTCCTGCTATGACCACTAATATTATGACGAGCTGTATTGTCCTCATTTACCACATCATTTATGCTGGATTTATAGTTCGCTGAACAGAGAAATAATTTAACACAGAATAACCTAAAATTTTGGACATATAGAAATGAAAACTTTAATTTATAGTTTCCATAGTGCTGTGTTGTGCTTCTATGTTTTCCGTATACTTTTGTTATATTTCGTACTGCGCAAATCACTGAAATATAATAATACTGGAACACGCACTTGCAGTCTTTTACAAAAGAGAAAAACGGACATGAGACATGTAGATGTCCTGGGCCATTCTTCTTCGTCTAACACTTGTTTGAATGGGGTAAATAGCTAGCATTCTATCGGACTGTGAATTGTGAAATCCCGAGTTCGAATCTCACAGCAGACAGTTACCATTTTAAATTTACCACTGTGGTTCCCCCTACACTAATAACTTTGGGTCTATGGTTTGACGACAAGTAACGCAAAAATATATCACTTACTGAAGTCTGCGTAAGCAGAGTGCCACATACATAATGGGTAAAAAGCATGACGATATATTTATTTATTTTTTGTTTGTAGAACGGTTTCTATACGTTTGTTGAGCGGTTGCTACATAAAACAAATATAAAACAAAGACAGTTAGCCCTCAACTAGCTGACTCCCTCGACTCGCATTTTTAACGTCAGTGAGCGTTCCAGTATTATTATATTTCAGTGGCTAGAATGGAACAAATATTATGGAATCACACAAAATTATTGCCAGTAAAAAACTGTTTATAGGTTTTGTTTTTAATAATTTTTTTGAAATACAAATTAATTTAGTACTGGGTCAACTTTCCGATGTGTTACTTCAGAATAAATTAAAACGAATTATGAATTTTTTTTTGAGCCATCCAACATTCGTTAATAATATTACAACTTGCCATCTAATTGTAAATGTATGTAGAAATTGAGATACCTTTAAAAGAAGTTATGTAAACTATTGATTGACACATACTTATGTATGAATGCTCATTATTTAATTAATCAATCAATAGAAAATGTTTCTATTAACTAACAAGTTACTAAACAACTCTATGACATCATTTATGTATTGCTGTATTACTTTATTAATTTAATACGCAATAAAAAGTAATTCTAATTGCATACAATTATTTAATTAAAAATTTGTACAGATGATGTCGTTTACACTTTTTAAAATACAATTTATATTTCTTGCAGATGATGAAGCATGCCTGGGACAACTACGTACGATTCGCATGGGGCAAGAACGAACTCCGGCCCCTGAGTAAACGAGGTCACAGCGCCAGCATCTTCGGCACCATGTCTTTGGGTGCTACCATCGTAGACGGGCTAGACACCTTGTATATCATGGGCCTAGATGATGAGTACCGGAACGGCCGAAATTGGATTGCTGATTCGTTGGACATTACAGCCCTGGTAAAGAAAACTCAAACACATAGATTAGTATAGTTTGTTCGGAGATATGTGCGTATAGCTACCTGCACCTTTCTCAGTGAGAGATAGTTTAAATATATTAGAGAGATAAAAAATCTGTTGTGGGCACCACAATACCTCCCGCCATAGATTTCTTATCAAACAATGCAGGAACACAGACCACCACTATCAAAAAACGATCATCCCTTCAATCCCAAAAAATTGTGTTTTCAATTATGGCACATGTCAAAAAAATGACATTTTTTCTATTTTTCAACCGTTGCATAAGATAGCACATTTAAAGGAAAATGTCAAAATATAATTTTTCTTTAACGATTCGTAAATGGTGACAGTAAGATAAAAATGTTTCAAAACAATAATTGTAGATAATAATATCTGAAGCATTCTTCTCATAAAAAATATTGTTATTAAATCATAATTTACTCAGATATTTCAAAATAACTTAATACGGTTTCAAGTAAACTACCACTTCCGGTTATTGGATTATTTGCAAAAACTAATCAGCTCTTTAAAAGGGGATACAATTAATATATACAAAATATTAAAATTTTCAGTTTAGGAGTTTTTGAGAAACCGTAACTCCAAAGATCCACACAGACTGACAGACAGACATACATAAACAGACAAAATCGCGTAACTATTAAAACCGTATTCTACGGACTCTAAAACGTACTCATCCATTGAAAACTCACTACCGAATTTTTAGCTTCCCTTACAGGATATTTAAATTATTCTACAGAACAGAAAAATGTGTCACTAGTTTTCCATCACTTTTATTGGTTGGTTATGTGTAATAAATCATAAAATTTAAAATGTCAACACGTAATAAAATGAATAGTTTCGTTGTTATAAGACATAAACATGATTAACACCTGACACCTGAATGAAAAAAGAAACTATTTTATTCGGGTAATATTTAAAAACCCATTGAATTAAATTACAGTAGGCGTTTTTAAAATTTTATAGCCTGATTTTTTAATTTACTACTAGCGATAAATCTACAGTGGTTCTGATTCATTGCAAAATGAATTATGCATTATTTATTTTACAATGTGTTCAAATTAAAATAATTACATTAAAATTTGCATAATAGCTAATGGTTCTCCCTACGTTTACTCATACAAATTGTGCCATACATTTTCATTGTACACAAATTAAATTCAAGTGTAGAAAGACGCAAACAATGATGCAAACATGTCCGCAAAAATAAGGAGCGTCCGCTGTATGTTTGGGTCTGCGACCTTTGCTGACCATATTCATAAACGTGAATCACTAGCTGCTGTTTTGCTGGAAATTAAAGATTATTTGGTGTGTTCATGCATGGAAATTAAAAGGGAGTTGACCGATTTTCCACTGATACGCAACATTAATCAATTGTGTCACTGTTTTCTATCACATTGTATTCTAAAAATACTTCTAATTCATTGATTTCACACGGCTAGTTCACACGTTGTTTAGTAAAATGCTTCAAACGTAAACACAACTCTCGTTTGCAACCTTTTATCGGGAAATTATTCTAATTACCATGCAGTTTATACCAAGACACTAGACTTCGGATAAATTAGACAAAAATTGCAATACTAGTCACTAGATATGAACAACGAAACTATTTTTGCTGATATCTTCTATCACATATTGAGGAAATGTTTTAAATAAAAAATGCACATATTTTTGCTATCTATATAGATTTGCGTAGTATATTTTTGAGGAATGGACGTATTGACCTAGCGATTGAAAGGCGGGTGTGCTGTAGGGTGCAAGGTATTGGGTGCTCTGGGTACATTTGTTCGAAACATGAATGTATCTAGAGATGCTCGATTGAGTGTTTATAATTGAGTGTTAGTGTCTACATTATTATATGGTTCCGAATGTTGGGTGTGGATGAAGAAGCATGAACGACGTATAAATGCAGTGGAAATGAGGTATTTGAGAGGAGAGTGATCGTGTCCGGAATACATTGGTGTACGGTGAGTGTGAGATTGAGAAGAATGTTGTAAAATGGGAGTGAGTCATTTGAGGTGGTTTGGCCATCTCTAAACAAATATATGCGAGTGAAATTGAAGGTGAACGATTGTGTGGGCGTCCGAGGAATAAGTGGTTAGGTATGATTGATGGTTTGTTGCGTGAACGAATGATTCCAGACAAACATGTATAAATGTGAACAAGGCGAAAGTGGTGGAATGTTTGGAGGAGATTGATTGTTGGTTGACTGTGTTTCTGGTTCGTGCTACCTCACTGAGTGAGATATAGAATGACGTTATGTATGTATGTATGTATGTATAGATTTTTTTATCAAGAACATAGTTAAATTTGTCTTCTAGTCCAGTAAAGATTTTTCTCTAAAATAATTTAGGAATGTTTGGCTGCTTACAATACTCAATGTATAATTAAAATTAATAATAACCCTATACGTTACAAATTAAATGAACATTAATTAACTTTGCAAAAACAGTTTCCTGTTAATTTGGATGTTTTTTCAGACCTCAGACATCTCTGTCTTCGAGACAAACATCCGTTTCATTGGAGGCCTTCTGTCATGTTTTGCACTGACTGGAGACGTGATATTCAAAGATCGTGCTCAACAAATCGCAGACAAACTTCTTCCCGCCTTCCAGACCCCAACGGGGATTCCCAACGCCCTCGTCAATCTCAAAACAGGGGTAAGAAATCTAAGAAAGAACTTGAAATCCGGTTGAACGATATTAATTTGTTTATTTGTATGTCTAGGCCAGCAAGAACTACGGCTGGGCTAGCGGTGGTTCCAGCATCTTGTCAGAGTTTGGAACATTGCATTTGGAATTCAGTTACCTTAGTGACGTCACCGGAAATCCGCTCTACAGGAGCAAAGTGGAGCATATCAGACAAGTCATTCGAGGTTTGGATAAACCTAGAGGACTCTATCCTAATTACTTAAACCCGAAAACTGCCAAATGGGGACAACGTATGTATAATACTTATCTATAAATATTTTATATTTGACTGCATATCAGATCAGTTTTCTTTACTTCTAATTGTGTAATTAAAATAACTATTACTAAAAATCAGACAGACACACACACACAGACATCAACGCGAAAACTCACTACCGAATTTTTAACATGATTCCTATACCACCCTCACAAGATGTGGCGGGAGGTAAAAAACAATTGACGATTAAATCTCCTCCGTGAGACCTAGGATTTAAATAATATTTATAAAAAAAACAATTGACAATCGTCCAAAATATCTTTTTGACACTTGAATTGAAATCTCGCCCATGAGACATTTAATTTGATACCAAACACAGTCGGATTTATATAAAGTTTATAAAATAACTTGATAAGGCTTCAAGTAAACTACCACTTCCGGTTATTGGATTATCACCAAAAACTAATCAGCTCTTCCAAAGGGGATACAATTGATATATACAAAATATCGAAATGATTAGTTTAGTAGATTTTGAGAAAATGTAACTCCAGACTGACAGACAGACACACATAGACATCATCGCAAAACTATTAAAATCGTATTCTATTACCGAATTTTTAGCATGATTCCTATACCTCCCTTCCCTTACAGGATGTGGCGGGAGGTAAAAATGATGTTCTTATTTAATTACTTATTTAATAAATTAATGAAATTTATTTTGATGTCCGCTACGCAATTGTAATACAGTCGAACATAAAATTATTATTATTTTATTACAGATCACATGTCGATAGGAGCTCTAGGCGACAGCTTCTACGAATACCTACTAAAAGCCTGGATCCAATCAGGGAAAGAAGATCAAGAAGCAAGACAAATGTTTGATGATGCAATGGCAGCTGTTCTTCAACACATGCTTCAAACTTCAAAAGGTGGCCTCATGTATTTTTCAGACATGAAGTTCGATCGTTTGGAGCACAAAATGGATCACTTAGGCTGCTTCTCAGGTTAGTAAATCCATGTAACAATTTATTTAACAACTCACTGGTTGTTTATTTTCTGCAGGAGGTCTACTAGGTTTAGGAGCAACAAGCTTAAAGAATGAAATGTCCGAGAGGTACATGGACGTCGCCAAAGGCATCACGAACACTTGCCACGAATCCTACGACCGCAGTCCGACGAAACTCGGGCCGGAATCGTTCCGATTCACAGATGCCATCGAAGCGAAAGCTCTCAAAAGCTCCGAGAAGTATTATATACTCAGACCGGAAGTTATTGAATCTTACTTTATTATGTGGAGACTTACGAAGGATCCCAAGTATCGGGAGTGGGGCTGGGAAGCTGTTCAAGTAAGATTAACAACTAAATTAATATTTTTTTGTATTCATGTTGATTTATTTAATTCCAGGCGTTAGAAAAACATTGTAGGGTAGCAGGAGGTTACACAGGCATCAAGAACGTGTATGTTGAAGACCCAACGCAAGACGATGTACAGCAGAGTTTCTTTTTAGCCGAAACTCTGAAGGTGAGTCAAAACTAACCTTTCAAAAACTAACGAAACTCATTGAAATATAATAATACTGAAACGATAATTGACGATGGAAATGCGAGCCGAGAGAGATAACCAGTCCTGTCTCTTAAAAGTTATAACACTTCTAGGTGTATTACTCTGCTCAAAGCAGATCTCGGTATTATGATATATTTTTGCGCGTGAAGTGCGGTTACCAGTCGTCAAATTACAGCCTCCAAGGATGGTAGTGGCGAAAGAGCTACAGAGGTAATTTGATGTCGTGAAATTTTCGAAATTAAATGTTGAAAATTCGTCGGCTGTGAGGATCGAATCGAGGATCTTATGATCCGCAGTTCAATGCGTTGCCACGAAGCAATTTACGCCATATAGCACTATAATAAAATGCAGAACATGCTATTAAAAATTAGTTTGAAAAGTAACATTTTTTTCAATTTATCTGGCAAATCAAATATGTAGTTGTACAATAATATTCATAACGTACGGAAAATATTGAAAGTGTAACAAGAGGGGCCACAAAAATGTCTTTTACTTAATAAACTTTAGGCAAAAACTCAATAACAAAAAAATCTGGTGTGCGCACCACACTACTTTCTTATACAAATAAATTGTTTACTAAAAAAAAATTAAATATTCCTCCAAACTTTACTTGAAATTTATTACTAATGTATAATTTAAACATGAATAAACTCATTGCTGTAGTACGCATCGTAATATGTCTTATATTTATCGAAATATGGCGATTTGTAATATTTTTCAAAATACGGAAATTTCCCCAAATATGACTTAAAATTGTAAATTTTTTTTATTACATTTCTTTATTATATTCGCGCCAGGAAACCTATTGCAGCAGAGCGCATCGTCATATCCCTAATATTTTTCGAGATATGACGATTTTTAATATTTTCCGAAGAGCAACTTTGAGGGGCTGTAACTCGAAAACTATACAAGATATCGAAAAATATCTCCAGGTTTGTGTTTTTCGTGCCATATATAATAAATTAGTAAATTTTGAAAATTTTGAAATTTTTATGAATTTTTTTTCAATATTTCGATTGGAGATATCTTGACAAATATGAAAGATACAGACTTGCAGTGTTCACCAATCGATTCAGCTCGACGAAATACATAAACCCTGAAAATTTCAGAAAATTCGGACAACCGGTTGAAATGTTAGAGCAAAAAGTCTGAAAATGGCCAAATTCAGGCCAAACGTCAAGGGGTACCCCTTGACATTTGGGACGAAAAACGCCATTTTCAGGCTTTTTGCTCTAACTTTCCATCCCGTAAAGCGATTTTTATGAAATTTTGCACACTTATGTATTTTGACGAGCTGAATCGATTGGTGTAGACTGCAAATCTGTATCTTTAATATTTGTCGAGTTATCGCCGATCGAAATTTTGAACAAAAATACAAAAAAAATTCAAAGTTTTAAAAATTTAATAATTTATTATAAATGGCACGAAAAACACAATACTGGAGATATTTTTCGATATCTTGTATAGTTTTCGAGTTACAGCCCCTCAAAGTTGCTCTTCGGAAAATATAAAAAATCGTCATATCTCGAA
Source organism: Poecilus cupreus (assembly GCA_963942605.1). Classification (NCBI taxonomy): domain Eukaryota; kingdom Metazoa; phylum Arthropoda; class Insecta; order Coleoptera; family Carabidae; genus Poecilus; species Poecilus cupreus. The sequence continues at coordinate 35,030,269 of OZ012717.1, forward strand.
ATATATTAGAGATATGACGATGCGCTCTGCTGTAATGGGTTTCTTGGCCCGAATATTATAAAAAAATGTAATAAAAATAATTTACAATTTTAGTCATATTTGGGGAAATTTTCAAATTTTGAAAAATATTACAAATCGCCATATTTCGATAAATATAAGACATATTACGATGCGTACTTCAGCAATGAGTTAACCTAAAGAGAATTTTTAGATATCTCGTGTAGTTTTTGAATTACAGGCCCATAAAGTTGCACTTCGAAAAGTACCAAAAATCGACGTATCTCGAAAAATATTAGAGATCTGACGATGCGCTCTGCTACAATGGGTTTCGTAGCGCTTATATTATAAAGAAATGTAATAAAAAAAAATTACAATTTTAAGTGAGGATATTCCGTGAGTTTCACAGAATTAACAAATGTTAATACTTTATCACTATTATTATAAATATAAACCTAAATTATTTTAAATTAATAAGAGTTAAATAATATTTCTTGTTGATAAGAAAACATTATATAGAAATTAATTTATTACGTGTAAGAATTTAAAGGACTGTAGAAATAATTGAATAAAACACTGTTAGATATTAATATATCACTTTTGGACAGACTGTACATTATGAGGTTTTAGTAACAGAAATGTTAGACAAAGAAGGGTAACCCTACAACATCGATCTGTCGCAGGCTCGGTTTTCGTCTTCATTACAAGTTAGCGTTCCAGTATTAGTTATATTTCAGTGACGAAACCCGAAAAATCCATCCGAAACCTTTAAAAATGATTTAGAAGTCGTCTGAAAGTAATAAACTCTTCTTGCAGTACCTGTACCTATTATTCTCTGACGATAGCCTAATCTCGCTCGACGAGTGGGTGTTCAACACAGAGGCTCACCCCTTACCCATAAAAGGGGTGAATCCTTACTACAGGGAACAAGTATAAAAATCAGGACTCTAGTATCATTGGATAAAGGACAATTAATTTAATGAAATTATTTATTATGATAATATAATTCTAGAATTGTGTCACTGTTCATACCAACGTTAGCAAATTACTGTGTATTAATTAGGTGACAATGAAGAGAGATTTTAGTGACTTATGTAGCGGAGTGTACATATGAGTGTAGTGCGATGAGATTTCTTTAAACTTTTAGACTGTTTCTGAACAGTTCCTACTTAGTGAAATGAGTGCAGTGAAATATTTTACTTATGATTACTTGGGACTGTGTAATGTATGATATTGTACATAAGACTGACAGTTTATTAACTGTATAGTATAATGGGAGATAGACAAATTATTATACCTTTCACGCGAAACAATTTTCTTACAAGACAATATTTAAACGCATCGACAGTTAGTGATAATTTTATGCTGTAAAATTTTCCCAAAATGCTTCAGGTATAAGATGCAAATTTGGAACGTTTACAGCAGAAAAAATACATAGTCAAAACACGATTAACTACATATATTTTATAAATCTTAACTACACGAACACAGAATCATATCATTTGGCCCAGTTGAAATCATACAAAGGAAAATTGATTAATTTATTTGTACCTCCCGCACATACATTTATGTAAGAGAGGTATTATATTTATGCTGCGAATTGATTAGATTTTGGGAACAATTCATCAACAGTAAGTGCTAGATTATTTGAAGGCCTATCAGGATTTTTAGGCATGGTAAATAAATGAGATAGAGTAAATTGGAATTAAATTGATGTACAATCTTTATTTTAAACATTTTTCTATATTTTGTTGTCATCAGATTGAAAAACAGTGTTCGTGTTTCCAGCCAATACATTTGGGCCAAATGAAATCTTTGTTAGTGATTTTTGATAATTCGTTATTATATTTCTTTAAAATAACAATATTGATACAAATTGAGTACAACAATTTTCCCTTAGTAAGATCAGAACAATTTTATTTATGTTATTCTTAAAAGTCTTATTTGTATTAATATGATTCTGGGTTCGTAGTTTGAAAAATGTATGTAGTTAACCGAAAATTTAATGTACCTAAATTATTTTAGAGGCAAATTTTTTGTCTAAAATAATATAGGAACGTGACAAAAAAGACTTAATGAATTTTTGATTAAAATTCTCCTCAATTATGTGCAGCTCTCCCAACCCAATCCTCCGACGAATCTATTATAATTTTCTTGTAAGTAAATTGTTTCGCGTGCAATATAAAGTAGCATTCTATAAAATAAAATTAACTTAACGAATGAATGAAGAAGCATATAAAAGATTTTTGCTCAAGGATGGAACTAAACTTAAAATTAATTCACAACTGTATGAATCAAAATCGTGTCCAAAATTTTTCAATCTTCTAGATGAATTGTGTGCATTAGAACAAATTTAAATTTTACAAATCTGGTTGTAGGGGAATCTTTGTGTACCTGCGATTTAAAGACATCCGAGTGTATTTAGACTTGGCCTACGGAAAATACGTAAGCATTGTTAGGTAATTTTGTATATTCAGGACTGTAGGCTGGGTTTAAATACACGGGGCGACGAAAATTAAAGCCGCATTGGTTTTGTTTATATTTTTGTCGCTTTGAAATATTTAGTAGTGATGAATTAAACCTCAATTCCAATGAAACGTGTGCTTCTATCCTTTTATAGATTAATTTTTAATATGAAATATTCTATGTATTTTAATAGTATTTTTATCTATCTACGATTGTTTGACTTTTATAATTATTGAGATTGTATATATAACTTTTACTAAGTGCTAAAGTCTTTAAATGTTTTGTATATTATTTTAATTTTAATTGGTAACACGTTATATTAAATGGATATTATATAAAGACATTGCTTCGTGTATATTTGTTTTAAAATTAGGTTTGTAACTTGATTGAATTGTAGTGGTGTATGATCCTCAAAACTAAATACAGCATTGTTATTTTCTGTAGACTTGAGTATATCATAAGTGAATCATACGTTTCTTACACATTTTTTATCTTTTCGTTGTGTAACGTTCATTTAATTCATTACTAAGTACCATAACTCAAAGTTTAAAATGTAATTAGTAGCAACATTAAATTTCTTCATTAGTCATTCGTTGTACGATAATTTGACGTGCATACATATTTATTTTAACAGCTCAAGAATGATTCATCAAATACACAATTTTTATTATATTTTATTATTTGACACACTTGTACACGACATAAAACTATAAATTATTCTGCCATTTCACTTTAAGTACTTCAACAGAAACAGAACAAGACTTATAAATAGAATTATTTTATCCTTTTATACTTTCCTTCTGGAATTTAATTATCTATTATTTTTAGTCGATTTCCTTAAATACTTAAAACTGATTTAAATTAAAATATATTATCAAACAATGTTCAGCGTTCGTTGACTGTTTAGCGTCGATTCAAAATTAGTTATTTACATTAGTTTAGGAGCTTAAAGGTTTATTATATTTTTCGCTTTTCAGTTTCTTTTTCGTTGGTTTACTTTTTTGTGGCTACCTATTTTTATACTCCTCCTTTTTTTCATCGGTTAAAAAACACAGCCCCTAAACAGTGGAGAGAGAAAATGAATTGCTGACATTGCGTTACTTTTATCAAACACAAGATAATAATTTGCAAAGGTTGTTAAATCTGTGAATTATGATCCCCTAGAATTTCTAGATTTATTTCGTCCAAGTTTTCTTAGTATCAAATATTCCTAAATTATTTTAAAGAAAGTCTCGAAGTAAAAACATGTTTTACTGTATTTTTTTAATCGAAAACATTATTTTTTATGCTCGTCCTGGTTTCATTTAATTTAAAAGGTAAACGTATTGAGATCTATATGACCAGCATTTATTATTATTGTCAGCCATCAAGTATTGAAAGTTGCTGATTGCATGATAAGTTACATCACAGGTAACATTATTGTAATCATTTTCTTGCTAGCACGTTCGGTGTAAAGGCAAACGCATGCGCTTGCTCCAACAAAGTAACGCGTCCGAACAACTCAAAAATTCACGAGCATTTGAACGCGCTACTTTAGCAAGAGATCAGAGTTCCCAGTGACGTTTTTATTTATTTTTCGGTGATTCAGTGAAGTTTATATGTGTTCTGACAGAGATTCAGATATTAGTAGTCAGTAGAATAGTTATGTGGTGTTAGTTTTGTAAGTTACAGGGGAGGTTTTGGATTAAACAGAAAAATGAACTTCAACTTCTTTGCTGTACTCGTCTTCTGTAAGTACCCTCATCTGTATTACATATACTATATAAATCCTGTATAACCAATTTATACAATATTTTTGTAAGGTTACATAAATAAATTTAAATATTTTAAATATGAGTTAATTAAAAATGACAAATAGGTATTTCAAATTATCGTTCATTACTTGTTATGTATTTGGGTACGGTATTATTCATTCAAGGGCAAACGAATTAGACTATAGTTACAGATGATTACCTCTGTAAAATTCCAAATTTCCTTAATTATTCTAATCTACATACTTTGGACAGTTCCACACTGTTAGTATTTCTTTTATTTTGGCGCCACTCAATTACCTATTTCTGTATTTGTGATCTCAAAATATGTAGTAGGTAACTAGTTTAAAATATCAAGTGAAACTGTTGTGAATGTGTATCTGTCTCAAACTTTGGCACAGATTCGATATTGTAGATGTAGACGAAGGTTAAGTTGCATCTTAGCTATTATCGTTAAATAAAAATATCGTTGAGAGATTTGCGGATATTGCACTCGAATTTAAATTAAGTATAGCTATTGGGAAACTTAACAGGCTTTTTCAATTAGCAAACTAAATTTAGCAGCAACCAATTAAGTAGGAAATGCTGTTTTTTGTTGGCCTTATCTTATTTACATTTAATGTTTAAACACTTAATATTGTAATATATAATCATTTTCGTTTCTTGCAAAAATTCAGACATACGAGCCCAGAATTATATCATTTGGCCCAGTTAAAATCATACAGACAAATTGTTTAATATCATATTTACCTCCCGCACATACATATTAAGAGAGGTATTATGTTTATGTTACGAATTGATTAGATTTTGGGAACAATTCATCAATAGTAAATGATAGATTATTTGAAGACCTATCAAGGATTTGGACATATCTTAGTAAATAAATGAGATAAAGTAAATTTCATTGGAATCAAAAAGATGTATAATAATATAAGCTACAATCTTTATTTGAAACATTTTTCTATATTTTGTTATCAGATTCAAAAACAGTGTTCGTGGTACCAGACAATACCACTGAGCCAAATGAAATATTTATGTTATGTTCTTAAATAGTTAAATATAACAGAATTTAAGATACAAATAAATTGATTACAACAATTTTCCCTTTGTAAGATCAGAACAATTTTTTTCTGTTGTTCTAAAAATCTTAGTTTGGCCAAATGATATAATTCTGGACTCGTATACGTTGCCTCCGCGTTATGAGCTGTACAAAGGAAATATGAAAGCATTGCTTATATTCGTTCAAATATGCGTACAACCACGAATAAACAGAAGTCAAGCACGCAAATAAATTGTAAATGCCGCAGTTACGATTTTATATTTCCGACAAGAATAAATTTGAAATTGATTTCAACAAACGAAACTTAAAATAGTCATGAATACTGATTAGAAGAATTAAACTTCCAACAGAAATGTATGTCGCGGAGTAATTTTGGAAGATGTATTTAAATCGTGTTCTAGATTCTGAGATAATATAAATTATTTAATTTAATAAATGGCTGCTTGGAAGTAAATTAGAAACATGTGCGGTCATCCAGCGTGAAGCAAATAGTGATTTCTTTATTCCGGGCAGAAGTTTCAGTAAAAAGCACAACTAGTTGAGTAATTGCGGGGGTTTTCCTTGTAGGTGTACATATGGGTATTGTTTAATTAAAATTGCCACAGGTATTTCCAAGCGCTTGAATTGAAATTTTGTTTACATCCTTGTTATATTTCAATGGATGTTTTTGTTGAATCTTCTGGTAAAAAATAACAGTCACGTTGATAATGACTACGTATCACGGTATCACGATTCGTTCATAGAAAGGTTACTCTCTATAGTACGTGGTGCATATTCTGTACATAAATATACTTAACAATGATCATTGTAATGCGGATGGAGGCCAATGCATTTAAAGGCCATAGACAGTCTGATGATATTAATATGAACACCGCCCGTCGTTTTATGAAACTCTAATTACATATGCGATAATAACTTTTATATTGGGGGGCTGTACTGTAACATATCATATACTATAACCAGATTCATGACGCAGTTTCGTGACACTGACATAAGTGACGCAAAAACTACGAAGCGAAATTTGGAAGTTTGCCGATCTGTAGATATCTTTCAAATGGACCTTTTTATTAACTATAATTTTAGGTTTAATTGTAGTAAGGCTTCAGGAATCCAAATAAATAGTTATCCGTGTATCAAGGAATTAAAGTATGAAGAATAAACCATATGAGTAATAAAAAAATACTTTAGTGCCAAGGTATACATTATATTTTTTCCGAAATAGTTAAATTATTAATTATAAACATAAATAAATAGCATTATGTATTTATAAAACATCAGCTCGCTGTTGCGACGGACATGACTGTTATAACTACTGTCAAAGTGTCAAATATTCGTGTATAATTTTCATTATGATTTACATGTGTTTGGATGTGGTCTGCATGTGATCTGTATTAAATCCGATAAATTATTATCAAAAGTAAATAATAAATAAATGCACAGAATTATTACAGAATAATATGTTTGTTATTTTAGGTAGTGCTAAAAGTTTGACAGATGAGCCCGTAAAGTTAAATTTTGACATAAGTTTTAGTTCAGCTACTATTCTGGCTAACTTCGTGGAGTGATATCGTGTAATTTAGTACTTTAGTATCGATTTCGGAAAAAGAAATATTTGTTACATGATTTTATTTTATATAATAAACGTTTCGGAAGTTTGCCAGCCATTGTTTCGAACAGTTTTACTTTTTAACCTGCTCTAATTTACATTCACTTTTACTATTTAATTCATTTGGACTCACTAAACTTTGTCATAATCATCTTTAATCTATTCACTAGGTCCTATTGGCTTGTTATTAACATTATATTCTTTTATGCTGAAGATGGAAACGTCCAATACATAAAATAAAATCATGTAACACAACAAATATTTATTCTATTTGGATTCCTGATTCCATACTACAAGTAAACCTAAAATAATATTTGTATTCTTCAAAATTTATCAAAATATAAACTATAACCATATTTTATTTTATCAATGATTTAATTTAGTATCTGTTAAACAAGAATCAAAATATTTCCGCAAAATATAAAAGTACAAAATAACATTTCTATACTTTTGAAAGTATAGTAGTTATTAGACATTTAGTAAAAATCAAGGTGATTGTTTGTATATCTGAGTACAAGTAGCTTAATAATAGATTGATAGTCTCTTTAGATTTTGATTCACTGTACAATTTAAAAAAAAAACATATATCATATAGAAATAAATGCGTGACTACCAGCTAGAAACAGCAGATGTAATCTAATCTGAAACAGTATTTATTTACTTGGTATAAAAAATATCAAATATCATTTAACATACTTTATTCTTCCTCTTGTACGCACTTCCAAGAATTCTATCAATATCCTCTAAAAATCTTCAATGAAAAAACAAGTTACACAAGTTCCTTATATAAAATATTATTTACAAGGCAGTAATATATGAAATATGAGTTTATGCAGATTGAATGCTGATATATTTGTTTATTTGCACAACATAATTCTATTTTTACACCGTGTAGAACACATGGCGTTGTGTGTGGTTAAAATAAGTATAAGGAGATATTTTTGGGTTCAAGTTCAAATTGCAAATTGCATTTTTTGTGTTTATTTTGCTTTCTCCATTATTTACAATTTGGGTCATTGTCTAAAAGTAACTGTTTTAATAATAGCAAAAGAATTCATATTTTATATATGAGAATGCACTTGAAATTTAAAATTAACTTCAAAGTTTTAGATTAGCTTATATAATAATCTTAAAAGATCTATATTTAACCTGGTAGATACATTTGCTTTTAAACTATTAGATGTTTATTTTAGTTACAAGTAAAACACCTTTTAATTTGGAATGGAAATACGAATGAAATACCTCGCAAATTATCAACACACTAAGTTTATTATTGTAATCAAAAATAAAATGTAATTTTCTTTAAATAAGTATATAAAAATAGCTACAATTTTTAACTACGGATGTCCAAAGACTCCAGAGTAAATAAATTACAGTTTGACAAGTTTTTAAACTGTCAAAAGTAATAAATGATGAATGAAAACAGGAAATTCTTTGGGAGTGGTGGAAATTGACGCTTCGTCATTTCCTTGCGCAACTCAACATTAAGTTTATATCGAACTATTTGATGATATAATTGCGTATAATGTAGAAGGTGCGCCTGAATTTAATTCAGAAGACATGGAATAATCATTATACATAACATTAAGTAATTTAAAAGGTTTATTTTTGTTGATTATTTTTAGCAAAGACATTTTTGAAATAAACGACGTGTTATTATCATAGTTATATTTAAACAGCCGTGAAATGAACTCGAAATTATAAAATAACATTTTCCCAAAATAATGTGTTATTCATCCTTCACAAAATTATTTTTATTTGACAAATTACAAATCTAAATTCCGAAAAGATAGTTTCGTGACTCAACGTTTTTTCTCTTTGTTGTAATCAGCAAAAATTCCAAAATTATTTAACAGTTTAAGGATATACCAATACATAAATTGTACTTTTAAAAGTGGACGATATTAAATTAGAAAATGTACTTTCTTTTTACTGGGTGTGTTTCGAGTTGTAGGTGTGTAGTATTAACCTACATTTACTGACATCTACATGACGGCACGATACACCATGTGATGCTCAGTGCACGACATACGATGTTTCCGTTTCTGTGCTATATTAAGCTCTGAAACTCATTCCCAAACCACGCCAATGAGTTGGGTTACTTCGAATATTGCTCCTGTTTGTTGCGTCATTGACTGCTGATTTTATTAAGCTTCATTGGATGTCTGCTATCTGAAGATATACATTAGTGGCAGACTAATGTAGCTCAGAAAAAATGACAGATTGACTGCTGGCCATCAAAGAATTTTTAAACGACGTTTGAAATATAGCTATCGTTATGTTAGATAAAACGGATTTGGATCAAAAGCATTACAGCGAAATAGTTATTTGTATATGAATGCACTAAAATATATTTTTTTTATTACGAATATGGAATTTATTCTCTTAAACAATAGCCGAAGCAAATAAACCATACGAAATAATATTTTAGTGCCGAAGTTGTTAAATTATTAATTGAAAACATAAATAAATAGCATTATGTATTTGTAAAACGGGATGGCGTTGCTAGCAAAAGTACTGTCAGAGTGTCAAATATTTGTGTATAATTTTCATTATTATTTACATGTTCTTAAACGTAGTCTATATATGTGATTTGCATTAAAGCCGATAAATTATTTTCAAATATAAATAATAAATAAATTCACCAATAATATTACAGAATAATGTTTCTTTTTTTGGGTAGCGCTAAAAGTTTGTCCGATAATTCCGTGAAGTTAAGTTTTGATATAAAAGTGAGTCAAGTTTTACAGTAAACTGTCCTTCCGTTCTCGATACTTAATATACTATATTTGCGCGATAATTTGCTTCAAATAAAAGATGTGTAGAACTAAACTGTCTATCATATTTAATTAAAGATAAAATTGGTAGTTCAGAAAATGTACTCATTGATAAAAAGTCGTGTCGCAGTCCGCATGCGAGTATGGAATGTCGTCTACTTCTATTCATTCTGTTCGCCTGGTACATAAAATTCACAAACGTCTTACCCCTTTACTGGTAAGAATTCCAAAAATTCAGCGCGCACGCTGTTGAACGTGCTCCTCCAAGACATGTTCGTTTGTTAAGTTTTGTGTTTAATTTCCGATAATTTTTGCATAAATTACCGCTTGGCGCGCTTTTGCTGTAAAGGTACAGCTCTATATGGAGCTGATTGCCTGTTACTTTTATATGTTGCCACAGTCAACTTCTGTCAGTCATATCCTGGTGATGGACATGAGAATGTAACTCTGTGGTCCGCCAAAATCATTTATTTGTTCTTACCTAGACTGGGCTAATGATTTTTCCTGGAGTTGATGAGGAATAACTTAAAATAACAATAAGAATGGTTGAATATTTTGTTGCTATGTTTTCTGGTTTCTACATATAATTTGAGTGGTATATATAATTAATATAAGCTAATTATATTTTTAAGTTATATTATTTTTATGTTTGCTTGATAAACAGAAAGCTATTTTATAACATTTTGGTGGATATACGATAACTTTCTGCATTTTCTGTTGTCCTACTATTTAAAATTTGAATTTTCATACGTACTCTTAATTAATTTCATGACAATTTTTATTAACGTTTCTACATAATACATACAATTATTCCAGTTGTTTAATTTTATTAGACTTGCATAAAGTTGTAATACAACTAATTATAAATATTGTTTCGTATATAATATTATTTTGTAATATTTCAACAATATAATATACCTTAACCGCTTAACCAAATGGAAATCAATATTTCTCGTAACGCACCATCCTTCTTATACATTCTGCTGCCCGGATAGCTACTGCAATTGTTTTCCAATAACACTAATCTTGTTTCTTGTTTATAATAAGGTTTTTAACACCTCGTAATAATACATACTCATGCTTTTCTGCATTTTACATTCTCAGTTAATGGGTCTATTATCATCGCTTTAAATTATAAACTGTTTGTACCTCACACATGAGGATAAACTTACATGTGTGTAGACGTCTCATGCAAGTCTACCGTACCTTCTGAGGCACATATTCTCCTGGTACACATATGGTGCATATTTCCAATAAATTCACGCATGAGTGCCCGCACTTCAAAAACAACAAAAAAGACACTGGATGGTACGCACAGAATTCCAAACAAACACTTTTATGCGTTTCGCGTATTTACTTTGATTTAATCATGATTACAACAATTAAAAACAATAATTGATTGGTATAACACTCAAATTTAAATAGCATGTAAATTTTGTTACAAAAATACTTAATTTTTTCTAAAGTTTTGACGCTACTCTGTAACAATATAATTCTATCATTTTTAATGGAAATTTTCATGTAAAATCTTTAACATAAACATGAAGTATAAAATGTTATATTATCTAGTATCTAATGATGATTTTATTGCTGTCAAAATTACATAGCATTCTACTTTGTCAATCGAGTTAGGCGTTTTATGTTGCATGTAGATTATTCTGCCTCCCTGGTACGGAAGAGTGGTAATTATGCATACTATGTGAACGGCAAATGTATGGAATTTCTGCGTGCGGTATTGAGCCGTGTTGAATCTCTTCTCTTTCTGTGAGCTGGATAAAAGGGACGGTGTTGATCTGACCGCGCGCTAGTGACGGTTGTAGCAGTCAACACTTGCTGTCTAAAGTTGTCAACTATCACTGACTTCGCAATAGCATTTAGATTATTTTTGATCAGATATGTTGTTTTGGTTGCAGTATCAAGGCGGAATTTATCAATTGAAACAGTTCAAAAATTCCAATTACTCACTGTTTCTGATGAACGTATATTTTATGGCGTCTTGATAATGAATTTACCATTTAAACAATCGAAACTGTAAATTCGACCAGTCTTTTAATTAAAAAATATGATCTCCCGCTCAACTCATTTTACTAACCATGCTAATACTCACAAATAAATTTTATAGTTTTATGTAAACACATTATTTCAAATTTTTTGTTTTAATTTGCACTATGGGGTAAATATCTCCGTGGTAACGCAGCTTCAGAATCAAAAATTTTCACCAAATAAAATTACCCCTGTGAGTCCTCCACCTATACAATTCTTGGAGGACGTGATTTGACGGCTGGTAATCGTACTTCACGCGCAAAAATATATCAGAATACCTAGATCTGCTTTGAGCAGAGTATCACACCCAGAAATGGGTAAATGGCTTATTGATATATTTATTTATTTATAATTTTGGTGCAGTATATTTTATTACTGGTATAAGATAAAGGAAATATATCAACTAAATGTTGTATCATGTAACCTATTCTTTCATTATGTCATATGAAAAATATAATAAATAAGAAATGTCATATTATTTTTACAATAATTGTTATATTGCTTCATGTAAAGTACCACTTCCGATTGGAAAATTTTCATTAAAATTAACTGGGCTCTTCCTTACGGTATACATCAGAACGAAATTCTGCACACATTCGTCCGTCCACACGAATGCACATACACACAGACATACTTGTTAAAATAGTAAAAATGAGTTCTAAGGGTACTGAAACCTGCTTATTGGCTAAAATCCCGACATTGAAATTTTTCACGATCCCCATACTACCTTTTGACAGGAGGAAAAAATTCTTCAGAAAATCATAATTGTTTCCTATTGTATGTATTTCTCTTATAGTTATGTATGTAAGGAAAATACTTCTATTATATATTTGACTAAATACAAGTACGAGTAACATACCTACTTAAGATTTTGCGAACTAGTTGCAGATTCCATTTAAAATGATTAAATAGTAAATATGTATTAGTCACATTTTGATTACAACAATTATTCACTGCATTTAAGAAATTTCAAAACGCATGTACTACTCTAATCCGTCCTTCCCCTATTAGTGCTAGCGCCCTGGTACCAAAATCTCTCCAAAAGCTCACTCACCCACGCTTCGCCCTTACAGTCGGGGTTAATCCGTATCGATCGCGGCTTATAACACACCCTACATGATAGCACAGACCACCACGAAGCTTAAAGCTCTTTGTACTCTTCCCTGAACGTGCCAACCTAATACCGGGAACGCTCTACACCAGAAAGCTCGAGAACTTTCACTTTCAAAAATTTGCGCGGGACGTTGGGCTATTTTTTGAAAATTGGTTTTGATCAGTGAAAATTAAATTTCAAAAAAAATTTGCGTGAGACGGTGGACGATTTTCCAAAAAAAAATTTTTTTTTCGTTTAAATTTACGAGAAATTTGAAGTTAAAAAATGTTTGCGTGAGGCGCACAGTTAATTCCGAAAAAAGTTATTTGATTCATGCATATTTGTTCACAGACAAATCAATAAAACACATATCCCAACACCCCCCAGCATATTTTTTCTTTTTTTTTAAGAACTATCGAATATCGCACCCGATCTGTTCTTTGGATCGGTCCGTCGTCAAATACAATAATTGTTACAAACAAATATTACAATAAATATAAGATAATATACATTTTATTGTGTAAATTTTCTTCTACGTTCTTGCTGCTGAAGACGTGCATGTTCGAGGACCAAATTCTACTCCTGGTGGTGGACGTGGATCACCGGGAATTCTTACGCACTGTATGTGACGGCTGGTTGTGTGTCGAGTTGAAAAACGTGGAACCAAACTAAACAAAATGTTTCATAAATTTTAAGTAATTAAATCTACTATATTGAAATTCAAAGTATAGGTGTTAAAGTGTTGAATAAATATTATTGGAGCATAGTTACCGGAAACATCTACTTTCCTTGAACGTTGTTGCTGTCGTCTTTCTCGATGGTCACTTCTCCAGGTAAAACGTCCACGACCTCCTGACAACTATCATCTTCTCTGGATGAAACTGTCTGAGAGATTCTCGAATTCTAAATCTGAAACATTTTTGTGCTATCAGTCATTCTGTCCAGTTGCTCTTCAGACATTCAAGTTTGTTTCAATAATTAGCAAAATTATAACGTTTAAACAATTGTAACGTTCGAAATATATACTGCATTTATATTGTGTCTGAACAATGCTTCAAATAAAATGTGCAGTGTTATTATATTTTGAATATTTCTGGCTATTTTTGTTGTTAAACTAATTGTTGAAGAACATTTATATAACCGCCTGACTTAAAACTAATATGTGTATATTTCGGAACGAAGGGTAGCTACTTATATCTAACTTAACCTAAATAGCGACTATATAAATAATAATTCAATTATTGACATTGTAAAATAGAGATAATTTACTTGAAGCATTTATTGTTAAAATAATTTAGGAATATTTGACCCAAGTCTTTCTGGACCTCCAGTATGTAGTAAAATATCGTGTTATAATTATTGAACACACGAAACATTTAATCGTTATAATTTGAAAAAGGTAAATAAATAAAAATAAACTTATCTTTTGTTATGTCTTCTTTGCATCTGGACCAGGGGTGGGCAACCTACGGCCCGCGGGCCAAATCCGGCCCGCGTAAAGTTCTAATCCGGCCCGCGAGATCTTTAGAAGAAATAATAAATAAATATTTTCAAAAACAAAAAATTTATATTAGGTTTAACCCAACATAAAGAAAAAGGGGAGATTTAATTTTCGATATAATTCGTCTATTTTAAATAAAGAAACAAATGTAGTACTTAGTTAATTTTGTTTTATTATTGTTTTTTATATTTTCAGAAAAAAATCTGATGTGGCCAGCACATAACCTCCCGCCCAATACTACTCTTAAACGGTACAAAATAATATTTGATGATACAGAAACATACCTTCTTACTTGGTTATTTTCTATTTATATTTGAGAATTTTTATTTTATTTCGTATATTTATTTAATTTTTTTTGACATATATTTCACTAAAAGAATACAACTTCACAATCACAATGACATGTGTCACATTTCGAAGAAAAAATTGAAAATTTTTAAATGTTTCCATGGTGTACTAGGAATGCAAGATTTGTGAAATCTAATTTCTTTATATTTTATTATCTCTAAATCTAATGAAAATTAATAAAATTAGTGTAATCAAAACACATGTAAAATGAAATATTCTACAACTTTCAAAATAACATAAATTGTTGAAAAAGGAAATTTAACTGTGTTTTTCACGAAAAACTGTTAAGGGCTTCAAGTAAACTGCTACTTCCGGTTGACCAATTTTATCCAAAATCTAATCAGCTCTTCATTTAAATATAAGAAGCAATAATTCACAAAATTGTATTTTTTGGTATTATAATATTTGAGTTATGCGAGACGAAAAAATTGCCACAGACTACACACACACACACACACACATACATACATACATACATACATACATACATACATACATACATACATACATACATACATACATACAGACATCATCGCGAAAATAGTAAAATCGTATTGTAGGGACCCTAAATCGTGCTTATTCATTGAAAACTCACTACCCAATTTTTTGACCAAAAACAATACCTCCCTTACCTAGAGGTAGGCGGGAGGTAAAAATTATAAGTAACAAAAATGTGTCAATTAACAAGTACGGCCCGCGTACGATACGTAAATCTTATTCTGGCCCCTGTTATACAAAAGGTTGCCCACCCCTGATCTGGACAACACGAGAGCCCGAGTATACTCTGTAGCAAAATTCGGCAACTCGGATGAAATTGTCTGAGAGCTTCGCTAACTCTAAATCTGAAACAATTATATGGTATCAGTCACACTGTCCAGTTGCTGTTCAGACATTCAAGATTGTTTCAATAATTACCAAAATTATAACGTTTAAACAATTGTAACGTTCGAAATATATACTGAATTTATATTGTGTCTGAACAATGCTTCAAATAAAATGTGACGTGTTATTATATTTTGAATATTTCTGGCTATTTTTTTTTTGTTAAACTAATTGTTAAAGAACATTTATATAACCGCCTGACTTAAAACTAATATGTGTATATTTCGGGACGGAGGGTGAGCTACTTATATCTAACTTAACCTAAATAGCGGCTATATAAATAATAATTCAATGACTGACATTGTAAAATAGAGAAAATTTACTTGAAGCATTTATTGTTAAAATAAAGTCTTTCTAAACCGCCAGTATGTAGTAAAATATCGTGGTATAATTATTGAACATACGAAACAATTAATCGTTATAATTTCATAGAGGCAAATAAATAAAAAGAAACTTATCTTTTTTGATGTTTTCATTATATCTGGACAACACGAGAGCCTCGGCATATCCTGCAGCGAAGTTCTGCAACTTGGATGTGAATCTCAGTTGCAACAATACTTATTGAATCCTGAAATGCGACAAAATACATACCAATATCAATTAATTGTAATCAAAATATATGAACACATAATCACTACATACACATACATACTACACAAACATGCTGAATCAAAATCACGGCAACCAAATATTACAATTATTTTTTTACACTTAAAAATCTTTAATTCTATTTCAATATTCGTAATTTATTGCTAGTATACTTGTATACTTAGAAATAAACATTATTGTCCTTATCGATAACTTTTATAGCAGTAATAATACTAATGCAATAAACAATACTTACATTTGAAGCAGTGTTGAATGTTTTCCATTGAGCAGAACTAAAATTTTTGATTTCAACAATAATTTATATACTAAAATGACCACGGAAAAAATTCTGTATCGATTGATATAAGTTTTAAATATGTAAACGATAATAATTTAGGTGAAAAGTAGATTTTTCTACGCACGTAAACACTTTGTTGCTCAGCAGCTCACTGACAGTTACAAAAACAATTGACTAGTGGCGCGAAGCGCAACCAACTTTAAATTCGAAATTTTTCGAGAAAATTATTCGTATTTCATATTTTTGCTTACGACGCTGATCTGTGAGACTCGAACTGAGGATCTTATAAATATAATTTTATTTATTATATTTTGAAAAATCAGTATGAAAAAGTAACCAAAATTTTCAAAAATCACGTTCTGAAATGTAACCACGATCCTAAAATTATTTTCTGGTTCCATTACAGAATGCTCGCTGTAGTTATAAAATATACTAAAAATTCCACCCGACTCTGCTGTACGTAGTAAATAAGTTTGGAAAACATTTATTTGCCTCATAATGTTAGTTGTTGTAATCAGCACTTCAGCAAGAAAGAGCGTTGCAGTATTTTCCTGTTGAGGGTGAACTAGTACAACTGTGTGATTTAAATATTTCAACAAGTGGAGGGCAAAGTCCCGCAGCAGCAGGCGTGTCCCCCGTTGCGCACTTGAACAAAGCGCCTTTTGACAACGATTTCCAATATCACATTACCCAAAAACGTTCTTCTGGCTTGTATGGCAGCCTGATCATTTCCGATATTTTCAACCCAACGAACTGATTATATTTTACCAATAAAATTCGACGGATACGTAGCTGGCTGCTTGGCTGGTTTTCGGCAATGATTTCCGATAATTTGCCTTTTCTCATCGCCTGGATGTGGCTAATTGTTAAGGAAGACTCACTGAAGCTGGGGCGTCAACCTACAACTCAGTTGAATTGAGAGACAACGATTTCCGATGGCGCGGACTACTGATGGCTGTTGTTGAGCTTATGTGGTCGCTGGTCGCACCCCGTGCTATCCACGAGATATTCCTGCCGAACATGCTGCTCTGATACTTTTTGATGCAACTTGTGCCACGCCTACAATATTTTTTTGTTCTTTTGTCAGCTGTCATTATACCCCAAAAATTGTATATAATTTGGTACCTAAAAAAATAAATATTACTTCAAAAGCATTGAAATTACTACCATATTTTAATAGTTCAAATTATACTAGCATTTTAAAACATATTTACTATTATTTGTCATGCTAGTATTAGAAGAGAGAGAAGCACACATAACAAACAAAATCTAATGCTGGAATAGACGCAAAAGACATACATGAAGCCTTCATAACGACGTGCTATCCTGGTAGCTTGTTGACGTCATTTTCTAACCTTGAGGACCTTTGTTTACTCTTTGCATCCGGAGGTGCATTGACCTATAAACTCAAAAAGTCAATAACCCACTTACAAGCGCGGCGAATCAATGTAGAGTTGTTCTCGGTTAGATTTAGATGGTGAAGAAAGAGATCTCAGTTGTTCTAGTCTCCTGATGATCTTCAGAACACTTGTGCCTTTTAACAAATGACCACGGGCTATGAGGAAAGTCTGTCTTCATTCCTTGAATTTTAAAATTGAAACAAACATTCAAATAATTCCAATAATATGAAACATTTGTCATTAATACATACCTCAAAACAATATAATAATTATTTGAGAACTTTGTCCATATATTTTGCATAACAAGTATAATATATAATTGTTTTTAGTTAATTTATTTCTTATTTAAATGTCATTTTGTTTATATAACACAATACCGATAAATATCTATCTTGTTTTAAAATTCAATTTTTGATTTGTACTTTAAAAGTGTTATTTTTCGGGACTTCTAAGCACAGATTACTAAGGCCGTTTTTGAAAGTAGATTCCTTTAAAACGTGCTGCCCTATTCAAAAACTGACGTCAGTTAGACACCCACGCAACTGAACCCTTTCACTTTTAACTCTAAGTGCATTCTTAATAAAATTAATCTTTTAATTACCCTGAAAATATAATAAGCCTGTCTAGAATTTGTTCACTCAATAATAATTTGTATCACAAGAGGAAGAGTATCATCTCTCTTCCTCTGCTACCCTGATGGTTTGCTGACGTCATGCTGACGAAACACAATTCACGTCATATTGATCTTGTTGTTTTACAAATAATAAACAACTATATAACTTTATAATCAATTTTGTTTTAGTTGTATTCGTCGCTGGTCTCAATGCAACAACCAACGAGCAAGCAACAACAGAAAAACCAGCTCCAGAACCTGGTTCCATCCGAAAAGCATGTTCCAAACGTGGCTACGTCCCTCAACCACCAAACAGAGTCGACACGACAGATCGAATCAAACAACTACGACAACACATGATGCGAGAAAACTCCGTCGAAGGACAAACCATCCAAGCTTATATCATCACTTCAGATGATGAACACCAGGTAAAAACTAACGTTCTACCTCTCCATGAATATATTTAATATTATTTATAAATTCTAGAGCGAACAAGTGTCCCATTACGACAAAAGAAGACAATACATTTCCGGTTTCAGCGGAAGTGCAGCTGAAGCAATTGTAACATATAACAAATCTGCATTGTGGACTGACGGACGTTACCATTTGCAAGCTGAGGATGAAATCAACTGCCAGTGGTTGTTGATGCGACATGGAAGACCTGGAACACCATCTGAAGCTGAATGGTTGAAAAATAACTTGGAACCAGGTTCTAGAATTGGTGCTGATCCGAAATTATTATCGAATTCCGCTTGGGAAAACTTGAATAACGAACTCGAAAAAAGTAATTTACATTTAGTTGAAGTTCGGAAGAATTTAGTTGATTTAATTTGGAATAAAACTAGTTTACCTCCTGCTAATAAAAGTGTTTATGTTTGGGATATAGAGTACGCAGGTATTTTAACTTTAAAGTAATCTTTAGACAATTATAATTGATAATATTGGATATGCAGGTCGTCCATGGGAAGATAAAGTGCAAGAAGTAAGAGAGGAACTTAGAGGGTTCGGTGTAGACGCAATGGTGGTTACAGCTCTTGATGAAATAGCTTGGTTGTTAAATATACGTGGTAGAGATATCCCTAAGAGCCCTTTTGTAACTAGCTATATTATACTTAGTATGACAGAAATACATTTATATGTAGATTTAGAAAAAGTTACAGAGCAAGTTGAAATTCATCTACACACTAAACCAGGTGGTAATCCATTTTCTGTGACGTAAGTAAAATTTTATTTAACAAACATATCGCACTCAATCATTCATTCACGCAAAAAATCACCAATTATACCCAACAACTTATTCCTCGGACACCAACGCAATATATTAGTTTTACCAACCTTTCTAGCTGACCAAACCACCTCAACTGACTCACTCCCACTTTCTTAACAACATTCTTCTCAATCTAATACGATCACATCTTCATCCACACCTAACATTCAGAACCATACATCAATGTAGACATTAACACACCAATTAAACACTCAATCGAGCATCTCTAGATACATTCACGTTTCGAGCAAATATACCCAGAGACCCCAATACCTTGCACCCTCAGACTTCCGCCTTTCAATGATTCTTAATTTGAGTTAAATAATATTTAAGAATACATCCTTACGAACAAGTATGGAAGGATCTTCCAACATTGTGTCAACAGTGGCAGAAAGTACTTCTGCCTTCAAGTTGGGTGTACAGTCCTGGAGTAAGTCGTGCAATTTATACTAAGGTGCCACAAAATAAAAGAGTTGCAAAACCATCGCCCATCATGTTCTTAAAAGCCGAAAAGAATGATCGCGAAATAGAAGGAATGGAAAAAGCTTCTATCCGAGATTCCGCTGCACTAATAGACTTTCTATCTGGCATGGAGGAAGAGGTAACATTTTATACATTTATTTTATTCAATTGTAAAGTTTTGGTTTAATAGATTTTAAGAGGTAAAGAGTGGGATGAATTGAAAGTGGTTAAAAATGTAGATCTAAGCCGAGTAACACAAAACAATTACAGAGGAAGTAGTTTTGAAACTATTGCTGCATTTGGTCCAAATGGAGCGAAACCACATTATGAAACAAGTATCTCAACAAATGTGAAAATTAACAGTTCCAGCACACTCGTGCTAGATTCCGGAGGGCAGTATTTAGGTGAGGAAATTTCAGTTAAAATAGTTCGGTCACTAAACGTCGTAATATTTTGACAGACGGAACAACAGATGTGACGAGAACCCTTCACTTTGGCGCGCCAACAGAAGAACAGAAATCCGCGTACACCAAAGTGTTGATGGGTGCTATTGACATGTCATCTTTAATATTTCCGTCTAATTTAAAAATATCTGCAGTGGATGTGTTAGCTAGAGGGCCGTTATGGCAATCGGGATTGGATTACATGCATGGTACTGGCCATGGAGTTGGTGCATTTTTAGGCGTCCATGAATGTAAATATAAATTAATTAGTTTCAGTGTCAATTAATATGGTGATGTAACTTTTCTTTCAGCACCAATTAGCGTGTCATATTCAGCTACTAAGGAAGGACAGACTTTCAAAGTTGGCAACTTTTTCTCTAATGGTAAATCTGATAAATATAAAAATTTTAAAATAATAACTATTAAATTTTTAGAACCTGGTTATTACCAAGAGGGTGATTTCGGAGTTAGATTAGAAAATATTTTAGAAGTAGTTCAGAAATATCCCAGAAAAACACATTATTCTGGAGAAATATTTTTAGGTTTTAAAGATATAACTTTGGTTCCCTATGAACCAAAATTAATTGATTACAACATGCTAACGTTTTACCAAGTAAGTTATTGAAGTAAATTCATATTTTTATTGATATTTATTTATTAAATAATTATAGAGACGATGGTTAAACGATTACAATTCTAGAATAAGATCATTGGTAGGTACAGAATTAAAAAGACAAAGAAAAATGGATGCTTTTTACTGGATGATGGAAAAAACTAAATACATTCCTGAACACGGGTCCTACAGTACTGCTTCTTGGCATAGTTCATTTAGTCTCTTTACTATCACTGCCGTAGTAATTATTCGTTATTTATTTATTTAATACCTGCATTTTTTTTGTTATAATAAGTTACAAAATAAAAATTTTCTGTTATTTCAGAAATATTTCGTGTTTACCTTTGTTATTTATTATTTTTTATAAATAAAGTTTTTCTATATAATTATTAATAACAAATAAGTCTGTTATCTTTACATACATATATTTAGTAATGATTAAAATAAAGAAAATGGAAAATATATCTTGGAATTCACGCAGAATTTCGCGCACACAAATATATAATTACCATTGGTTAACTGTGACAGCAAGGCCACCAGAGTTCCAGATTAGATATTTGTCCACCACTCCCATACCACTCCACTTGGCTCGGTATGGGTGGTGTCTGTGTTGGTTTGGGAAGGATGATATCATCATTCAAAGGAAATTGAAAATTTGTATCAGAAGTAAGTGTTATTTAAATATTAATTAATATAATATATTGTATTAATTTATCAATTGCTGTTTATGTTTAGGATTTAAGAGCGACGTATTTTCTAACCTATCATCACATATTGCGATGTTTACAAAATGTCAATTTTACAGTCCAAAAGTAATTTCAATTTTATTAATTAAACAATAACCTTTTCAAAATTTAACAGTGTAATTCTTGTTCAAGTATTCTAGACGTACAATTATAATAATTTAGTTTATACTTAAGGGCCGTCGTTCATACCGAAATTTTGAAGAAATGACCAATGATGAGGATGCAAGTGAAAATGAAGTTTCTAAAAACGGTGAAGGTGACTTAAATATTTTATCCTCTGAGGGCTATGACGAATATTCACCGCTCAATAATCAATACGTAAATATTTATAAAACATCAAAAGTAAACGAATTTATATATTCTCTAATTTTTAGAATGTAAATGAAAACAATAGACAACATGATGTTCAGGAGAAAACACCAACGAAAATACTAAACAAAAATTCAGAAACTTCTATTAATTTAACAACATCATTTTGTGTGATCTTTGCTGCTGTTATTGGAGCTCTTTTTGTCATAAATTCAACTAATCAACAAAAACCAGTAAAGCTAGATGAGCTAAAACAAATTTTTCCAAATCAACCAGATGAAACTTTCGAGAGTTTCGAAGCTATAATTGATGATATTTTATTTACAAAAGAAATTCATCCAGCTGTATTTTTATTTTTGTACGATACGAACGAAGCAAAAGCTAATGAATTAATAGACCACCTAGCTAGGTACGCCTCAGAAAAATTACAAACCAAGGAAGACTACATCGGTGTTCCAGAAAATGAATTTCATAGAGTTGAAGCATTGAATGATTATGGTTATTTACTGGATAAATACAAATTAGATTTATTAGAAAAAAAAGTTATGGTCGTCAAAAATTTACAAAACATTCCAGCAAACGTAGCACAAGTTTTTCATAGTTTTTGTGACGAAATTTCACCCCTAGTAGAAAGAGTTGTTTATATTTTTACTTTGAAAGTAGATTCCATGATTGGGAAACAGGAAAAAGTCGCGGAAACAAATTTA
This sequence comes from Poecilus cupreus, assembly GCA_963942605.1. NCBI lineage: Eukaryota > Metazoa > Arthropoda > Insecta > Coleoptera > Carabidae > Poecilus > Poecilus cupreus. The sequence goes on from OZ012717.1 coordinate 35,053,239, forward strand.
AAAAGGTTCTGGAAGGAATTGGATAATGATATTTTGATGCCGCTCATTACAAGGGTAACTAGCACGGTTTTAAAGGTTTTAAAATAATGTGATATTTGTGATACTGTAATATATTTTAATATTGCAATAAATTAACAGTAACTTATTAATAAATTTTATCCGTTATCGATCAAACACAGCTGTCAAGTTTTTTTAGAGAAGAAAATGTCAAAACCTCAAAATAACTTTTGACAGTTGTTGAAAAATGTGTTTGCGTTGTGTATCACGTATTATTTTAAGCTTTAAATGTAAATCATTTTTGTTTTTATTTATGAATGTTGCCTAATCAGTAATAAAAGTCTAATTTTATTTAAGTAAACGTATAATTTGTACTTGAATACATTACAAAAATGTTGTAGGTTACAGTGAAAATTTATATCAAGAAGCGCCAAATTCCCGCATCCAGTTTTCATATTTTACTAACATTTGTTTGGAAACACTTTTATTACATTTCGCAATGGCATCAACAAAGTCTTTAGCAGTTAATGGTAAGTCCAAATCTTCTTTAGACAGTTTTTTAATTTCATCGGGTTTCAAACCCTGGATTCGTCGCCTCATACTCATCATCGCAGCATCTCTGCATACATTTGTAATATCCGCTCCTGAATATCCCTCTAATTGTTTAGCAATTTTAATTAAATTTACCTCTATATCAACTCTTACTTCTCGTAAACTAATTTTTAGTAGAGCTTCTCTCCCTTCTAAATTAGGCAGAGGAATATAAATTCTTTTTTCGAGTCTTCGACGAAGTGCAACATCTATGTCCCAAGGAAAGTTCGTCGCTGCTAAAACCATAATAACTTTGCCAGATTCTTCTGGATTGCTCGAAACTCCATCCATCTGCACTAACAGTTCCGATTTGACTCTTCTAGAGGCTTCGTGTTCTGAGTCAGACCCTCTTTTAGAACATAAAGAGTCTATTTCATCTATGAATATTGTGCTAGGCGCGTAGAATCGCGCCATTTCAAATAAAAGTCTCACTAGTCGTTCTGATTCGCCGCGATATTTAGATGTTAAAGTTGAACTTGAGACGCTGAAGAAAGTTGTTCCGCATTCGGTGGCAACGGCTTTTGCTAACATTGTTTTTCCGGTTCCGGGAGGACCTACCATTAAGACGCCTTTCCAAGGGCGTCGTATGCCTTTGAAAAAATCTGGCATCCACATTGGTAGTACCACTGCTTCTTCTAATAATTGTTTGACTTGTTCTAAATCAGCAATATCTGTCCAATGAACATTGGGATGTTTTTGAACTATGTCTCTCTCTGAAAAATAATAAATTGTATTAAAAATATAATGTGCGTTTCCAATAAGATGTGCAAGTACACAAGAAATAATTGAGCTTATATGGACGCATACGGTTTGTCGTTCTACGAGCCCAGAATCATATCATTGAGCCCAATTAAAACTTTTAGAATGACAAAAAAACTGTTCCGAGCTTCCAAAGGGAAAATTGTACTCAATTTATTTGCATCTTTAATTCTGTTATTTATGTAACGAGCGTAGTAAATTAATCTTTACGGGTGAGCTGGAAATAAAATATAAGCCCATAAAACTTTACAGATCTCTTTTAGAAGTCTGTAATTCTTTACAAGTCTATGCGCTGTAATTACTCATTTACTTAGTTACCAAAGTACCTGTAAAGTGTCATTTACATAAAAGGAGGAAATAAAGAGTATTTTAATTACAAATTAACATAGATAACTAACAAATATTTCATTTAGCTGGTACCACGTACACTGTTTTTGAATCTGATGACAACAAAATATAGAAAAATGTAGGTAATATTGTTCTACATCTTTTTGATTCCAATGATATTTACTGTATCTTATTTATTTACTAAGATATACCCAAAAACCCTGATAGACAAATAATCTACCAGTTACTGTTGATGAATTGTTCTCAAAATGTAATTAATTCGTAACATAAACATAGCTTACGTATATGTATGTGCGGGAGGTAAAAATGATAGAATTTAAGATATAAATATGGTGAATTAAATAATTTTCCATTGTATTATTTTAGCAGAGCAAAATGATATGATTCTGGGCTCATATACCTAGCATCTCGACTAGTTCCCGATCAGGTCCAGAACACTCAAATCTTTTATCTTCTTCCTCTGAATTTTTTCCGTCTTCAATTTTGATCTGACGACTGTCTTTTTTTGATGAAGATTCTGGTCGTCTTGTTGATCTTCCTGAAGATGTTGAAGGAATATTTCGAGAAAATTCTTTCTTACTGCTAGCGTTAATTCTATTTTGTAAAGATGCTTTTGTTAACTCGGATTTTCTGTTGTACATTCGACTGTATGTTTTATTTTTATCTGGTATAATTGGTAATTTATCTGTATTTTTGTCAACTAAATTAGGAGGCCAAACTTCGGGATCTTCGTTGCAGTACCATTCTTCTCTTGGATTTATTGATGGTAAGTCATCATTGTCTAGTGGTAATGATCTATTAATATTAAATGGTTGATCAAAATTTAGACCAATTGTTTGAAGAGTGTTAACTGTTTCTTTTAGTAAATTATATTCTTGTTTAATTTCTTGAAATACTTTCTGGCATTTTTTTCTCCGAGATGGACAGTTTGTAAGGCCATCCAAGTAGCGTTGAATCATAGCCATAGCTCCTTCATAATAAACCAAAGCTTCATTGTAATTACCCACAACAATTAATTCTCGTGCTAGTTTTATATCGTTACCAAATTCTTTCACTACAAAATTAACAGGCATGACTATTTTTGGAAGTTTTTTTACGAGGTCTGTGCGTATTCAACGGCAATAATTTTGACACCATCTTATGGTGAAATAATAATTATTTTCACGTGTTCAAAACGTCAATCGTGCTCATAGCAACGCATCAATTACAACATCAAAGGTAGGAGCATGGACCTTTGATTGCTGTGAAAAGAATATTGACTTTTATTTTGTCGAATTTAAGTTTGTAATTGGCGGAATTTATTGCAAAATTGCGCAAAAAATTGTCACGGTAATTATTTAGTATTTGAAGGAAACAGAATGAAAAAAATGTTTATTTATTTATGTAAGAATTGCAATAGAAGGTAGAATTTAAGTAGAAAGTATTTAAAAGGATAAAATTAATTATATTCGTGGTCCAAAATTTAATTTTTAGTTTATTGGCAACATTGAATTTTGAACTTTGCAAGTACCGGACTCAGCTGATCGCGGACTTTCCGGTGATGAGTAATGCATTGAAATGTCAATTTAATTTGTTAAGTGTAAATAGTGATTTCTATCTTAAAATACAATGATATTTTATATTTAATGCATAAATAAATACATAAGAAACGAATTATTATTCCTAACTAAGTATTACAAAATGAATTTTACAAATTTGGACCCAAATGAAAGAATTAAAAGACTTGCAAGTTACAGTGATTCAATTGATGTTGATCCAAATGTGCCTCCTAGAAGGTAATTGTACATATTGTGTTTTAATTATGTTGCTATAATCCCGTACATGTTTAGATACTTCCGATCAGGGCTAGAAATGGTTCGAATGGCAAACGTGTACTTAGACGAAGGAAGTTTGGAGAATGCTTACGTTCTTTACATGAAATTTATGACTTTATTCATTGAAAAAATTCGCAAGCATCCAGAATACGCTTCAGTCGCAGCAAATGTGAAACAAACCAACAATGAAAAGCTCCGAGAAGTTCTACCGAAAGCAGAGAAACTAAAAAGTCGCCTTATAGAGCAATACACTAAAGAATACAATTATTATCTACAGCAACAGAAAATTAAACAGCAGCAAGAAAAAGAATCGCAACAACGATTATATAAAAAAGCACAAGAATTAGAACGGGAGAAACTAAAACAGAAACTGAGAATTCAAGTTGACAATGATACAAATGGGGCTGTTTCTGTTGTGAGACCGATTTCAATTGATACAGTTCAATATCCTGAGGAGGACAACAAACCTAGTGCTCCTCCCCTCAAAGAAAAGGAGCCTCCAAACATTCCAGTTGAGATTCCAACAGCAAATACATTAGAACTACCAAGGTAATAGTAACATAACCTCACTTTTTTATACTGATTTGATTTGTAGTGTTCCCAGCGCTCCGGTTCCATCATCAACACCTTCTTTCGATCGCGGCACCAAACCAACATCTCTTTTAAGCCCTTCGATTCATTCTAAAGCATTTACACTTCGAACTGTCGTCATACCATCTCGTTTAATGCCCAGTTTTCTGAACATTGCTCATCGGAACACAACGCAAAATATTGAGACTTGCGGAATTCTAGCTGGAAAACTTGTATGTTTCTATTATTTTATTTGAAGTAAATATTAATTGTAATGGTTTTAGGAACGAGATAATTTGATAATAACACATATGATTGTTCCGAAACAAAAGGGAACTCCTGATTCTTGTGTCACAATGAATGAAGAAGAACTTTTTGATTTTCAGGATCAGCATAATTTAATAACATTAGGATGGATTCATGTAGGTTTTAACAGTGAAGTATAATAATACTGGAATGCTCAATGACGCTAAAATGCGAGCCGAGAGCGACAGCTAGTTGAGGGCTATCTGTCTTTGTTGTACATTGTTTTACATAGCAACGGATCTACAAACAAGTGTAAGACAAAGAAGAGTCAGTGAGCGTTCCAGTATTACTATATTTCAGTGATTATTAACTTTAAAATTGAGGTTAAATAATTATTTATTTATTTTTAGACACATCCTACACAGACAGCGTTTCTGTCGAGTGTAGATTTACACACACATTGTTCGTATCAAACAATGATGCCGGAAGCAATTGCAATTGTTTGTGCCCCAAAATATGATGAGTAAGTAAAAATAATATATTTTATCTCCCTCTAGAAAAATATGTAAATGTTGAATGCAATTGCAGAACAGGATTCTTTATGTTAACTCCGGAACATGGCTTGAATTTTATTTCGAGCTGCAGAGATACAGGTTTCCATCCTCACCCGAAAGAGCCCCCCTTGTTTAAGGTAGGTGTGAAGTACTTGATTTATTATGTGAAATACACGGCGAAACATATTTTCAGAACGCTGACCATGTTAAGGTAGAATCCTCGGCGTACATTGAAGTTGTGGATTTAAGGAATTAATAAGTTTGTTTTTGTTGATTTTTATTTATTGCTTGTTAAATATTTATACTCAAATATCCTAAGGTGACAAGAAACTGTCTTCTGTAACAGCTTATATTAAAGAGTAAAATGTGTTCAAAAAAATATAGAGCTTTTGTTGCAGACTATATAGCTTTAACACAGATTTCTAGTAATTATATAAGACTGCACACTTATATATTTTAATATAAAGGTACATTAAGCAATGGTACACATTTTGTTAAATGAAAGCTTCATGTGATTATGTATTCAACTTCAAACTTTTGTAATTCGCTTCAATCATCAATAGTCATTTCAATAAATATGTTTTGCATAAAGTGGGGCGTTTTAATATAGGTTAAATTAGCGCATGATGAGTGAGAGATTAAATAAATGTAGCCTAGTTAACGAGATAAAATTTTAATTTTAAAAATCTGTTGCGGACACTACAATACCTCCCGCCGCAGATTTCTTATCAAACAATGCAGAAACACAAACCACTACTATCAACAAACCCTTATCCCTTCAAAAAATTTAATTTTACGTTAAAGACACATCAAAAAATGACATTTTTGAATTGTTGTTTTGCTTTTCTAAAATGCACAGATTAGCAGATTTTGTAATTCTTAAATGAAGACAGTAAGAGAAAAATATTTCAAACAATAATTGTAGATAATATTTGAAACATTGTTATTAAACCATAATTTCAAAATAACTTGACAGGCCTTCAAGTAAACTTCCACTTCCGGTTATTGGATTATTACCAAAAACTAATCATCTCTTTCAAAGGGGATACAATTGATATAAACAAAATTGTCAATCGCGAAACTATTAAAATCGAATTCTAGGGACCCTAAAACGTGCTCATCCACAGAAAACTCACTACCGAATTTTAGTATGATTCCTATAATTTCCTACAGGATGTGGCGGGAGGTAAAAATGAACTGGCAAAAATTTTGATATGCTGTTTCACTTTTAAAATGTTTATTTGGTGAAGGCTAATTTATGGATTGAATCTGTCTTGGGGAGTTTGTGTTATTTAATTCAGGGTAATAAATAATAGCAATGAAATTTTATCTTAGCAAAATCTATACTTTGTCACTTATATAGCGTCTGCATGTTATAGCTGAGTGTAGTCAGGTTGGCCGAGCGGTCTAAGGCGCCAGATTTAAGCTCTGGTTCCCGAGAGGGAGCGTGGGTTCGAACCCCACACCTGACAAACTTTTTTTTTCATTAAAAATTGAAATGTATTATTTCCTTTTATTTATTATTACATCATTATAATGCCTAATCGCATTATTTACAGTTTAAAATAAATTTAGAAGGTAAACCGTTTATGTCCTAGTTTCATAATATCGAAAATAAACATTTGTTTTATTTCTTCTAAAATTAAAAGTAAATAATTTATTTAAACATAAGGTTGTCAACAATATTTTGTTTGTTAATTATAAATATGAAGTGTGCAGTTTTATTTTGTCTAGATTAATCTAAAAATTCTTGTTTACAATATATGCGTCCTTACAGAAGATATTTTCTGTTTAAATGTCATCTTGAAATCCTTGCGTTCATTATCATTTACAATACCAGGCAAAAATATATGGTAAATCGAAATCTCCCTGACGAAACTGTACAAAGCCTAGAATATATTTGTTATTTTGTTATGTTACAAATATTACGATGGCCGCAGAGTAAACAACAGTTTAAAATTAGATCTGGGCAAAGCTATAGACCTGTACTTTGTCACAACGTATCACATTTATGTGTTTATTATGCCGTTTATTTATTTATATCGCATCACAGAAATGGGAATGTAAAAAACAACCTTGATAGACAACTGAACTGTTTCCGTAAATTGAAGAAATTAGATCGGGTCACACGTGGACTTCAGAAGGAAATTTTTCGTAGCCTTTTCGTTTTTAAAACGGTACTAATTAATAATTTATAACATCTATAAAAATATATTGACGTAAAACCAATCAAAAGATTAATTAATTGGAATAAAAATGAGTTACGTAAATACTACATCTACAGTAATTATTATTTGAATACATTTGAAAATGATTTAGTTTCTCTAAAGAAATAAGAAAACGTAATTCATATTTTATTGTTCAAAATACGACGCACATCTATTTGTAAACAACATTTTTAAACTTCTAACTTATCTGAAGAATGCGTTGCTATGTATCTAAATTTAATGTCTTAAAAATTTATGTTCAACTTAAGATAAAACGAAAAAAATTTATAATTGTTTGATATTTATTTATAGTTTTATTGTTCCATTTTTTAAATTATCATAAAGGTCGTTTCGTTGCTGAGTATACACTTAACATTTTTGTCTTTGGAATGTAGATTTTATTCATATTTAAGGACGCCGTTATTTCCCAAATACTTCACGATGTAAATTGCTGTATTTATCTTAAAAATATTTTATTTATATACTTAAAATATCACAGTCCATTCTAGTAGGTACACATAATTATTAACAGAAAAAATAGTTTTAAGAGTAAAGTTCAGTGATGTCCTGTCTGCAACAAAAGACGATACCAGGTATCAAAAACAAAAGGACAAATTCATGTATCCTACACGTGAAAAACAAAAATTCCATTGACATCATGAATCACTCCAGGTCATCATCGACTTTACACATGTCTCGGACTTCGATTGGGTGTTTCTCGTTCGCCACTTTCAAATTCTCCGATTCTCGGTGCTTGGCTTGTCAGTTGCGCTCTTGTCTTCGTGCAGTTCAGTCTTGCCGATATTTTATCTGTTTTATCGATTTTATTGTATATTTTTTAAGTTTCAATTTTAATCTTATCTGTAGTTTTAAAATAGTTTTAGTTAAAACGTTCAGTTTGTGCCAGGAAAATGCAGTGCGACAATATGTTTTTTTGTCTGAACTTTATGACAGTTTTCGTCATATTTCTATGCCATTCAGGTAGAGTACATTTATTAAATAATCTCCCATTATATTTTATAGTAATTTGACAATATAATTTTAATGAAATATGAGGCCGGAATAGGTTTTGCTCTGCCATATCATTTAATCTACGATATTGTATTGTCTGTTAATGTACAGAACAACTATTTTAATTGATTATAAGATAAGATAGCATTAAAACTCGTTTGATTAAATGAAAGACCTAGCTGTGAAGGTACTAAATTTTACTATACACATGACAATATATCTTAAGAAACCGGTTTAACATTTTAGAATGAGTCAGAAAACGAATGGATTAATATTTGTACTGTTTAGTATTTAGTAAAATCGTTGCGTCATGTTAATTTTTACCTGTACGTGTATCATTCAATAGATCACCAATTCTTTCTGAAAATATATGAAATGATTCAAGCTTTCTTTAATTTTGTAGCAATGAACTCATGCGGAACATATTTTGTAATAAAACTTAAAGATGCGACCATTAAGTTACAACATAGTTAATAAAATCTAGATATTTTATGTTTGTTTCAACATATTTATTTGTTGTACATTCTTTCAATATTTTCTATTTTATAATGAGCATTTGTACAACCATATAGTTGACATGAAGAGAAAACATGTTCTCATTTTTTCGAACACCGAAAAGGTGTTATTTATTTTCTTATATATGTTTTTATTCCTTCCTGTTGCTCGTAATTAATATTAGATTAATTTTGATATTTTCAGGATTAACGCAGCATGTGGATCTACCCCCGTTAGAGTTTCCTTCAGTTAACAACTCTCAAAGATCCGAAACTCCCCCTCATGTCTTTCCTGAAAACGACCCCAATTATAAAATTATCAAAAATATGACCATCCTTAAAGATCTCCGAACCCATGCCGCGAATAAAGATCAAAATCAGACCAAAATCGATACAGAAGTTCCTGACTTAGTTGCATCTGCATTAGACGGGGAAAATTCAACTTCCCAAACTTCAAATCTTCCCTCAATAACGCAAGCATCTCCTATTGCTTCAGTACCAATTACAGAACCCAAACTATCTCCAGATGTTAAATCAACAACTGAAAGAGATTTAGAAATGGACCAAGAGAATATCGAGTCGGATGTTTCTAAGACGGAAGACGTGAAGTTGAATTCAACAGTGCAGAGATCTGCAGTTTCGGTTCATCAGGATCATGGACATCCTGTTAGGGGAGCTGGACCTGTTCTGCAAGGACAGTTGGCGGCAGTGTTAGCGGGGGTCTTTGCTTTGCTTGCAGTTGCTGCGTATATTGGTCTTCTTACGTGGAGGCGGTACTTGGAGTAAGTATTTATATTATTATATTTTATATGAAGGTTGACAATCGTGGAGAGATCTATATACTTAACCATGGGTTTATGTCACTGAAATATAGTAATACTAGAACGCGCACTTGTAGTGTTTTACGAAAGCGAAAAACGAGCATGAAACAGATAAATATATTCTTGTTTGTACTACGGTTGCTATGCGTTTGTTGAGCAGTTGCTATGTAAAAACATTGTACAACAAAGACGGATAGCTCTGAATTAGCTGTCTCTCTCAGCTCATATTTTCAACGTCAGTGAGCGTTCCAGTATTATAATATTTCAGTGGTTCATGATGCATATTTGTGAAATGTACAAAGAAATATTTTTGGTGGTGGGCTGGGATTGAATGAGGATCTTTAAGTTACAACTCATCCAAGAACAACATTTATAAATGTGTTTAGTATATTAGAAATCAAGAGAAATTTTTTTCACGTCTTCCTTTTTAGAAATTAGTGAAATTAATAATAGCTAACTATTTATTTCTACGTTTACGTGTAAGGATAAAGTAAATGTAGATGAATTTTTAGTAACTGTCTATAATTATTCATTTAAAGTATAGAAAACGATCTCGCAAAAAAAATTAGACCAATATTTTTCGTGTGAACGAATATCTGCGTTGTGCGATTGATGAAAAAATTGACCTTTGCAATTTTAGCAACAGTATTTACAACATCTAATTACTAATAATTGTTGTTTAAAGTTAACCAATAAGAATGCTCTTTTCATTTCAGTCACGTATGACTTTTAATCATTTGATCTTTGTTCACCTTTCTCATCGATTCTTTTGGTTCTTAATTAATAGAAAAATTGCATTATCAATTGATAATTTCGACAAACAGTTCCAGGAATTAACATTTTAATATTTCAATTATTTAAAAATATATTATCAGTGCTGCACGTGGCTGCTGTTACTATTGAGCACAAAAACATGAGATAAAACAATTTAAATATAATTTATCATGATTGCTCTTCCAAATAATTTAATTTGTCATTATTTACTCGAACAGGACTAATATACATACATGTAAATTACATATTTGTAAGTTATTTTTATAGAAAAATGTGATATTTATAAATAGGATATCTTATCTTGTTTTTATTACATAACTAGCCCAAAACAAAATCATCTTGTCGTTTAGTCTCTTCACATCAACATTGAAAGAGGGGTTGTTGATAGTTGATAACAACTACAGACAGTAAACAAACATTTTGTCATGTTTGCTTTTTTTTATAAAATAAACCTCTGTAAAATATCTATTTTCTATCTAAGTAATGATGTAACTAACTTGTTGTTTTCCTCCTGCACTAAATTGACCTATATTTTTATAACGGAATAACTATTTTATTATCAGTCAATGTAGATGATTTAATCAAAAATCGTTTATGCTTTGTACATACTTTTACTGCTATATACAAACGCAGAATCATATCATTTGGCCCAGTTAAAATCATACAAAGGAAAATTGTTTAATTCGCCATATTTATATCTTAAATTCTATCATTTTTACTTTCCGCACATACATTATGTTTATGTTACGAATTGATTAGAATTTGGGTACATTTCATCAACAGTTAGTGGTAGATTATTTGACGGCCTATCAGAGTTTTTAGGCATATCTTAGTAAATAAAGGAGAAAGAGTAAGTTTTATCGAAATCAAAAGGATGTAGAATATTACTTACAATTTTTATTTGAAACATTTGTCTGTATTTTGTTGTCATCAGTCAAAAACGGTGTTCGTGGTACTAGCCAATACCTTTGAGCCAAATGAAATCTTTATGTTAGTGATTTTTGTTAATTTATTATTATTTCAGTTGTTTTTTCTTTAAAATATTCATAAAAATAACAGAATTCAAGATACAAATAAATTGAGTACAATTTTCCCTTTGTAAGTTTGTAAGATCAGAACAAATTTTTCAAAGTTATTCTGAAAGTCTTAATTGGGGCATATGATATGATTCTGAGCTACTATTTGGGATGTAATCTCCTTATACGAGTACCTATATAAAGCACAAATTTTAAGGATCAATTTCGTTAGAAATAACGTTTTGTTATCATCTCGTAACATACCTAAATATAATGTTACGTTGCGGTAAACCAATGAGATAATACATTAAATACGCATTTAGATAAATATAAATACTCTAATTGTATAATTCAACTTTCATATAATTAAAATTTAATTCAACCTTTTATTGTTTCATGAGAAACACTAAATACATATTATATTTAACTATTATTTATTGAAAATATGTTTTACAGACACAGGTACGGCAATCGAGAAATGCTGATAAACGAAGAAGATCAGATCAACTATAATGACATGAAAAATTTCGAAGTAAGTAAATGATAAAGTGAATCATTTTAAAAATTAATAGTTTTCATAATTTTTTTAGTTATAAATCAGACTAGTGGTTTACTTTTTGAGAGATTTTTAATTCACTACAAATAAGTTTGTTTGGATATGAAGAGAATCGGCGCTACAAACCAAAAACCTACATTCCGAAAACGCGCTTTGGACTAAATTAGTATTAAAATCGGGTCCAATTGTAAGTTAGAACATTCACATTACACAAATATTTTTTATTATATAAAAATCAAAATTTTGTATATTTTGACTTATAAATAAATTTTATTTATGAACATATTTACAATCTAAATTATCTTTTGGAATACAAATCAAAATTGTACATTTGTCATAATTTGTAACAAAAATATAGTGTTTTATTTAAAACTGTCTGGTTTGTTCTATTTTGGGAGCAAAAGCATATTATTTTGTAGTACATTTTAAAATATTGCCAATTTATAAATTCGACAATTTGTTTAAAATTCTAAAAATTGATACAAAATATAGTTCAACATTATTAGCATTACATGCTAATTTATCTTAATTTAACATTCAATAGTTTTAGTAGATGGTTTTATTTTTAAGTTTTAATATTTTATTTCTTTTTTGACATTCAGTAGTTTTATTTGAAAGCTTAATTTGTGCAAAGAAAATGCAGTGTGATAAAAAAATGCTTTGTCTGAACTTTTGAATAGTTTTCGTCATTTTTTTTTTATGAAACTCACGGAAACAACAACATATTTAAATTAAACACATATTTTTTAAATATATTGCGATAAAATATACTTACTTCGTTTGTAATTTTTTGTTTTTTATGGAACTCAAGGATACAACGTATTTATTTTAAATATGTTGAACGGAAATTAGTTCAATAATGGGTTCAGTTTGTGTAAGAAAAATGCAATGCGATAAAATGCTCTTTGGTTGTAATTATCAAATTTTACTGTTTAATTTCGAACAAGAAATATTAACAAAAATCAATTCAAATCCAAAGATAAAACGAATTTGAAATGAAATCCCAAATTCGTTGGGAAACTGAGAAATGCTGATAAACGAAAAAGATCAAATCAAATACAGAGATAAAATGAGTATGAAATGAAATTTGATAGTTTTGAATATTGTATCAATTTTCAATATATAAATGATAAGTAATAAATACTTAACAATATTCTCAAAATATTTTAGGCTATTTAAACTTTCTTACCTGTGAATACAAAAAGAGATCTGAAAATGATCTGCAGTTGCTACGCCAAAATAAAACAGAGCAGACCTACAAACATATCTAAATATAAATAATTTTGAGTCGAAAATTATAAAATTTTGATGTTTGGCCTAATGAGTAAACATTTTAAATTTTGTTCTGTTTCGGATTAAAACCAAACAATCCAAAACAGTTAATTATTTATACTTATAAAAATATTTCAACGTTTTATTATCAAAACGGCAACTACCTAAGCTAATCACACATAAGTTTAATAAGTCTGTGATAATTGTACGTTTAAGTTACATTTAAGTGTTTATTGTATTACATACAACGGATAAATAGTTTGATAACAGTCAACGCTAACTTTTAAGACATGTATGTACATAAATATATTTTTGTAAAATATTTAGTGTTAGTTGTTAACATTAAAATAAAACCTGAATGTGATAATATAAAATGTTTATTTGCTCATTAGTACCTCACAGTTGAATATCATAAGCCGTCACCCTTCACTAACAACCTACTAACACTAGTAGAACGCGCATTGTTTACTAACTAATTCAAGTTTATTTTTTAACAACCAGCGGACCTACATTATCACCAGTCTCTTTATTGTGGGGACCGTGGGATCCATCACAATACGGCCACTGTAACATAAAATATATTATGAATAAAATTGAGAATAAGATGAAAAATTATTTTTACATTTTTCGACCGCCAGCAGCGACAAAAGACAGCCTTCTCCGTGATGTCTTCGATGTCGACGGTATCTACAACTTTCTTTACGTCCTTCTGGATGATGGGGTTGATCTTACCGCAAGGCGCAGGCCTACCATGGGGGCAGAACGCCCGGTAAGTTACATAGGTAACGCCAGCAAGAGCAGCAGTTGGAGGAACAAGAGACAGCCAATCTTTGACTGAAACAGACCGTTTCAAATTAAATTAGACACAAGGTCATTTATCGGAAAAGTACGTTACAAAATCTATTTACTTTCAATACAGAATAAAATTAAAATATGTAAAATATAACTAGATGTTAAAAATAAAATATGATGGAATACCATGATACTTACTTCCTAGTTTGAACCAACCACCAATGGAATCTGGTATGGGAAGTCCAGAAAGGTAATTTGGCACAGTTTCCTTGACTAAAGTTGAAAATGGATACATTTCTTTTTAGTTATATGCAAAATTTCACACAAAAATGAGTGGTGAAAAAATGAACACTACAAATTTGTTACAACTAAGACTAATTTTCAACCACCGATCTATACGTAAATACGTGTAAATAGAAACTGAATCAGCGGAACAGGTACAAAAACGTACTTTCAAAATTTCTTTTGAGTTGTGGTTTCGCAATGAGAATTTTTTAGTGTCTTTAGTGTTTAGCTTTTAGGTTATTTGAGTTGGCAGTTTTGTTGTTGCAATCAGCTGTGAGATACACAAGAGTGCAAATTATGAAATTTTAATCATAAGTAGTTGACAGTAGTCGTAGAGTACAAAAATATATATAGTAAGTAATTAAAAATGAGCCCAAACAGTAGTAGCGGTTCAAGAAGTCCTTCCAATCGTAGAAGTAAACATACATCTCCAGAAAGAAGTCGCTACAAAAGACCTAGTTCATCAAGACGATATGATGATAGACATCGAAGTGACAGATCAAGATCAAGAGATCGACATAAACGTGATCGAGAATCAGTAAAACGAGATTCACGATATAAAGACTTTCATCGGAACGACAGACATGGCAGTTCACATCACTCAGCACACAGATCCCATTTTCGGAATGATTTTAATAAAGAGGAGGAGGTTATGGAAGCAAGAAGACATGAAAGAGAAAGAATAGGATTGTTTGGGGTGCCACAAATTTGGGGAAAATCACCACCACATTCAGAAAGGTAAATAGCTTCATACTATTTAAACAGACTTTGAAAAATTTGTAAATTATTTCAGTTCTTCCGAAGATGATGACATAACGAAGAAACAAGCAGATGAAACAGATAAAAAATGTAAAAAGAAGAAAAAGAAAGAGAAGAAAAGTAAAAAGAAATCTAAAAAGAACAAGAAAGAAAAACGAAAAAAGAAACGTAGTCGAAAACACAGCTCATCAGATTCGAATGATTCTAATAGCGAGGAAGAACAATGGGTTGAAAAAACAGCTACAGGTAAAACCAAATCGCAATCATCGAGTGACGAGGATGTAGAAGAGCACGGAGTGGTTGGTCCAGTGCAGAAAGCTCACGCTCAATTAACGCAGAAGGAGCTGGGTAAAGCTCTACTTCCTGGAGAAGGTGCTGCTATGGCAGCTTATGTTGCCGAAGGGAAAAGGATTCCCAGAAGAGGTGAAATTGGGCTCACATCTGATCAGATCGCTTCGTTCGAATCCGTTGGCTACGTCATGAGTGGCAGCCGGTTAGTGATAAATATTTTCATTAATTTTTACCTTCCGCCACATATCTGTATTCGGTAGTTAGTTTTCAGTGGATGAGCACGTTTTAGAGTCCCTAGAATACGATTTTAATGTCTGTGTGTCTGTCTGTCTCACGGGAGTTACGGTTTCTCAAAAAATACTAAACAGAAAATTTTGATATTTTGTATGTATTAGCTGTATGCCCTTGGAAAGAGCTGATTAGTTTTTGGTGATAATCCAATAACCGGAAGTGGTTGTTTACTTGAAGTAATGATTTAATGACAATTTTTGTTATTAGATTGATGTTTCAAATTTATTATCCACAATTGTTGTTTGAAACATTTTTCTCTTACCGTCACCATTTACGAATTACAATATGTTAAAGAAAAAATATATTTTGACATTTTCGCTTAAATCTGCTAAACTGTTTTTTGAAAAAAACAAAATATCGGTTGAAAAATGTCATTTTTTGCCATGTGTCACAATTGAAAACTAATGTTTTTGAATGGATGTGCGTTTCTTGATAGTAGTGGTCCGTGTTTCTGTATTATTTATTAAGAAATCTATGGCGGAAGATACAGATTTTTAACACAATATTCTTGTGCAGGCATCGGAGAATGGAAGCTGTCCGTATTCGTAAAGAAAACCAGATTTACTCTGCCGACGAGAAACGTGCACTGGCTATGTTTAGCAAAGAGGAACGGCAGAAACGAGAAAATCTTATTCTAGGACAATTTCGGGAAATGGTTAATTCTAAACTTGCCAACAAGGATAAATAAGTAAGCATAACTGTATATTTTATATTGCACTGTTTTATTTATATTTGTCAAACTACAAAAATATATTTGATGTAAACAACAACAAAAAGTTTGCTAATATCTTCCTACTTGAACTTTTATTTAGTTTAGTTCGCCGTATGTTTTTCCCAATCTAGCCAACTACCGCCGTAAGATTTCGAGCTGGAAAGAAGAAATATTATAATTTTGCGCAATAGTAAATTGTTTTACTCTTACTTACTTCTTGAACCCAAGTTTCAAGGCTGTTTCCAGAGCCGTACCAGCTCGTTTCCCTGAACGGCAAGAAAAAATTATGGGCGTTTCCAGGTCTGGTTTTGAACGTCCAAATTTGTTCTTAAATTCGTCATTTGAGTAACTTTTTAATGCGTTTTCCACTTCTCCCACTAAACATATGAAGGTAGTAAAATCTTAATAGTTATTTACTTTACAAGTGGGCAAAGTAATGAATTACCCACGAGAGAAATTTTAGCACACGAAGCCGAAGGCTGAGTGTGATAATTTGACCGAGTGGGTAATTCCACTTTGTCCACGTGTGAAGTATAACGTTTTATCCAACACCTCTTAATAAATGAAAAATTTATTAAAGAAATATTATTTGACAGTGATATATGCTTTAAATTTTTAAATTAAAATGTCAATCGAAGTAGTTACCAAGGTGCTTTGTGTTATTATTATTGTTATAAATAAAAAAATACTCACTAGTGGCTTTCCTCAAAATTATACCCACTAGTGGATAATCTGTTACTTTGCTTGTTTAAAATCGCCATAGTTATAGAGCATTTATTGAGAGGTGTTAGATAAAAGTTATTTAGTAAATTTTTTCTTACGAGGAATATTTATGCTGTTTGGTATTTTCCCAGTTTCTAGCAATTCCTTAGGCTCGCGTACATCAATAATTAAATTTTTTGCATTTTCCGTAGCAGAAACAACATCCTCATACCCAACGATTCTATTTATAGTAGACATATTTGCAGTTTGTCCCCTTGAAAGGCTAACTATACCTAAAATCACAGAAATTAACACTGGTTTAACGTCGAACATGTTGACAAAGCAACTATCGTAAATTAAGTAGAGGTGAAGGCCATTTTTTTGGTAAATATTGAAATTGTACCTGCAGCAATTGTATAAATAAATCAATAATAAATTATAAATTCATGAAATGTTATCACAGTTAGCACGCGATAAATACAAAGATAAAACTGCAATTATTAAATAAAATGATAGCATACTTTTTATTGGTGAAGAATTATGATATACAATTTTTTTTGAATTATTTATATTATACAACTTGTAAATAGAAATAATCGTTCTTTTAAACATGTTTTAGTTTTATGTTGTTAGGTTATGTTATTTTGGTTCAGGGATTTTTATTTCATATGTTAAATAAATTTTTGTTTGTTAAAAGCACAGAGTTTACAAATATTACTTCTGTTGTACTGAATTAACTGTTGAATGCTAACAAGATGCTAATAATAAGGCGCTAAATTTAAACGAACAAGAATACGAATTGCAATCAAATTAAAATGATCAATATTCGGCCACTACAAATTTTTAGATATCTGTCACATTAATATTAGATTACAGATATTGTTGTTAATACATGAATAGAATTTGTAACTTAGAAAATGACTGCATTATTTATGTTGTTACTTTGTATTGAAAATAATTTATAATTGTTTGACGAGCGTCTTTTTTTGAATACATGCTTTATCAATGACACCCACAGCAGTACAGCGCAATTCGAAGTTAATCAGTCTACTAACAGACAATGAACATAAATTTAACAGATAAGTGAATTTTCTTTCTTTTTTATTGTTCTACTAAAATCAATTAAATTAAATTCAATCAATATTTAAATTCACAATTACTGACAGTTACTACAAGCGCTGCTATAAGGGCTATAATTTTTATTAAAATAAAATATCTGTATTCAATTTGGCCAGCGTATTACGCATTAAAAAAAATCATGATAACTGCATTTAAAGCATAAATACATTTCGTTGAAGAACTAGATATGATATTCCAGTTGGATCAGTTCACTGTCAAGATTTAATCGAATAGATTACAAGGTTCCTAAAATATGGCAGTTATGTGCACAAGATTCTGATTATACGTAATTCCAAATGCAAGTACAGAAGCTTTATTTAAGGTATGCCATTACATTTTGTTTAAATACATACAAGCATTCTTATATACACTATGTGTAAGTTAGTAGACAGAATCTGCAAGAACTTCTATGTCAAGTAGAATCATAGATTAACTATGTTGACTGTTGCATTTGCATCATGTAAATGTGTGGAATTAATTATCTGTAGGTTCACTTATGAAATGGATGGAATTTTGTCCAGATGGCGGAAAGCTTTGAAATTACACTGAGGAGCCGCTTTATGAAGTGGATATCCTTTTCATGAAATGTACGATTACATCTTCTGGACGTGACATATGCACTTACTTCCTTCTTATTACACGACTAGAACCTGGAGAGCTGACAAGCGTGTTTAGCGAGGTATTTATTACCCATATGATATATTTAAAATGTAGATTTAAGTTAGGTTGCGATATATGATACCTCAATATATTTTGTAATGTTTATTTATGTACAGAACATATTGGAGCTCTATAGATACATAATTATTCACAATACCCGTGTTATCTTGGAATATATTGTAGGATTATTTTGTATGAGCTTCAAGATATATATTTGTACCCAGATGATTTATTGAGCATAATAGTTAATTGTTTCTGCAAATCCAGAGCAATCTTCTATGGTTCATTGTGTACTGTCGTGACTAACCATTTATAGATATCTAAAATGCAATCAGTTTAAAATTTCACATAAATACCTTCAACTTCCAGATAAATAACAAACCAAACTGACACCTCATAGGAACTTATATTTCTATAGTAAAATTATGACATTTGTCATGTCGGATTACTCAGACTTTAATTATTCTCATTTGGATTCTTTCTATGTTATTATATTATTTGAATATGTTATATTCAAGAAGTTTCAATTTGGATAAACATTTAAAATCATGACACACGTGATTCAATTATAGGTTATACCGGTTATACATATGCCTGTTTCAAACTAAAATAATCTATGTAGAATTTCTATATTATGTTAGATTAAAAAGCACAGAATGAAGTTCAAATAAGGTTTACTAATGATTTTAGGACATGAAAAGGCTTTAATTACATAAAAACCCATAATTAGTATTGTGTTTCTATTACTGGTTAGGTTATTGAATTTAGTAAATGACATTGAAATTGTGATATTAAGTAATTACAAAAGTTAATTAATAATGTGACAATTATTTCAATGTATAAATTGTCCTAAATTATGCAAAAATAAAGAAGATTTAAGAAATTGTATTATCGATTCCCAAATCAGCTGTCAATGTTCGTCATATTTCAGAAGCATGTATCTTGAAAACTACAAAATCTACAGAAACGATACTAGCATTAAAATAATCCTTGAAAAATAATCTATCTAATGCACATATTTTCATTTTGAAATATTATCCATTTTTTATAACTTAAAATAATAAAATTAACATTGTGATGCCCTTGAAAAATTTTGCAATGCAGGAACCAATCAGAAGGTCTGAAATTGGCACGTGACCCAGGAGCGAAGAAATTTTACCATACCCCTGATACACTTTACCCATAGTTCAGTCGAGTTTCTGCCGCGGTAGTGAAAGGTGCGTCGCTCTGTTCAATTTTTGTTGAGTTGAAACTCGTCTCGCGGTAATTAAATGTGAATTTTATAGTTCGATATGGTATGCAAATACTGTATTTAAGTATAAAATTCCAGTTTAATCGTTGGGTGAATAAGTGGGTGTAAAAATTTTGTGAATCGAGTTAGAAGTCGGGTATTTTGGATGGGGGCTGGGCGCGAACTCGAGCAATGAAGCGGCAGGTGCCTGGCCGCAGCCGGGCGTATTACAATCAAAATTTATCGTTCGCGAGTGGGCTTCTCTCACTACACAAGAGTATGATTTCGTATGTTTGGCTCACGCAGTGCATGCCTGGAGTGGCTCGTACAGTCAGTGTTGTCTCTCCATCTTCCTATAGGGTGGAGAGAACAAACCTCTACAGGTCATATTCTTGTGTCCGTTGCAACTACGTGTAGAATCAGCCGTGAACGTTCGCGGAGTATGATTTCGTATGTGCGGCCTACGCAGTACGAGCTGGAGTGCTTTAGTACAGTCAGTAGGTGGGTGGGTGAGAACGCACCGCTGCAGGTCATACTCTGAGTCCGTTGTAGAATCAGCCGGGAACCGTTTACGGGATTTTTGCAAAGCGCTCTGTCTTCACGTGAAGACCATCGATTAAATTTATTCCGATTATTGGTTCAGCGCTAACGCGGCGCGTGGGGCATGCTCACAGCAGTCCGATCATCTAGAGTGGATCCAGAGTCATGACTGGTACCAGCTCTCGGCAAATATCGCATCCGATGCCTGTTAACAAGATTCGCTCTTGACAGTTCTCGTTCATTACAATTATGAAAATGATAGGCTCTACTCATAATTGCTTGTACAAAGGGAATTCCGGATGGCAGAGAAAGTAGTTGATCGGCTAACGTGATTCTGTGACATGAGCTCGGGCCCCTGCGGGATCGCGAAGTAGGAGACCATGCGGGGTTCGGCTAGACGACCCACGTTTCTTTTTTGAAAAACACAACACACCGGTTGCTGTTATTAGAGTCAAAGAGGCACTGGAATGTCTGTAGGGTGGTGTGAATCTTAGTTTTAATTTAGCTTTAATGGTTTTGGGTACTTTTAAGCTAATTTTAAGTTAATCCATTTTATTTCAGCTTTAATTTAAGTTAGATTTAAGTCTACTAACCCATGTACTTGTATTCCTTTACAGCATTTCTCTTTCAGATTTCTATTTTTAACACGTAAGTTTTCATTTGCAGATTTAAATTGTTTCAATGTTTTAAATTTTTTCTGTTTTTATTTGTTTACAGAGATCAAGAATAATGAAGACAAGAAATAGTAGTACTAGAAGTAAGATTTATTTTTATTTTTTCAACATTTCTGTTGTTTATTTATTTCTAATTTATTGTTTTTATTTTTCTAGAATCAGTGCAGAGTCAGCCACCGCGGGAAATGGGCAATGTAGCTGAGACAACCGTCGTTGGAGCAGTAGCTGCGGCAGCCGCCGTGAGAAATGGACAATGTTCCTGTGTCTACCATCGAGGGATGAAGTTGCAGATTCTACCGCCGATGGAAATGAATCATCCGCCGTGGGACAGAACTTCTCGTTCTGAATTTCTCTTTATTTATATATTTTTGTGCTTTTTTCTCTTCCTTTTAGTATAGGTGTTTACTGTTTGTTTTATTTTTGTGGATTGTTTTTGTTCTGTTTCTTAAAATAGGAATGAAGATGACAGGGAACTTAGTCGTCTTCGCTGGATTTCTACGTGTTTACTTTCTACTTCACACATGTAATTATACATTGTTTCATTTTAATTTGCAGTTTCTTATTTATTGTGTTGTTTCAGCCAAGAGTTTGCGGCTGGCAGATGCAGTTGAAGAGTCTTCAAGAGAGTTTCAAACCTCGTAGTCAAGAGCCTGCGGCCAGCAGATACAGCCTTCAAGGAATTCTTCAACATAGTTCGCCGTTTCCAACACCAATGTAAGTTCATTAAATTAATTCATTAATGAATTGATTTATTTACTGATGTATTTCTGTTTGTTTAGTGGCCGGCGACGCTGCTCTTCTGTCCTGGGTTTTCTGGAAGTTTCCCTAGGATGTCAGGCGAATGCCAGAGGAGTTTCAGTCTCTTTCTTCCAATGTCAATCCAGGAGATCTGAACTTTGTATTCATTCCAAATAAATAATATAATAAAATTTATATACTTGTACTCTTGTGTTTTATTTAAGTTATAATAATAAATAAATGATAACTTGTACTTATGCATTGAGATAATAAAGATATTGTTAGAGAAATAAAATGTTTTATTTACTTTCAAATTAACTTTAAAGGGCTAGAAATGATTGTATACCCCTTTTAGAATGTGCTGAATACGATTTCACAAACCATTTTTGCGATAGGATGTGTAGTTAAATAATTAGAGCAGTATTTACTTTGCATTATTTAATTACATAAGATTTAAGGATGAGCGCCAATTTTCGAGACCGCCACGGGAGTTTTTAGGGCTGAATCTATAGGAATCCACCCTTAACTCGATTTTTTTTGGGGTTTTTCCAAAAAAAAGTTCGACTTGGTGTTTTTACTTTTAAATTTTGGGGTAAAAAGAATTGAGATAAGGGCGCTACACCCTTCATTAAGGTCCATAGATTTCGAATCTGCGATTTAAAATAGCCTAGGGTTAGTATTTTTTGCGTAACTCGCATTTGAAACAACAAACAACCCTTAAATAACTACCCAATTTTTAACTTTTTGGGGGTTTTCTCTCGCTGATCAGATAGAGCAGGGCTGTGTCTCGGGATGTTTATTTTAAGATTCGCGATATCTTTAACCGTTTCAGAGATATGTCCATGATATTTACTATGGACCGATGAATAAATTTTACAGACATGCATATAAATTATGAACCGATGAATAAATTTTACAGACATGCATATAAATTATGAACCAATGAATAAATTTTACAGACATGCATATAAATTATGGATCGATGCAAAAAAATGCTGATATTTTGATACAAAGAGACGACAAATTAGCGATTTCGGGAACCCTTGGCCCTACGCCCTTCATACTCACATATGTTGTAGAAAAATAGCGGTTTTTCAGGGGTCAAATCACAGGGGACGGTGAAATTTCGTTATTTTTGCGATATCTCTTACCGTTTTCGAGATATGACGCTTTAAAGTTTTCACAATAGTTTCCCTTAAAAATCACCCTTAATATTAACTTTAAAGGGCTAGAAATGACTGTATACCCCTTTTAGAATGTGCTGAATACGATTTCACCAACCATTTTGCGATAGGATGTGTAGTTAAATAATTAGAGCAGTATTTACTTTGCTTTATTTAATTACATAAGATTTAAGGGTGAGCGCCAATTTTCGAGACCGCCATTGGAGTTTTTAGGGCTGAATCTATAGGAATCCACCCCTAACTCGATTTTTTTGGGTTTTTTCCAGGAAAAAGTTGGACTATAGTCTTGGTGTTTTTACTATTAAATTTTGGGGTAAAAAAATTGAGATAAGGGCGCGACACCCTTCATTAGGGCCTGTAGATTCCGAATCTGTGATTTAAAATAGCCTAGGGTTAGTATTTCTTGCGTAATTCGCATTTAACTTTTATATGTTATGACCCACTGCGGACTTGTGGTTCATAATTTATGTCACTTCTGACTTGCCGTTCATAATATATAAAATTGCTGGTACGCTGAGGAAATGTGACATGCAATAATGAACCTTATATACATGCTACATAAAGAACATAAAATTGGATATGAATTACCCCAAATCTAAAGGCGAGCGCCAATTTTCAAGACCGCCATTGAAGTTTTTAGGGCTGAATCTATAAGAATCCACTCCTAACTCGATTTTTTTGGGGTTTTTCCAAAAAAAAGTTGGACTATAGTCTTGGTGTTTTTACTTTTAAATTTTGGGGTAAAAAGAATTGAGATAAGGGCGCTACACCCTTCATTAAGGTCCGTAGATTTCGAAACTGCGATTTAAAATAGCCTAGGGTTAGTATTTCTTGCGTAACTCGCATTTGAAACAACAAACAACCCGTAAAATACTACCCTATTTTCAACTTTTTGGGGGTTTTCTCTCGCTGATCAGATAGAGCAGGGCGATAGAGCGGGACGTTTTTTTCAGATCCGCGATATCTCTAACCATTTAAGAGGGACAGCCCTTATAAATTATGTAGAGCAGTGACATTTAAAATTTATAAATTATGAACCGATGAATAAATTTTACAGAACTGCGCAGAATCCAAAATATTGATCGATGGAATTTCTGATATATAGATCTTAAGTAAAGCCGGTTACACATTTGACAGTATTTTTCTACTGCGGTAAATTGACAGTCGCGTAAAGATTTTGATGTGTTTAAACATTTAGCGGTAAAAGTGTCGCCACTTATAAGCGATAGAAGAACAACAATACTTAAAGACATAGCCAAAGGAAGTGACTTCTTGGCAAAAATCGGCAAATGTGTAGCCTGCTTCATTATAACTGTTTGGTTCAATTCTCAGCGTGGTAGCTGGCGCCATCTGCGAAATTCCTCTAGACGACATCAAGAACTACATATCTGAAATTTATTTGAAACCGATTTTCATAATTTATGGCTATACTAGTCATTTTGCAGTAAAGATATATTGATATGTATTGTTTATTATTTAATTCTTAACAGGTTTTATTTGAACCATTTTGCGATTAGACGAAGAAAAAATCACCGCTAAAGTTTAGCCAACAACACCAGTGACCGACGCGTCGCTCGCTGACATTTGGCGCTTACAATGTGCGGGATCAAATCATTTTATCTGAACTATTTTTTAACGCATATAATATATTAGAACTTCTAATAAGAGAAACAATTCATATGCTTGACATTTATAAAAGTGTTGTAAACTTGGGATATTTAAGTAAATCAAAATAATATAATTATTAAATTTTGTTTATAATTGCGTTTTAAATATATACATTTTTTTATGTTTGTATATACATTTCATTTTATATACATTTCAATTTAAAATGTAAAGCCTGGATCAGTCTCCTGCATTGACGAGAGAGAGAAGGCTGACCTCACCCCCGGAAATTCCTCCCTTAGCCCTCCAGGAAAACTCCCGGCAAAACCTGAAGTAGGGGTGCGGCTTCATCGCTGCTGCAACTGTATCTGGAAACACACAAAACTAAATTAGTAACAATCAAAATAAATATATAACAATTTAAATTATATTTTTCATTAAAAATAAACAACAACATGAAATGAAAATTGTGATTATTTTTTTACAAATAAAATTAATTTTCTTACATCGTAGTTACTGGCAGCGGGCGTCGGTCCTGATGAATCTGTTGCCGGAGGGTTTTTGAGCCCTCCAGGTGTAAATGTTGATGTTGATGATGTAGGCTCCGATGACGATGATTGAAAAATGAGCTTTAAAACGCACTACCTCAGCAAAAGCTGGGTACCATTGACCTGCATAAAGCTAGGCGCGGACGAAAGCCCAGATGGTCGGGGTGAGATGATGAAGGCTCCGGTGATGTTGTCCACGAGTCCCTATAAACATAAAAACAATGTATTAGATAAATGAATAACTGCGAACCTGAAAAAAACATACATAGTTAGAAGAAAATGTTTGTTGATGTTGTCCACCTGTTCCTATAAACAGAAAAACAATGTTTTAGATAAAAGAATAATTGTAAACCTGAAAAAAAAAACATACATGGCATGGTTAGGAGGAAATGTTTGTTAATGCTTGATGATATCTGAAACATAAACTCAAAATACAAGGCAGTAAAATAATTCAATAAAAAAGTTATGATTCTCACAACATACACATCGTTGGCTTCAATGTTGGTTTAATTTTTTGACTTCTTTCTTGCCTTTTACCCTAACGTTTTAATTGAACAGACGGTCTGATATAAATTCAATATTTGTAGTTCACTCGTATGGAAATTAAATTTACACATTTTTGAAATTTCTTTTTGTTTTTAAATATATGTATTATTTCTTAGTATGCAAAGTAATACAAATATTATTATTTTTTGTCTGTAAACATGTATTTAAAAACAGTTTTTGTATATTTATTTATATAATAATGAATACAAATTACATGTAAATTATATTAAAACATGAAGTAAATATTATCATGACCAAGTAGATTTAAAATAACTAAATTATTTCACACGATCAATTAAAATATAATTTAAATTAAGAAAAACAGATAGATTCACAAAAGGAATTAATGCTAACTCCATATAGTTCAACATCTCTTCGTTTTTAAATTATTTAAATTAACAAAATGTATCATGCTAAACAACCTGCTAAATAAATATGTTCTGAGAATGGAAAATGAAGTTACGACTAATAATAAAAATGGAGTTAGCGCTAATGCCTTTTGTGAATATTACTCAAAGACAAAATAACGTATATACTCTATGTCACGGAATACTTTAGTACACCGATGTCCACAAAGATATATTTCTCCGGTAAAATCGTAACAAGCTACTCTAAAATGATCCCAGATCTCTTGTAGTTTCCTAAAAAGGAAAAATTATTTGAAATTATTAATATTTATAAATTTCAAGTAATCAGTTTTTTATATGTTGGTCGTTTTGTGAACGTGTCATAAGTTCATAGTCATGTCGTGATGGAATGACGAACTCTGATATATCATAACCTCAATGATAGATTTTAATTTTGTTAGCAAAATGAAGAAATTGCTAATATTTTGTTGTGTAGTTACGGGAATTTTAGCAGTGAATAAATACTCCAAAGAAGCTAATCTACAAAAAGAAACAGAACCAACCATGAGAAATTTACAGAAACCTTTTCGAATGGCAAAGCTAAATTTATTGTGGTCAAAAGCACAAATTGTACGCTAACTTTTAAATCAATGAGAACAATTAATATTAATAAATACTTTTTTATCTGTTGTAGAGGTTAACTGAAGGAAAACTGAAGTCTTTATTTGGAGAGCTTAAAATTCATGATAAGGAGGAAATTACATGGAAGAAACTAAAATCTGATGGAGGAGATAAAGAAGGCTTAAAGGAAGCTGAATTAAGGAAAAAATTAATAGGAATTATGAGCACATACGATCTTTTAGAACATTTTGAAGATGTACAAGATCCGTTAAAACATAAACCTCACAAAGCATTAAATGATGCTTCGGATGAACATATAAATAAAAGTATGTTTAAAGATAAAAAATTAAATAAATTGTGGGTAAAAGCAGAACAAGCTGGATTTAATGTTGATGAACTGCGGGCGTTTAAAGAAGAATTTAATCATCACCAAGACAAAATTGACCAGTATCACTCTCTTTTAAGTGATGTTGACAAAGGACCGCAGGACCAACATGAAAGTAAATCATAATACCTTATGTAGTTGTAGTTGTTCTAATAATTATTATTTGTAGATTCATTAGATGAAGCTCTCGACCGGTTCAATAAGATAGAAACCGAGGAAGAAGTACCAGAGAAAGATTATATTCATAAAGCCAATTTGCTTAGACACAAACATAGAGACCTTCGAGACGGATATGATCGTTTAAATCGGCTTGCAGTTAAAGGGCCAAATAGTAAAGAGTTTGTTGAACCTAAAGTACAAGGTTTATGGCGAATTGCAGTCGAAACCAATTTTACTCCCGATGAACTAGAATCGCTTAGAATTGAATTGCTGCATTATGAAAACAGGCTCTTAAAATTACGGCATATGCAGGCCGAGGCAGCTTTGAATGCAGAGAAACACACAGAGAAGGTGAAAATGGCTGGCGCGAAGACTGATGGCATGCTCATGATGGAAGACAACATTAAGAAACAAGCAAGAAAAGTGGAGAAATTGCATGTTGATATTGAAAGTAGAATCATGCAGAGACACGTGGAACTTTAATCTCATATTTACTTACGTTTATTTTTGTATACTCATTAATATATTCCATGTTCATTTTTATATCTATAAATGTTTTTAGTCAATATATAAAGCTTTAATGATTTATAAATCTTCCTTTCGTTAGTAGAATAGCAAGTGCGTAGAGGTAAGAACAGATTGGAGAAAATAGTTGAATACGGATGTACGGTTGGTTTACAGTGCATAAAGATATATTTTAAGTCTTCATGTACAAGCAATATTACATAATCCGTATAATTATATCCCTACAGTAAACGTGGGAGTCAGCGATACCCACCGAGTGCTTGTGCAAAGGCTCATCGCTCAACGTGGTGCGGATACAGCTCAGGCACGCGCGGACTCTCCATCCAGAGCCCGACTGTGCGCGCGCCCCTTACACAAATATATCAAAAATCATCATTACGAACTCAAGTATGTAATGTATGTATAATTATGTATAATAAGATAATAAACTCAATATATGCTTGAACGAACAAAGTTATCATATATCGAATCACTTGTCCCTAACGCCAAACGCCCTGCTCCAGGTAGGGCCCGGTACATCCTGCCGTCCATCAACCCCAACTCTACTACGAGATACTCATGTTTATCATTTTATTTTTTTAATATTATTTATTTTATTATATATTATATATAAGGTAGGTATATGTATATTATGTATCATTATATAAACGGGCGTCTCTGTGGAGACAGCAGCTTCCGTCTTTCCTAAACAGAAAAGCGATTGCGATCGTAATCAGTCCGAGAGACTAACATTACCTTATCATTAGTTAAACCACATTATAGGTAGGATGTATAAACTATGAAGCAGTATAACAAAGGACGAGACATGCAGTAAACGTATCGATCTATCATTGAGTCAGACTGTTTCGTGTCACGGTCAACACAAGCAGACAACAAAACAATATCATTTTGGATTGGAGAATATATGCACGTATATGTACCTAGAAACCAAAGTCTACACCGGTGAAGATACTCATCTAAACTACTGCAAAATTTTTGTATCCCAAACATCACAAAGATCAAAGCTAGTTTTCGCATAAATGGACATTTTCTTAAAAAAAGAAAAGAAATATTTTACTTAGATATTCATCGACAGTTTTACACAACGGGATGTTAGTGAACGTTTATTGACTCCATTTGGCCGTCCAACCCTGAAATCAACCAGCACAGCATGAAATACCACACAGACGGTTTGTTGTGTTGTACACTTACATGTTTATCTTGAATGTCCGTGACTGCCATTCGGCCGCCGTCCCACTGCGGCATCTCGCCGATCTTCATGGGATCAGCGGCGACGGCGGCCGTCGCGGCGGCGGTCTGGATGAGATCGTACTGCTGCTGCAGACCCAGCGGCGCCACCGCGGCACCCGGCATCAGCCCCATTGCGGCCACCGTGCCATTCTGGAACACGTGCTGGTTGTCCATTTGGTTGTTGCCATGCTACAACATAATAAAAAAACACCGTTAAACGTAACGATGAAATGATTCCGGGCGGGCTCGTTTGCAATTACCTGATACGAGTCCATCATGTGGGTGATCTCGTCACCCGTGGGCATACGATAGGACGAACGGAAGAACTGAGGCTGTCGCTCCATGTTCGGTCCGAGACAAGAAGAATTCCACGTGCCCATGGCAATCTTCGACTCGTTCCCAAGGATCCAGTTGATATCCGAGGTATCGGCACCAGTTGGCACGTTACTGTTCTGAATCTTCCATGCTCGTTCGATTCCGATCGGTTGTGGTATCTTTCGATCTTCCAGTTTGTGATGTCCATCGGCGCCAGTGTTCACTGGACCCAGGTTATGTCCAGCCGGAGAATTCGGCGACATCGCCGGGGAGTTGTTCACTGCGTTCATACCACCGTTCTCTAACAAATCCATTGGTGGATGTGTCAAACCCATACCACGTAAATGATTCATCTGCATCATTACGTCCGGCTGTTGTTGCTGCTGCTGTTGTTGCTGTTGAGGGTGGTAGCCCGATGGTGGTCCCATAAACTGCCAACGGTTTTGCCCTGCACCGCTGTTAGATCGATACGTTCCCAGGGAAGATTTCAGCGGGTATGGTATGTTTCCACTGCCGATGACAGTATTTGGACCAGAGCCTTGATTGGCTGAGATGACCCCCGTATGATGGTAACCCGCGGTGTTAAACATAGTGACGGGTTGAGGTGTTTGCTGTTTGTTGGCAATGTTATGCAGAGAGAAATCAGGAGCGCGAGGATTCAGACGCGACATGGACACCGTTGAATTATTGTTCATCTGTCCGCCTGATGGCTGCGGCTGTGAAAAGTTCATGTGATGCTGCATGGTCGTTTGCTGATGGAATATCATTCCATGAGGTTGTTGTGTTTCACCACCAGGAACCATTTTTAACAAATTCGTCGTGGTTTCGGCGGTGAAACTAGCCGATGAAACCGATTTGTAGAGGTTGTTAGAGTCGACGGATTGGCCAGTTGAACGTACAGGCATATCTTGTTGATACACAGGCGGCCCGCGTGCGACATAGTGATCCAAGGGGCTAGTTTGGGCAACGGAACCAAGTTCGAGCACTCCAGGTCGTGACACTGGCCGATTGAGGTTGATACCAGTAAGCGGAGCAATTGGCTGGGTTTTTTGCTGCTCTGGAAAATTGTGGTATGAAGTGCCAGGCGCCAGTGGCATGGTAGGGGGTGTGGTGCTGTTACTACTGGTTTTCGAAGACACTGGTGAACACACAGCCGTTCCGCGGTAACCCGGCGCTTTCGACGCATCCACGATCTGTGGCGGATCGTTGTCAATGAACTTTGGTGGTGCGATGACCGATGCCGGCTGCGAAGACATATTTCCACCTGTCACTGCTGCAAAGTTGATGGGTTTGTGCGAATCGTTCTCCCTACCCCACATTTGCTGCGTGACTTTCGTAAACGAATCATTGAACAGCGAGTATTCTTGCGGTGTACTGCTAGCTGACACCGCTGGCAATGTGTTTACTGGGCCCGTGTTCGACGGTCCGCTAACACAGGCGGATACTTCCGGCGCATGTGTTGCTTGACCAACGGAACTATGTGGAGGTTGTACGGTCGGATGCGACGAGGATGACATAGCTGACATCGCGCTGGAGGTGATAGGGGTAGTAGCAGCTTGCGCGATGTGGGCTATGTCTTGAGCAGGTGTCGGTGCTGAGGTATGAACCGAGAAAGGCGCTTTGCCTGGCTGTTGCTGGTAGTGCGCAATGCTTGGTGGTGCCGAAGCCGTAGGTAACGGCCGATGGTGATGTTTAGGAGACGAAACATTCGCGCTAGAATGACTGGGCATCGTTTGCTGCGGTCCAACGTTAGCCTGAGGCGAGGTAGGAGCAGTAGCTGACACATGAGGCACATGTAACGTTTGAGCGACTCGTGTTTTGGCAGCAGTTGCCTGCGCAGAGGAAGGCGCGGTGTTCGAGGTCAGCTGGTGTGCAGCTTGGGAGTTGGAAGTGGTCGAGTTGCTGTCGGTGAGTTTGGCAGCGAAGGTCTGTGTCATGACGAGCGCGGGTGCCGCCGCCGAGCTGGCGGGCTTCGCAGCAGGACCGCCGCCCGCAGCGCTTCCTCGGCCGGCCGTCATGATGGCCGTGGTGTACGACATGGTGTTCTTGGTGTTGGCCGCCAGTTGTGCAGCGACACGTTTCTCGGCAGCTGCCACTAGACGCGGCGCTGTGCCACGTGTCACTACAGGCGCGTATGTCGTCGAGGGTTTTGCACTGACGGCAGACCTTGCTGCTGAAGCCAACGACGTTGCGGTTCCAGCTTTTGCTTGGCTGCCGCTTGTTGAACCACTCCCATGGCTAACATTTACTATTTTAGCGTTCTTCTTCGCTGATAACTGTAATAAATAATACTCTTATTAATACTGAAAACAGAAGATAATGTATATATTTTACCGCAGCATTAGTTTTGTCCCACAGTGAGGAAGTAATTACTGTCTTTGTAGTTTTTGGCAGCATTTGTAGTATATCGACGTCCGGATCTTTGATCAGCGCACCAATTAGACTATGTGCTTGCTTCGTAGCTTCAGCAGAACCTTTGATGGTAATAATGCGTTCGCCCTGACCTTTACTTTGCTTCTCTACTTCGATGTGAGCACCAGTTGCTCCTCGAATGGCGTTGATATTGCTACCTCCACGACCAATTACTCGAGATATTGCGTTCAACGGTACAGACACTTTCTTAGTTCTAAAAAAAAATAATTATTAATTAGAAATAAATCAATTATATTTTTAATGATGATTATTACCCTGCATCTGCTGAAGACACGGTTTGCACAGATGATCTGTTGGGAAAAAGAAAACGTTTGTATTTAATATAATTCTATATAAACAAAGTACAATTATATTTACTTTCTCACAACTTCTTTCCAACCTTCCTCTCGTTTTCCGGATTGTTTCGGACTTGTTGAAGAACCAACTTTCACGCTCACAACATCGTTTTCATAATGCCTGCACAATACAAATTAGTTAAATATAATTTAGAGTTAATAGTGAATGATAATTTCGTACATGAAGGACTTTTTGCCTTTAGCGGAAACATAGTTCTCATTGCCCGTCGCTTCGAATTCGTCTCGTTCGGCGGGATGGCGCGAGGATTCGAACACAAGTAAACCCTTGCGTCCAGTTTGCGTATTTCCACGACTTCCTTTACCAGTTCCACTGGGATCATTTGAATGCTGGTTCAAAGTCACAGACGTATCTGATGATGCTCCACTTCGCCTGATCAAAATTCATCTTGTTAATCTATTTATTTACGTCACGCACTTGTATATTTTATTAAATTAAAACCTGACTTAATAATTGCTGATTAAGAATAAGAACATATTAGAACCATGTATTTTGTTACCTTATAATAATTGTACGTATATTGTTGTAAGGTTCGTTTACCATATTTAATAATAATTTGACGTATATGAATGCAACTGTCAAATAATAAATAACTTAAAAAACAGCTGAGCAACAGATCTATTTATCAAGATGATGGCATCACAAAATTAAATATTTATTGCACTTACTTATCGTTTAATCTCTCCTTGGTATCATTCGCGGAAGATACCGAGTGAGATTTATTTCCGGTGGAGGTGTTTCCTCGCAATGTTTCTGTGGAAGAATCATTGTCTGTTTTACTGGTTTGGCTATTACTGCTATTCCCTGAAGTGTTCTTCTTCTTCTTTTTGTCTTTACGTTTTTCTTTCGACTTGACATCGTTGCTCGAACAACTGCCCTGACTGTTGGCATCAATTCCACTGTCGCCCTCTTCTTTATCGACAGATTCGCCGTTGCGAATTGGGGACTCGCCACCGCCGGGGGTGTTCTCGCCACTCGCTTCTAAAAATATAAATATAATGTAGGATTATTCTTAATGTAACTAAAGACATGCGTACCTTCTTCGTCGGCTTTGTCAACTTCATCTGAAGATTTCTTATCTTCCTTGTCATCGTAAGTTTCATTTTTTCTGTTCTCTTCGTATAGTTTACGCTTTTCTTCCTTCTTTTCAAGCTTCTTTTTCTTTTTTCGTTCCCTACGTCGCGCTGCTGCAGCTTTCTTAGATTCTTCTCGGTTTTTTTCCATGTCCAGTTCTTCCAGGAGAATCGAAGCGTTTTTGTTTGCTTTTGCAGCTTGGGTTTCTTTAGCGGCTCGAATAATTTTCACACATTCTTGACATTTTTCCAACAGTTCTTTATCACTCACCGTTGAAATGTATCTGTATAAAAAGCTTATTGAATAATTTATTTAGATTTTCTACTTTTACACTACTATATAAACTAGAGAAATAAAAGTTGAATATTTAAATGAATTTTACCTAATCATTTCTTGGTCACTGGGGAATTGCGTAACGTGATTCACCATCCACTTTACGACTTTTGTATGCCCTTTTCTGAAAGCCGCCATCAGGCAGGACACCTTCCGGTTATCCTGGCTGTCTATGTCTGCCTGCGCATTGTACAGCAGTTCTACTACGCTAATGTGACCTCCGTTTGCAGCTAGCCACAACGGTGAGTTTCCTTTCTTATTCTTAACTTCTACTGCTGCACCTCTACAAAACATAATTGCCATTTTAATTAAAAATCCACATATGTGTTTGTGATAAATTTTACCTGGTAAGGAGTAGTTCAACAAATCGGCAGTGTCCTTTGTCGGCTGCAATAGTGAGGGCAGTGTCTCGAGACGATGGCACAGGCGTGGCATTAACATCGGCTCCCTTATCCAAGAGCACGCGTCCTACTTCAACGTATCCACCGCTAGCCGCTTCCATCAGAGGAGTCAGTCCGGTCTTTGCTCGGTGCTCCACGTTAGCTTTGCGGTCTAACAACAGGCTGACAACTTCATGTCTGCCTTGGAAACAAGCGAGCGTCAATGCAGTGTTTCGGTTGGTTTCTATTTGGGCGTTGATGTCGCTGCCCATATCCAGTAGGAGTTTCACAGCAGCTGAAGATGACACAAAATAATCAGTAACATACATAAGTAACATCACGATATATTTTCCGCAGCATGAACCCAAAAACAGAGTCAACCAACAATGAATCTCCATCAGTTTCTCCTCGTCCACATTCATACATTCTTGTCTGGAATCATTCGTTCATGAAACAAACTATCAATCATAAATAATCACTTATTCCTCATACGTCTACCCGCATATATTACACCAACCAACATTCACTCAAGATATCCAAACCACCTCAACTGACTCATTCCCACCTTCTTAACAACATTCTTCTCAATCTTACACTCCACCGTACACCAATGTATTATGGACACGGTCACTCTCCTCTCAAATACCTCATTTCCACAGTAGTAACACGTCGTTGATGCTTCTTCATCCACACCCAATATTCAGAACCATACATCAATGTAGAGGCTAACACACCATTATAAACAGTCAATCGAGCATCTCTAGATACATTCACGTTTTGAGCAAATGTACCCAGAGCATTAAATACCTTGCACCCGCCTTTCAATCTCCCAGTCAATAGGTCCATCGCTCGAAAACATACTACCCAAAATATATAAACATTACAATCTGTCACCAAATCATTCTCCTCAAACACTACTTCATTTATACTCACAATCATTCTTCTAAAATGCTCTTCAGTTTCACCGAAAACTACAACATTATACGCATTAATACGTACACCATTCAATCCATTCAATGCCTTTCGTAACAACACATCCATATACAAATTAAACAACCAAGAAGATATTCAATCACTCAATCTACTATCAACTCTCACCGCAGCCTCATGAAATATTATATACCTGTGTGTCCGTTCATAGCTGCCAGCATGAGGGGTGAAATTCCAAGTTTGCTGCCAGTACGGGAATTAATTTCTGCACCATGGTTCAAAAGGAGCTTGATGATATTTACGTAACCTCCGGAAGCTGCAAGACTTAACGGCGTGTAGTCAGACACGTTGCGGTGTTCTCGGTTGGCACCACGCGACAACAACAAATCCACCACCTATTAAAATTATCATTTTTATAAAATTGTTCAGTTGCTCCTCCAAAAAATTCTAACCTCATAGCGACCACCAGAGCAGGCAAGACTCAACGGCGTGTCTTTAGTTCTCTCAGACTGTGCCTCGATGTCCGCACCGTGGTTGAGAAGAATCTCTACGACCTTCTCATGTCCTGCAGTAGCGGCGAGAATAAGCGGCGTGAAACCCTTCTTGTCACGGTGCTCGATATCGGCGCCGCGCTGCAAAAGCAACTCCACCAGGTCTTCGTGGCCGCCGGCGCATGCTAGTGTTAGCGCCGTGTCATGGTTGGAGTCCGTCTCGGAGTCTACGTCCATACATGAGAAAGAGGTTTGCGGAACGGGCACCGGAACTGGTACACTCGCGTATTGTTGTCCTGCAAGAGAAACATTTATTTAAGGGTTTTCTTTTGTCTTAGTATTTGTGTTTAAAACACTGAAACATAGTAATACTGGAACGCGCACTTGTACGCTTTTATGAAAGCTGGTGCGAGCGATGAAGGAGTGAGCCTCCATAATCCAGTGAGCCCAGTAAAGATTAATTATAAGCGTGCCGCGTACAAAGTTTTATTTCCATCTTCACAGTATTTAAAAAAAAAAAAGATTTATATTAAAATATAATCCCGTTAAATTTTACCAGTCTGTTCAACAAGCCTGTAAAACTTAACAAGTCTCTTTTACAAGCCTGTAAAACTTTACATGTCTGCTTTTTAATTATTCATTTACTTGGTCACCAAAGTACCAGCAAATGTCATTTCCATAGTAGATGGCAGTAATAATTATTTAACAGTTTAAATTCATATGCATAACAGTTAATTGAACTCATTTCTATTAATGGATTATTTAATTTTTATATTAAACATTTTATTTCATTGAATGTTAATTTATTTTTATTTTCTTATCAATTTGCTAAGCGGACTGTACACAAATTGTCTCTCTCGGCTCGTACTTTGAATGTCACTGAGCGTTCCAGTATTATATATTTCAGTGGTTTAAACGGGATAAGTTGTATAATGAATACAATTCAATATTCATATTTAGTAACAAATAAGTAAAAAAAAATTAAAAAGAAGCCGGTTAAAAGTTAAATGAAAAATACTAACCGGTATTGGGGTCGATTTGGAAGTTTTGTGTGGCGGCTGCGAACTGTCCATTGGCAGGCGGCACGTTGCTGAGGTGGTTGGGCTGCTGCCGTTGCATAAGCAGGCGCCCCTTTTTCACCTTGACGATATCGGAGGTAGGCGCTGCTTTGCCCTGCTTCTTACCGTCATTGCCAGTGCTGGCCGGCGTGATCTGCTGCTGCGTCTGCGTCGCCACCTGGACCTGATGCGTGGTGCACGTGGGCTGCGGGTACTGCGCGCCGTTACCTACCGTCACCACTTGCGACTGGACTGCCGTCGACGCTATCGTGGTCGTCAGGGCTTCGCTACCGCCTGAGCATGCTGCAAGACGGTCGGTTAGTCATTATACGCTCTACACTGTGTCTATTCATCTCTCAACTCATTACGTGACTTATTTGTTGTGTCACAAACTTAAACTCAAATCTACTTGTATTCAATACAATCACTGAAATATAATAGTACTGGAATGCTCACTGACGTTGAAAATGCGAGTCAAGAAAGTCAACTAGCTCAGTGCTATCTGTCTTTATTGTACAATGTTTTCACATAGAAACCGTTCTACTAATAACTGTCAGACAAAAGGCACATCCGAAGTTGTTTTGTGATATATAAGTATTTTATCCAACACCTCTCAATAAATGCTCTATAACTATGCCGATTTAAAAAAAAGGAAAGTAAGAGATTACCCACTAGTGGGTATAATTTTGAGAAAAGCCACCAGTGAGTAATTTTCTATTTATAATAATAATAATAACACAACCCCTTGGTAACTACTTCGATTGACATTTTAATTTAGGAAATTTAAAGCATATGTCACTGTCATATAATTTCTTTAATAAATTTTTCATTTATTCAGAATAATAAAATTTAGATGACGTGCTATCGACTCTGTTATTGAGTTGTTAAAATTCATAAATGTCATTTCTAATTGTTAACATAAACATAATCTTAAAATAATTGTTGTTTCAAATAAATTATTTGTATTAATAATGCTATTACATTCTCGTCACAATTTAAGAATACTGCAACTAAGTCCACAAAAATGGCGAAAACATAAATGAAATAACGTACTTTTGGGCGTATTCTATAACTTACCTGTTAATTTTTAACGGCTCGTTAAATTTGTAACCAATAAAAATATGTGTCAAATGAAATTTTCAATTTTTATATTATCAATGGTTAATTTTTTAACAGGCCGCTAAAAATTAACAGGTATGTTATGTTACAGAATACGCCCTATTAACCGCCAAGCGCAAAACTTATTTCTTCATGCTTCAAATTCCCTAATATGTTCACATCAACAAAAACTTCACGGCGTAATGTGCTCTTTAAACTACTAAATAATGACGTCAATTAGGATATATGTGTAACTTCGGACGCGCCAAAAGAAAATGACCCACGACATCTATCTGTCTGATGTTCGTTTCTCTCTTTCGTAAAAGACTACAAGTGCGCGTTCCAGTATTACTACATTTCAGTGAATACAATAGACACAATGATAGTTGTAAGTAAAATAAATGATAGTGCAGAACACGAAACCAATATAAGCTAGTAAACAGAACTTGAAGGCGTACTCACCGAGCTGCTGGGAAGTCTTGCTCATATGCATCTCCTGGCAAAGCTGCAGCCCAGCCTGGAAGCCCGCCTGGTACATGGCGCCCTGCACCTGCTCGTTGCCGGCCACGGACTGCAGGTACTGCTCGTACTGTAGCTGCAAGCCGGTGGCGGTTCCATGGCCGACCTGCAGCGTCGGAAGCTGCGTGTTGGACGTCGGCACGGCGAAGTACTCCACGCGAGCCACATCCGTCTGAGTCGTGCCCACCTGCATGGATGTATGCGCGGCAGCTATTGCGTTGATCGTGTCGTCAAAGTTGCTAGGGAACGAGGATTGCACTTGCAAACCTGCTGCTGCTTGCTGGACTGCCGCGGCCATCTGCAGTTTTTCTTGTTCGGCTGCTGCCACTGTAATAGTATATTAAGTATCAACAACGGTAAGGACAATTTACCAATGGAGACTGTACGAAGCCCCAGTACAAGAATTCACACAGTAGCGGCACTTCCAATATCTCATGATCCCAATATTTCAGTGATGCGCAACCGGGAATATGGCAGCTGTGTCCGCTGATTTACTTGTCTTATTAACCATAGAAAAGAGAGTATAGTATGTCAGTGTCAGTCTCAGTTAAATCTGTTAAATGTCAAGACACAGTATTTCTTTTATGTTAGTTATAATAGTTATCCAACACTTCTTAATAAATGAAAAATTTATTAAAGAAATATTATTTGACAGTGATATATGCTTTAAATTTTTAAATTAAAATGTCAATCTAAGTAGTTACCAAGGTGTTGTGTGTTATTATTATTGTTATAAATAAAAAAATTCTCACTAGTGACTTTCCTCAAAATTATACCCACTAGTGGGTAATCTGTTACTTTCCTTGTTTAAAATCTGATAGTTATTAAAATTTATCAGGGTATACCGCAACTGCAAATATGGCCGCTCGATGCAACACAAAGATCAAAGGTATCGCTACTGTGTGAATTCTTATACTGTAACGAAGCAAAGACTCTAATTTTGTTTGACATCGGTAATTCCTTAACGTTAGTGATGATTAAATAATTCTTTGCACGATTAGAACATACAAAATTTATTTGAAAATATGCAGATACAAATTTTTTCTTTATTAGTAATGTTGAGCCCAAATATATTAGGTGGCTTTTCTGTAATTGTTATTGTATATGAAAGTTGTACTGGGTATTTAAATAACAAGCAATAATTTTAAGCTATTCTTTTTCAAAAACAAGAAAAATAATTGCAATAGGCGATTGCGACAATGAGAAATTAGATTAAGAAGAATCGTGGAGTATTGGATGTTCGGCAATAATAATAAAAAAAATCCAAATTTTGATGTGAAAATATTAATAAAATTTTCAAGATAAACGGTAAGTAAATTATTTACCGTTCTTTTTAACCTAGCAACCGGAAATAGTTAGTAACGTGGTGGGCGTAGTAAATGAATCGTTATGGGCGAGCTGGAAAGTTTGAGGGGTGAGTGACGAAGGAGTGAGCCCAGCAAAGACTAATTGCAAATAGATACAAAGTTTTATTTGCTCCTTCACAATTTTTTTTATTAAAATATAGGCACGTAAAATTTTACCAGTCTCTTCAATAAGCCTGTAAAACTTTATAGGTATCTTCTACAAGCCTGTAAAACTTTAGAAGGTCTGTACGCTGTAATTACTCATTTACTTAGTTACCAAAGTACCTGTAAAGTGTCAGTTACATAGAAGATGGAAATAAAAACAACATATCGCCTTGGAAACAATCGTGCAAAAAATATGCGTGAAGCAAAACGATTTGAATAACTTACCATTCGCGACATCTTCCAAGCTAAAGGTTTCGAGGGTCTGCACAACATCGTCGACAGTGGCATCAAGATCCTGGGCGACATTTTCTAGCTTAGTTTTATCAGTGGCATCCGTGAACAAGTGACAACTATCTTGATCGGATAACAAGCCAACCAGATCGGTGGTAGCATCGCTGGCTTGTAGTATCCGCTGTTGTTGTTGTGAAAGTTTCTGTTGCTGTTGGGTGGCAGTGGTGTTCTGTTCGAGAATGTGGGTGACGATGGGTGCAGTGAGGACGACGCCGGAGCAGGTCTTGGGGGTTTGCTGCGTCACTGCCTGCTGGATGACGGCGTGTTGATCACTCTGCTGCTGATCCACCAGCTGCTGCTGCTGTTGTAACACTTGCTGTTGTAGTTGTTGGTTGATTTGTTGTAGGTGTTGTTGCTGTTGGAGTGCTGCTTGGTACGCTTGTTGTTTGCGTAAGTTCTTGCCTTCTTTCTTGCTTACAGGTTTTGCTTTAGGACGATCGCTTATAGCGGTGTTCTGACAAAAAAATAATATTCGTTTTACAGCTTGTTCGTAAAAGTGCTCATAAGCTTCAGGTAGAATTATTCTTTAATTAAAAAAAATTGTACGGATCTTAGTAAAACTTCGAGACTAAAAAGAAATGTAAACTTGACAACACCAAATCAAACAATTGTTATACAATCATCAGGTTACTATGCAAATCACTACGAAAGTTAAAATGATAGACAGCTAGTTGAGGGTTATCTGTCTTTGTTGTGTAATGTTTTTACATAGCAACCGCTCAACAAATGCATAGCAACTGTTCTACAAACAATTATTAGACAAAGAAGAGTGACCCACGACATCCATCTGTCTCAGACTCGTTCTTCGCTTTCGTAAAAGATTACAAGAGCATATTTCCATGACAATTTTGATAATAGCCCAGTAACAGTTTTCCCATGGAGTAAAGTAGACCGAACGATTGAGGTAATAGACAAAAACGCATCATTTTTGTCTTACTGAGTGAGATAATAGACAAGAACGCATCAAATTATCTCACCGAGTGGCATAATATGTTAGAATACTCCACTACAATGATGGGAATAATATGTTTATTATATCAGTGGCGTAGATAAAGTATTATTATTAAATTACTTGTTACATCTACGCAATTTTACACAATACTTCTTGAAAGTAAACAGCAATGATATATCATTTAATTCTAATCGCACATTTACAAGTTTAATGGCTTTACGAAGGTACGTACAAATTTGTTGCGTTCGAACTGTCGACTCAGAATTAATTAAAAAATCGTACTACCTGAAACTTATAACCACTTTTCCGATCAACCTGTATTATGATCATGCATCAACGACTGGAGTTATTTGTGAGAAGTGTCGAAGCAAAATGTCTTACTTGGCTAACATCGGCTGCACTGGCGGCAGTGACACTGGTCTGCTGGGGCCAAGTGGCGGCGACCTGGGGCGGTGGCGGCTGCTGGGAGGCGAGGGGCAGCGGCGCGGGTGGGGAGGCGTATGTGGACGGCACGAAAGTCGCATCGCCACACACCGGTACAACCGGCGGCTGCTGCTGGCATTGCGCTGCCTTGCCTGCGTAGAAAGCACTGATGTTGTTGCTGCTGGATGTGGCTGTAGGAGGTGTTGGCTGATGAAACAATGCACCCGACATGCCAGCTGCACCACATACCATCCCTGACAACACATAACCCACAGACAATAGTACAGCGCTACCACACCCAAACTTAAGCATCACATGTCGAATCTTTAATTCAGGAACACGAAAAAACTATCATGCATACACAACTTTATTTTATTGTAGAATATACTGCTTTTAATATATTTATTCAAGAAAAAATTACGGAAATAAGCAACACAGAAACAAGCATAATTAAATCACGCTAATTTAAATGATATTAAAATAAAAGAAAACAACATAATAAATGCACACGTAAATATGACAAGTAAAAGAATCATGCAATAGGGTATTTGAAAATAAAATAAATAAACATGTACAATCACACTGTTACAAACAATACATTAAAAGAAAAAAAAAAACAATGGATTTAAACAATAAAGGGCACTAAAATATAATACTGGAACGCTCACTGACGTAGAAAATGCGAGCCGAGATAGACAGCTAGTTAACTGTACCATGTTTTTACATAGCAACCGTTCAACAAATAAGTGTTAGACAAAGAAGATTGGCTCGTTTTTCGCTTTCGTATGAGACAACTGCGTGTTCCAGTATTACTATATTTCAGTGCTAAAGGGTGTATTGACACGCACCTTGGGTAGCTGTAATAGTGTGCGATGCGAGGTCAATGTTAAGTAGTCCAGGGAGACCTGGCAGGGCTTCGCCCTGGCCCATTCCGTACGTGTTCACCACGAGGTGGTTGGGTGCCTTCACCTGCAGCTCGCGCTCCACCCTCTGTCATCAGAATAGAGCCACACATTTAACAAATGCATTTACAATTATCATAATCGTTAATTACACAAGTCAACAAAAACAGCTATTTTTAATACTAGTGAGTAAAGTAGTGTATTTAATCACGAGTCTAGGAAAAAGACTTTACTTTTCTCACTAGTTAATAAATTGTTTACTTTGTAAACTCCGAAATTTAGTTCTGGTTTCTATAAAAGCAAACTTTATTTTAAAAAAAGGATTGTTTTATAAGTTACGTGGAAGAACAGAAATTCGTGTTGACTGGTGTTTTAAATCTTTTAATGCACGATGAATAGAGTGTACGTACGTGCAACTCCTCCAGAATTTGTTGCTTCTGCAGGATGTGCTCCTCGGTGGACTGCTGCTTCTGACCAACGGCGTCCTCGTGGCTGTACTGCTTCCGGCGGGCCTTGATGTACTCCACGATGCTGCCGCCTGTACTGCCTTTGTCCAGGATGCTGCCGTCCTCCTTGGACAGCAACTCGATGGCGGCTGCGGATATCCCGAGTTCATTGCTCAGGTCACCTAGGGGCTGTGTGCGAACCTACATATAGATTATGTCAATTTTCCAACTAAGATGAGCAGATTCATCTTTTATATAAATATGTATATTGCTGGATGATAACGGGGTCCTTCAATATTTCTTTTATGAAACTTTATCTAAATTGAAGACTATCTGCAGATTAAAGTCTTAATTGTTATTCATTAAGCCCAAATAATATTTTTAAAATATTGTGACGTCAGATGCCGAATTCATGCAGTCATTTTCGTATACATTTAATTTAAATTTAAAAAATAAATATGTATTATCAAATGTAAGCATTCATGCAATCATTTCATTTATGTTCTCATTTTCATTTAATTTAATTTAATTTATAAGATAACCAACTTTTATCTTTTAAATGAAAATGATACATGTTGACGAGTGATTGAA
The DNA here is from genome assembly GCA_963942605.1 of Poecilus cupreus. Lineage (NCBI taxonomy): Eukaryota > Metazoa > Arthropoda > Insecta > Coleoptera > Carabidae > Poecilus > Poecilus cupreus. The sequence goes on from OZ012717.1 coordinate 35,096,314, forward strand.
AAGGTTATATTTTATATCATTGAGAATTGAAATTCTTAGCTAAAATATGAAAAATTTTGATGATTTGACTTAGTAGACCTGATCAGAAATGAGAAATACAATTTTCTGTCCGATAAAAAAGAAATTTTATTCAAAAATAAAGAAGCTCTTATGATCATGATGTAGTAACATAGATTTTAAAAGATTATTGAAGAAATTCTATTACATCTAGTACGATGTTTTTGATTTTAGTTATAATATAAATGACTTAGTGAAGGATCCCATTGATAAAGTAAATGATGTAGGTATGACTTACTTGCTGGGCTTCGGCAGAGGTAAGGTTCCCGTCGAACATCATGCCAGCAGATCGGTTCTTCCTCAGCAGCGATTTCTGGCCGGAGGAGTGCTTGGGTGGCTGCTGCTGCTGTTGTTGGACGAACTGGTCGGTGAGGCGGGTGGAAGGTGGCTGGGCGGAACTCTTCTTGCTGTCGCCATCGTCTTGGGCGATGATGCGCACGGCCTCGGGCACCTCGTGCAGCCCCTGGCAACCGAGAGCGGCGGCGTCGGTTCCTCCACCAGGAGGCGCCGCCCCCTGCAGAAAGGGCTGCGTGGCCACGGTGATGGTCGGCGGCAGTGAAGGCAGCGTCGTCGCCGTGGATAGGCTCGTCGGCATCATGTTGCTCACCACACCCTGCTGCGACTGATGCGACGGAGTCATCAATATGGAATGTGGATAGTCGAGCAAGAGCTGGACTACACTTGTGTGACCACCCTTCGCTGCTTCGATCAGCATCGTCGAGTTGTCCTTCAGCTTGTGGAACGGGTCTGCTTGGTGGGAGAGCAGCAGCTCGACGACAGCCAGATGACCGCCGGCGCACGCGAGCGACAAGGGCGTGTGGTCGTTGTTAGTGGTTTGGCGGTTGACGTTCGCCCCTTTGGAAATGAGGAACTGCACCGTGCACAAGTGGCCCGCACGGCACGCTTTCATGAGGGGCGTTCGTCCACCCTCAGATTCGTGCTCCAGGTCGGCGTTGCACTCCAGCAGGAGGTCCGCGACGTCCGTGTGCCCGTTCTCACAAGCGTACGTGAGCGCCGTGTCGCCGGTCTGCGTCTGGGCGTGCACATTGGCGTTGGCTTGCAGGAGGTACTTGACGAGCTCGAGGTGACCCTCCTGCGCTGCCTCCATGAGCGGCGTGGATGCGCCCAATTCGATGTCGGCGCCAGCCTTGATCAGGAAGTCCGCCACCTCGCTGAACCCGCCACAACAAGCCAATGTTAACGCCGTCTCCTGCGTCTCGTCCGTTTGCGCATTGATGTTTGCACCTAAATAACACACAGTCCCCTTACCTTCACAATACATTATAAATAACATTCATGAATCCTGACTGACCAGTTGGATTTTAATAGGTTTGTATTGTATTGGTCGACGTTTCGGCTCAAATTGAGACCATCTACAAATATATAAGAAACTTGGCACTATATAAGAAACATCTAACAATTTAGTACATACATGGCAACAATCAATTGAGAAATACATTGAAAAATTGTTTCGACGTTTCTTATATACCGGGAGTTTTTTTTTTATCTGCATGTATTAAACCGTTTATTTTTTTTAATAAAAGTTTAAACAAATAAAAAATTTGTTTCAATTACTTTAGTACACAATAATTGTTAACTTTTAACCACTTGCTAATATTTTTGATATATATAAACAAATGTTACAAGTGACAGTTTGATTTTTTCTTGTGTGTTAAGAATTTTCATTGGATTAAAATTTTAGCAAGTGGTTAAAAATTAACAACTGAATTAGAGAATTGGACATATCAAATTACATTAAATTGGTTGGAATTGTTAATTTAAATTATTATAAGTTATCCCTATATTTACTCATAAAAAACGTTATAATATACCGCTATTATCAATCACTTTAACTGTAACTGTAACTATGGTAATGACAAATCTCAATGTATAATTGATAAAAAGAACTCCCGGTATTTACAGTTGGTCCTGAAGAAAGTCTCAATTTGGGCTGAAATGTCGAATAATTGTATCGAAGTGACTGGTGTACCTATTATTTTTCTATTCAAAAAATACGAGTACATATAAATAAAAGCGAGTATTCTTACCTTGACTGAGAAGCAACGCCACCATTTCCTCATGTCCCTCGCGCGCTGCTTCCATCAAGGGAGTGTAACCCTCATCATTCACTTCTTCAATATTCGCACCTCGCTCAATAAGCAACATGGCAAGATCCACGTGGCCTCCACAAGCAGCTAATGTTAAAGGAGATTCAAAGCTGTCTGTGGGCATATTCACCTGCACACAACATAATGAAAAATAAACACTTCATTATGTTATTTAGTACAACTATAAAACACGAAAGAAAAATTTGAAATCAATAATAATTCTTCCCAACTTGTCTTTGCGCCAAACAGATACAGACTGAAAACTTAACCGCAATAAAATTGTTTTGGAAAAACTAAATTCACTAAGTTTTAGAGATGCAACAGTGTCACTCTGCGCATGCGCAGATATAGAGCGTATACTATATTTAAGACTTTCATTTTTATTTTACCTGAGCTCCAGAGTCTAACAAAAGTCTAGCAACTTCAACGTGTCCATCCATTGAAGCTTCCATTAAAGCAGTGTGCATTTCATCAGTTTTATGTTCTTGATCAGCACCAGCTTCTAAAAGAAATCTGACCATATCCAGATGTCCTTTGTAGCATGCTAGTGTTAATGCGGATTCTTTAAATTCGTTTGAATGAGTATTTATCCCTGCTCCATGCCCAAGTAAGATCTATAAGTGAAACAATCATATAGTCCTGCTAAAAGTGTGTCGTTGTCAACGTTTACTTTTGCTACGTTGACGTGACCAGCGCTGGCTGCTTCCATCAATGGCGTGTGACCATTTTCATTGTGGTCTTCAACATTTGCGCCCGCTTCCAATAGCGTCTCTACAGCTTCCTCGTGGCCGCCAGCACACGCGTACATCAACGGTGTGTTTCCTATCAAGCAATATAAATCGACTCCAGTACTGTTTGAGGTTAGAGTTAACCTTCAAGTAGATTAAGGAAAAGTAATCGACCATATTCTCTAAAGAAATTGTTATCGTAACAACTTGTTAATGGTGACAAAATCGTATCGAAACTTCATATTCAATGGAGAATATTTCATTAGTTGTCACGATTCATTTTTGTTACAATTTGCAAGTTGTTACGGTAGCAATTTTTTTAGAGAATAGGGCCAAATATATCGTTCACTAGGTTATTCCTTGATGTGATGGAAGTTTCTCATACATTAGTATCTTGTGCTTACGAAGTTCATTCGTAAACATTTCAAAGAAACATATTGGTAAGTCTATTAATTTTGTGAAATACAATTGCACATAAATAAACTATGATATATGTGTTGCAAAACTGTTGTTAATTGATGACTGTGAAATATGTAAGTAATGTTGTTTTTTCAATAAGGGAGCAATATAAATTCAAAAGTTATTGAGGGCGCATGAAAAAACTTCGAAGTATTAAAGTGCATAAACAACAATAACAAATGCAAACATCGGAATGAATGTGACACTTGACATGTGAAATCTTCTGCCAATTTATTACTATTGTTAGTATAACTATAATTACATGTTCTTAAACAATTATCTTAATTAGAATCTGTGAGCTTTGATTGATATTTTGCAACATATGAGCAAATTATTAGTGCATATGTATTTTTTAAATAGGATATTTATCTTTATGAACTAAATTCCAATGTTAATGTTATCATTATGATGTGTTTTTAAAACAATATCGTTTTGTAGATTTATTATTTCTAATTCTATTTCGTCACGTATTATTAAGCTCAAATATTTGTCAATCGCAGCAGATGCATGATCAAAAGTCACGTTAAAAGGATTAACAAAAATATTACAACAGGTTCTAACATCAAGAAGAAAATCGCGAGCGCCGTGTCGCTGACTCCTGTTGTAGATAATTGAGTGAAGTAATGTGTTTGTATCTTACCAGAGGTGGATTGCGCGTTGACATCAGCTCCGTGGGCAATGAGCAGGCGGACGATGTCGATGTGGCCAGCCGAGGCAGCCTCCATGAGCGGGGTGCACTCGCCCTTGATGCCGCGGTCCTCCACGTTGGCGTGCATGGCGAGCAACACCTGCGCCAACTCAAAGTAGCCGGCGCTGCAGGCCAGGGACAGAAGACTTTCGCCGTCCTCGGTGGTCTCGTGCACGCTGCGCCCCTCCGTCAAGAGCTTGCGCACCGTGCCTACATCACCGTCTGTGCACGCTTCTACCAACGATCTGCACAACACACATTCAACCACTGCTTTCAGAAATTATGCAAGAACAATAGGTGAGTGTTTACACAAATTTGAACGATTCATTTCTGCATACAAATAAAAATTACCCATTTCTAGGTTTGGTACTCTGCTCAAACCAGATCTCGGTATGATACATTTTTGACACGGCCTCCAAGGATGGCAGTGGTGGAGGAGCCACTGGGATAATTTTATGTGGTGAAAATTCAGAGAGAAATACTGGCTGATTTTTAACTATCGATACGTCTTGATAGAGTGAGTACCTGATTCTATTTTGTTACCACATCGACTTACAACAGCATAATTATTGCATTAGTTCATTCCGGGGGAGGTTTGAAGACAAGGGAGTAAGAAAGTAAAGAAAAAACTCACGTTTTGTCGGAGTGCGAAGATGCGCGGGGGTTGTCGGTGCGCATGCGAGTCAACGCGGCGGCCGCCTCGTCCAGCGCGCACGAAACACTGGACGTGAGTCGCCTCAGCACCTCGGGATCTGCAAGGTGTTTACCATCCTTTGTAGCCAACTGACTGATACCTTCGCACACAAATCAAACGTAACGTACCGTCAATAACGTACACATTCACGCACTGTACCACTGAGGCTAGCTTGGTGAGTGAGGGTGTACGTTGGACACACACACTAAGGGACTCAAATTCAGACTCAAATAATAACCTTTTTCTACTCCTGTGTAAATATATCCACATTATTTCAATTTTTTCGATGAATTAACCCATAATTCACTTTTCTCGACCTATTACAGAGCCAGAAATCCATAATTCACGGTTATTTTAAAGACGTGATGTGGATCACCAAGAAACGGATGTTTGACAGTTGACATGTAGTCAGTTGTCATTGTGTATTTTATGTTATGTTTATCGATAGTGATTTCCGAATTGAGGAGTAGAAAAAGTATAGTATTATATTCGGGATTATGGTCATTAACCACTTGGACGGTTTGCATCACTCGCCTACGGTTCGTGACGCAAACTTGATCTTCGTGAATAATGACTTATCATAATCTCTCATAATAATATATTTTTTACTACCCATTATTTCAATTTTTTCGATTAATTATAGTAATCATAATTCATGATAGTGAATTATGGATTCATAATTCACTCTCCTCGACCAATCACATAACCGGAATTCAATTATTCCTGTTTATTTTAAAGGCGTGATGTGGATCATCCAATGAAATATAGTAATTCTGGAACACTCACTAACGTTGAAATGCGAACCGAGAGAGAGAGACAGGCAATACGTGGGAAACCTATCTTTGTCGCACAGTCCGCTTAGAAAATTGATAAGAAAATATAAAGAAATTAATATTCAATAACATTGAAATAAAATGTGTTATATAAAAATTCAATAATACATTAATAAAAATGAGTTTTACTAACTATTATGTATGTGAATTTAAATAAATTTTCAAATAATTGAACATTGGATATGATGCAATATATTTTCACATAGTAACCGCTCAACAAACCCATAACAACCGCTTTATAAGTAAGTGTTAGACGAAGACAGATAACCCACGATGAATATCTGTCTCAGGTTCGTTTTTCTCTTTCATAAAAGCGCGTTCCAGAATTGCTATATTTCAGTGGGATCACCAAGCTACGGCCGTCTGACCATATTGTCATTTTTCAATGTGTATTTTACACCGATTTCGATCATTTTCAAAAGTGCTAAACGATATTTCCGAATTTACAGGAGCAGAAAAAGTCCAGTATTATATTCGAGATTATGGTCATTATTCACTTGGATAAACTTCATCTTCGTGTATAATGTCTATCATAATCCCTCATATAATAAGATACTATTATTTACTCATTTGATTAAATAAAAACTGTCAAATGTGTAGTGAATTTGAGTCCCCGAACACACACGTTAATAGTGAATGAAGCAATACAAACCGTTACCTGCTGCATGTAGCAGGGCTTCGAGACGCGCCTGAGTCTCCGGGTCCACGGAGCGGTCGGCGTCGTCCGGGCTCAGCAAGAACTTGGACTTCTCCAGCCGAGGATCCTCGTCCAGTTCTGTGCGGTCGATGATGAACGACTCCACCTTTAACAAAACCAAAACGATTTAAACTCTATCACCAAAAAATATTCGAATTTGGATACGTGACAAATGATATTTGCTCAGATAAGATCAAAGCTTTGGTAATCATAATTGATTTGCAATCTAGGAGAAAATAATCCTGCGACCAGAAATGCCTCAATTCACTCTCGGGATATCATCATAGCAAATACTTCCTAAATCTTCGGCTTTAAATTTTCAACTCGGCAGTATTTTGTTTCCCGACGAATTTATATATACAGAACTATATCCAAAAGTCTTATTATTTAATATTATTCCTATTAAACGGTGACAAGTATATTGTAAATTAAGTCACAGGTAATCAAACGTTGAATAATTTTTACTGTATAATTAATGCATAAAAATTAACACAAAAACAAATTTCATGAAATAGCTTACCGCTAAATTGAACGACTATTGCATAAACATCATAAAATGCAGTACAACAAAAACAAATTATTAATAAAGTGCAAATATAATTACATTGCTGAAACATTTTTCTTTTAATTTGCAAGATATGAAATCAATCATCATATGACCTCGTCGATCCTAGAGTAAAAGTTAAAATTTGTTCGGCAACAGTGAGCATTTCCGTTTGAAGAACATCCCTAATGTATTATGCATTTGTCAGAATGAATTATCACATTGATTATTTCCATTTTCTACTCCGAATAGATCACAAATGAGATCATACCGCGAATTTTTATTTCGTCAGTGGCTTTTTCGTAACTACAATGTGTACAGCCATCCATATGTTGCAATATATGGATAGTGTTAACAATACGTTAAAAATACTGAGCTTGTTTTGATTCTTGTAATCTGAATTTCATCAATTAAGTTTTAAATTACATAGACATGAGTACATTATTTATAAATGATGATCCTGATATATTTAATTACAAATTATATTATTGTAATAAGAGATTAAAGTACATAATATCTTATGTGTCAAATGTATTGTTGTAATCAAAATTTTATTTATACAATATTAATTATAGTAACTTCAACCTAATTTTAATAGTAATTGAACAAATTAATCGGAATTTGTTTACTGGGTCAGATATAGAACTTTTTTTATGTAACATAATAAGGAACGCAACGGTAGCGGATTTTTTGGGCACCTACAAAATTTTATGATGTCGATTAAAATTTAATAATAGTGTGCAAATATTTAGCATAAAAAATGTGAAATATGAATAGGCGAAAAACGATGGGGCTATTCGTAGAATGGCCGATATCACCAACGAAACAACGACCCGCCTGGCCCCGCCCCGCCCCTTTCTACCGGACAAATGCGCGATGACGTCATGTATGTAAGAACTTTTTTCTTGCGTATTGTAGGTGTTCTTTATTTATCTGATAATACACTGCGTAAGACTATCTCTGTTGTTATTTTGTTAAAGATGAGACTGGAACACGCCCCAATGTAGCTGCTCCTACACAGTGATGCCCAAACTTTGCGTTTCCTTCGTCTTTATTAATTTGATAACAGTCACAAAGTTTGGAGTTTAATTCCATCAAAAACGGAATCAATATAGCGCGTTTACGTGTGCATGATTTCGTAATTGTTGCGCTTTTTATAAATACTACTTTATCTTTCCTAAATGTTTGAAAATAGTTCATTTTCCATTCGCACTACATATATTAGCAAGAAAATAATTGTACAATGAACCCATAGACAACACAAGTTGGTACTTTCACTCATCGCCTTCATTATTTTGCATTTTTCTCACGGTTTTATACGTCGCAACCACAGAGATGACAATCAATTTATTATAAAGTAAATGAAATGCTTAACTGTTGACGATATAAATTTATTAATTCCTCTACTGACGGACTGACGCATTCAAATTAAGAATTGATACCTTATCATGAAATACAACTTTTTTATTTATCATTCATAAAATTAATTCTAATGCGTACTATAAACGTACAGTAATAATTATTTTGCGAACAGAAATATTTCAATTATATAATAATATATAAATACTTTTCTTGCATGTGACTTAGTATTTCGGTCAAATTTTTCAATCCTGGTATCGGAAAAGGGTTGTTATTTTTTATTTAGAAGAAAATGTAGGTCGTCAGTAAAAGCAAAACATTACCAAAGAAACACACATTTTATTGTGGAAGGCTAACCTCAAGTGTATCATAAAACAAAAATATTAAACCATTCGAGCGTATTTGAATTCGGTCCAGGCTTACGATTTCTTAAGATGACAACTAAACAATCACGTACTTTAATAACAACAAAGAAATGTGATAGAGTTATCATAATCAAACTATAGGAAAATGAATAAATGATGAATTACTGTTCTTTGTTCATTTAATGAGCGGAACAATGTTGCGTGCCGAAATTATTACGAAAGGTCCCGGGTTCAAATACCAGTGCCCTGACACTAGAATGTTCGAACCAATTTTCACTTTATAGTGTTTACTCGAAGTGATTGGCAACTGACGAAATAGTGTTTTGTCGGTGTATGATGCTTCGAACCTGTTTTAGGTTAGCTTGAAGTATTTTAGCAATAATTACAGGATAAACAGTTTTAATGAAACACTTCTTTGTCGTTATTTCGAGAAGCATTTCTGGTGACACTTCGAACCGTTATCTCTGTAATAACCAGTAATAAAATTAATACCAAGAAAGCGTTTTCAAATGGGTTAGTATGGCAACATTTTCATCAATGTTATGAACAAGTGTTTCCATGGGAGAAAGTTTTTATTTAATTTTTTGGGAATAGTGGCAGATAATTTTTGCTAAAAATGTTTAATTACAGATTACAGACCATAAACATGTAATGACGCAATAACCTTTGTTTTTAATTCTGCTTTCAGAAACTAATTTTACTTTTTAATTCCATGTTAACCTTCCATTTATAAAATTCAGTTTCAATGAGTAACAGCGCAGTTCGCCGAATCGTTATTTTATTTTTATTCATATTACAAAGTGGATGATTATATTTACGAAGCACGTTTACTAGTAATCTAAAGTGGATGGCGAACTATTATCTAGAAATGTCAACATATATGGTGGGTTATGCTCCTATTACATTAACGTCAACACTGCACTGACAATTGTTTTTGTTGCTGACAGAAAATGACATTCTATTAGCACGCGGCCAGTGTTTTGTTTGCTTCAAAATGTAGGAAGGAAACAGAAAAAAACAACAAACAAACGAGCCGTCAAACTAAAATACAGGTATTACAAGGTGAACTGGCGACGGCGGTGGACTACAGTTATGTGGATGGTCGAATGATGATCCCGCAGTTAGATTTCGTTTACACGAAACAGATCCAGATCAATAACGCTGCATTTGTTTACAACAACTAAAACAATCACTAGACATTGATCACGCCGTGGATGTTGCAAATGACAGCTACTAGTAGGAGTTTGCCCCCGGGGGCGCAGGCTTGAAGAAAACTACTATTTATATAACTACATGCAGACACTTTACACGAACATACAATAATCGATATGCAAGATTTTGGAAAATGCTAACTGACGAATTCCTTGTAAATCAACATGAAAATAACAATTACGCATCGAGATGGAAAAATACACGAACGTCCGGTTGCCAAAGCACAGTCTAGCAGGACTACGATCAACACGGCAAATGTGTGCGAATGAGTGTTGTTCGATTTCTTTGTTTAAACGGAATCGAAAATACGGCCTCAGTTTCAAAGAATAACATCATATTGTTTGAAATGAATGGAAAATTACGTCGATCATTGTCTGTGCAACCGGACGACGGAGCTCTTTCGAAACGAAACCGTTTCCAACAAAATACCAGCGATTTATGTAAATAGTGTACGCTATTTTCACTCACGTTGTTTCACACTGATGTTAAAATCGTTCCGAGTTTATTGTTTGATGCGAGAATATCGATAAATAAACGAAATATTTGCACCTGTGTGAAAATACATGCCGTCAAAGATGCACGATGCCATAACGTTACGTATCAATAATTCACTATTATTTTAAAATGGCAACGGTAATCACGGCGAGTGTATTTATAAATAAATCGAGGTACACGTACAAACACACAATTATCAATTGATTCCATGGTGAAATTCGTAAATGAAAACGGTAACGGGCATTGTGCTGGCTCCGCCACAACCACAAGATGTCTCTCACAAGTTCATCGAAACTGAGACCTCGCTCGAGGCCAGTCGCGTAGGAAATGGGCAAATTAATGAGAATTCATGGGCCTACCTCCGAGACGCTGTCTTCTTCACTCTCCGATGAATCGGACATAAATCGCGGATGTTCCGAATAAGTCTCTGTTTCGGATTTTGCAGGGCTCGAAGTGGCTGAATGGGGAGTCGACGAGTTTCCTATATCGTGGTGAACATTCACTTTTTCTAATTTTGGATTATCTGCGGCCGATCCTTGTGCTACATTCTGCATTTTTACCATTCATTAATACTAGATAGAATTGATCTTGCTATTTAAGTTGTTTAGATTCACTATAAACACAATTTAGGTGACTTTTTACACAATTAAAACCAGACACAAGAGTTAACACTCGCCGCCATATTCTACTATGGCCGTTCTAGGACCGAGTTCCTGGCCTTCGTAATTATGTCGGTGCTGTCCCCTATACAAAAATGTAGAACTACTCCAGGAAAAGCCGCGTTAACGCAGCGGCACCTCTTGACCACAAATTCATTTACTTTTGAAATGAGGAAAATCACCAGGCACCATTTATCACATATTTCAATATTTTAATCATTCTTTACACAAAATACATTTGCGGCTTAAACGAATGGTTCAATATTAATCTCTAACACAGAACATGGATTCGTTAATTCGAATTTGTTCAATACATTTGGATGCAAAACACCAATTTTACCTATTACTTTTCCATTACATACTACTTGAGCACATCTATTAGCGAAATAAGTTGGATCTGGAAACAAAAGAATATTCAGGGATTTAAAAAAAAAAATTGAAGTACGGCTATAAACCTTCAATTGCTTTTAAGTAGTAGCCTTGATTTGTCTTTTTCGGATTCCATGGAACCTCTAGCAGCAACATAACTCGGTCCAGCAAGCCATGAACCACCTCAAATCCAGCTGTTTTATTACAATTTACCGCACAGAATCTGCGCTCATTTCTAGCACCAACTTCTGTCTCAAGATCTTTAAGAACAACGTCCGAAATTTCAAACAATTTTAATGGTAAAGGCATTTTTTTATTTGCCGCCACGGTTTTTAACAATCCTGGTAGTAAAGTTGTTCGGGCAACTTGAAATTCGAGAGTTTTTGGGTTAGATATATGTACTGCAGGGATATCTTCGATTTTCCAGCCTAATTTAGATGCGATATCATCCCTTGAACACTAAGATGTTTTGTATAATTATCATAATTTATTTAAATTGCAATACTTACCAAAGAAAATGTAAGAGCTTCAGTAAATCCCGCTTGTGCAATCATCTCTCGTAACTGATCAGTCAATTTATTTACAGGTAATTGTTGACTGATTGTATTTGTTTTGGGCAAAGTTTTTGTGATTTTATTGTAGCCGTAAGCAATGGCTGCATCTTCGTAAATATCGCACGCGTGTATGACGTCATGTCTCGTTGGAGGAATAACTACATTAACATTTTCCTTCTTGTCGTCCAGTTTTGATTCTAGGCACATTTTTGTCAACAGTCTTGCGACACTTTCACCGTTTTCGCTAATTCATTAAAAACATTTGAAAATACAACAGTTTTGGTAACAATTTGTAATAATACCTGAGTCCAACGCAATTATTAATTTTGTTAACTGGAACGAGTTCAGTGCGATAAGCAAGCTCCGGATAAAGAGTACTTTTGCCATCAGGTTGTACAACTTCTGCATATTCAACAGTGAACTTATCTTTACAATATTTGCTGAACATACAGACAATTGTATCCAAAACAACTTTAGCCTAAAATATTTTAACATCAGTTTTTTACTTTATTTATTAAATAAAAAATACCTTTGTTAAATCAGTTGCGGTACATTCAATAAAAACGTTTTTTGTATTTAAAGTAATTTTTGAATGATCACCGTTGATAATTGGAGGCATGGAAAGAACTCTACCCTTACTGTCGTAAATAATTGGATATACAGGACTGTCTCTAATAATAGGTAAATATTGTTTCAATTGAGCATGAGTCTAAAAATATTCGTGTTAACAAAATAATCGCGTTATGGTTTGTTTTATTTTTACAGAATATAAATCCATGAGTTCAACAGCAGTGTACTCCTTTTCCTGATTAAGCGGTTTGAATTTAATTTCACTAGGTGGTTTTGCATCGTAAGTGAACGGCCCTTGAATAGTATCTAAATCATGAGTACCTATTGCAACCAAAGATCTCTTACGACAAATATTTTGATGTAATTTATCTTGTAAATCAATGAAACTGTCGTAAGAATCTTTAGTGAAAACCATGTTTCTTAAGACGGCTGCAACTGCATATGGACGAATTAAAGCAGTGCTTGGAGTTAAAACTAATTTTTGCATTGTTCCATTAGCTGGTTTAACAGCTTTGAACAAAGGTGTTTTCATTCTAAACAGGATAAAAATAAATCAATACGGACTTGAATTTCGTGTGAAAAAAACATACTTTTCCTGGAAAATTAATAACCCCAACGTCAAACCTTCTAAACATAACAGATCATATCGATTAGCAGGAATATCAATACGATAAATTATATCCTCCGAGGCGTCAACTGATGAAACTGCTTCTTCACCCTGCTCTTTCGTGATCATTTGCTTTTCTGTGGTCTGAATAAAGAAACAAAACAATGTTCAAATATATAAACTTTCTACAAACGTCTTTTACTTACAACTTCATCAAGTTCCAAGCCAAATTCAAAGCAAAGACTTTGAAATTCATCATCAGCTACAAAAAGAGGTTCACGAAATTTACAAGATTGTTACCATTATAACATTGCATTACTTACTATATGTTTTTCCAAGAGCTTCAAACAATAAATCCCGTTTAACACCAATTGTTGGCATTTTGAATTATTTGATTAAATATTAATAAATAATTTACGGTGTTCTAGACGTGCAACTGCAACACGTCAAAGTTTTTGGTTAGAAAAAGATCGGAAAGTCTGGTTACTTTTGTGACATACAAACTAGAGAGAAATTCCCCGAAGTTATTTGGCTTCGGAAAAATGGTTTCGCTAATAAAGGTGAACCAATTGTCAAAAATATGTTTAAAAAATCCAGTAATCTCATATATGGCAGTGAGAAATCGTAAGTTATTCTTGTTTATCATACAACATTTACTTTGAATCATACTCGAGATTCATTGTCATGTAAGGTTAGGTTATATAATATACATAACTCTTGTTTTAGATTGGAATAAGGACTTCAAGCCAGGTCCTTATCCCAAAACTGCTGAAGAAAAAGCAGCAGCTGCCAAAAAATATGGACTTACAAAAGAAGAATATGAGCCGTACCCCGATGACGGAATGGGTCATGGTGACTACCCTAAACTGCCTCTCCTTTCCACTGAACAGAAGGATCCATGGTATCCTTACGATTTCCCTGAACTCAAAAGAAATTTTAATGAACCGGTATTTTTGTTACTTTACAAGTGATGTACCAATTATAAAGTTGATTTTGTAGGTCCATATTCATTGCGAGATGATCGGCGAAGATCGCTACGATGTCAGTGTACGGTTACGTTTTCCCATGTGGAAGCAGTGTTTAGCGTTCTTCGGTGTTATGTTCGGATGCGGTGCTGTGTACCTTTGGCTAGAAAGAATGCGAATGTATAGACCTGTTTTACCAAAACAATACCCAGGAGATGGCAAGAAGCACTATACATTCGAAGACAATTAACTTATAGACAAATTGTTAAATAAAATGTGTATATTAAATGTATGCTAGTATTTTTACAGTGTTTATTCATTTTAAAATCTATTAGATGACCTATAATGTAAATAGTTAATTGTCTGAAAAATACCTAAAGAATAACATTGAAAAATGTACAATTTTATTTGGAAAATTCGTTGAGTCAGCTAGAAATACTAAACTTTTTACAAATAGCTCGATGTAACACATGTACATAAGGCTTGAATTAAATGAAATATTAAAATTAATAATCTAATATACATATAAATACAATACAAATAACGCGAATGACGCATCACTTGAAAAGTTAATGTTTCACTGATCCTTATGACTAAAAGTGTCACCACAAAATGTGCGCCCTACTTAAGGAAACTATTTTATTTGATGACTAGTATAAGCATATTTCAATAAAAATAATATTCATTTCAACCTGAGTTATTTGCACGAAAATGTTTAAATCTTAAAAAATTAATAGCCTGTTGTAACAAAGCGTGCAACGATTTTTATCATGTGATATATTTCACACTTGGTTATGATAACAAAAATAAATATAAAAATATTTAGAACTATAACTTGTAAATTGAAAAACAGTTGATACACCGCACAAGTTCACAGTGAAACAATAATTACAATACTCTTAAAATTGGCGTGTTTTGCGCAATAAATATCATACACATTTAATAATAAAGTCATGTTGCGTATCACTCTAAAACAGAAACTGTTTGAACGTGATTATTGGTCCCATAACAGCACTTAAGTGAAATCATGACTAGCTCGACTTTCCACCAGGGTACGGTCGGTCAGGTATCCGAGGAGGGATGCTAGGCACTGGGCGGCTGCAAAAGATTTATCAACCCCATTAATTAAAACCTTACATATCAGTTTCAATTCCATCACCACAAACCTAAATGGATTTGTTCCTAAATTCCTTCACTTTTGTTTTGATCAACTTTTAATCAAAACAAATATAAAAGAATAAAAACTAATAGATAAAAAGAAAAGACAAAAGATAATCATGCATAAAGTTGTTGAAAAGCATGCTTAAAAGAGAATCAGATAAAGTTTTTAAAGTAGTGTTTACAACAAATCCATTTGAAATAAACAAGTTGACAAAAGCATAGGAACACACAGAAGAAAAGAAGCCCAGAAAGGATGTAAAGACAATGACAATTATTGGTAAAGTTTTTCATCAGGGGGTTAGTTCTATATTTACACATTCAGATATATGCTACATAAGTAATTATCGGTGTACTATTATCCATACACCTGTAAAGGTGGGATCACTCATTTCAGAAGAATGATTTCTTCTAAAATCAGTGCTGTTGTACTGTGTTACCTGATTAAAACTTTGTCAACATTACAATTATAGAAATTATCGTACACAAAATCACTTGAACAATTGTTGCTGGCAATCCCAATGATAACGTATATCAAAACAGAAATGAAAATTTTACATAAATTTGAAATGATTGATTTAGTATATCAGTGTACATTACATGTTTGAAGGAAATATCACTTTATATATAGCAAGTGACTAACTTACTAAGTACACATAAATTCTTTGCATTTTATATACAAAGAAATAACTTGAATTTGTATATTTTTGTAATAATTTACATAACAACAACAGTGAATGCTATACAATTATTGCAGAACTGTATTATAATATTTGGTTACGGTTACTGCATTAGTAATTTTTGCACATGAATGAAAAACAGCAGAATTTTGATATTCAGGCTATCCATAAGCAAAAGTGCATGCATGTACAGTCGCTGTTACGTACATGCGAAATCGATTAATTTACAAAAATGAATGTGTCAACATGCGGAACATTTTCAGCAAAACTGATTCTAGCAAATAAACAATAATACAATTCTGCTATACTTTAAGTAGTTTTACGCATACGTACTAAAATCTATGATGTGCATTTGTATAGAGTTACAATTTGATGCACTTGTGTGTTCTTGTTTAATTGACTTCGCCTAAGACCAATGAAAATTCAACAAACTTTATCACAAAGCAGAAAAAACGGAAGGAAATAATGAATCATATGCGATGCCTGCTGGTTTGATATGCATTGTTGTACATTCACAAACTAATTTAATTTAAGATCCTGAAGCCTAATAAACTCTAAGTGCAACCATACTAACCAGTTTTCGTAATTGGTGCAGCCGCTAATCGTTCAATTTATTCATTAGTTAACATCTCAACAACATTAAATGTTAAGTATTTATTATATTGTTCTCTGAAAAGCCAAGTCTACAATATCTATGAAGGTGAGTACAGATTCTTTAGTTTAGTTTAGCGAGTACATTATATTTTAATTGGATATAAATATTATTTAACTGTTCAAAACTATTACGGAAGATCTTTGTTCATATTGCAATGTGCGGTTGGAGCACAATGTATGTATGTAACGATTTATCAAAATTACGTCAATTTCAACATTTGTCGATTGCTCTAACAGAATTTTCCATTTTCATAAATTCGTTTTAGTTGAAATAAAAAAGACAATAACAGCAATTTGTAAATACTTAAAAGTTCTTCAGATATAGTATCAACAGCATGTTCATATATTAATACTTAAAATATAACGTTTTTAAAAATTAAACTCCATTACACAAAATATTACTGGTGTAAGAAATACAACAATAAAAAATTACATATTTTCTAATGTACAATACTCTCATCGACTTGCTGGTTGATCCTGTTATGGTGTTAGTATAAATGCAAACACATGCCATACTTGGAACGTTTTCCAGTAGTACTGAGTTTGTTTGATGTTTGGTTAGTAACGAATGAGTAATGTATATATGTGAGAATGAAGGAGATTTACTTGAACTTGAAGGCGTTGGCCAGCTCGTTGACGGCTGCCTGGGTGACGGCTTGCCCCACGGCCTGCTGCACCCGCTGCGGCACTTGAATCCCGCCGCCCGGTCGACTATACACAACAACACATCAGCCGCCCGTGCTCTCACGTATGACACGCGCGCATTTATACATTATACAGCTTTCATTTGCAATGCAATTAACTTAATACCTAAGCTCTGCCGTTATATATGTATGTACATAATACCACTGAAATATAGTAACACTGGATGGACAAAGCAAGCCGAGACAGATACTTTGCTACGGTATCGCCATTCTGCGCTTCGGTACAGACTGATACAAAACTTAGTCATTGTTGATGTACCGAAAAACTGTGCTATTGACAGTTCTTGTAAATGGTATAACAAAAAAAAAGTAATTTTACTTGAAATTGGCACTAAAGAACGCGAAAATCGTCATTAAAAGCTCTGAAATCGTCAATAAATTAAGCCAATAAACTTACGATTTTGAACAACGCAGTATTGACAACTGTACCATAATTATTGTACAAGTAGGATAATTTCGGCAGGTGTAGGATGCACGGTAGTGAATTTGTACATGAAATGAAGCAATATGTGCAAGACGAACAAACTAATTAAAACTTATGAAGAAATTAGGAACAAAGCACATAATTTTGAGTGTTATTTACGGTAACTGCAATCACCGAGGTTGGCAACACTGAGTGTCAATTCCAAATTACAACTTTTTAAAGCTTTTTCTAATTTTATATTTCAATAAAATCTAATATGCACCGCGGAACTGAAGTTCCATTTTATTACTCATATGGTTTGTTACTTTTGACATTTAATGTAAAATTATTGTATTGTATTTTTTCGTTCTACCACATTTGAATTTCCATTTTAGAAAATAAAAAATGGAACGCTGTGTTCAAGAAATTTGTTTGGATTGAAAGTTTGATGTTAATAAAAGAAATGACGTACTGTACGACAAGGATGCTTTCTCTCTCAGCTAGTGCGGCTTCCAGTATGGCTACATTTCAGTGCATAAAACCTGATTATGTCACTTTGGTCGTTAATGGTGTTGTTCTTTAACATTTACTTAGCATTACTACGGATTGACACGTTCATGATTTGTATAACTGACTGGCTTGCACAAATATTACATTCTAAATTATTGCCCTTGTCAATGGTGTTTACATTCACTTCAATATTACATAAATTAATTTTCATCACAATTTGTGTAAGCCACATGAACATGGAAACCCTACTTACGAAACGATAGGTATATATTATTCTTGTAAATGTTAAATAACAAAATAAGTCTCAATATATTTGTATAAATTAAATTCATTCTGAGCGATGAATTTTGTTTGGTAGAAAATTAACCAATGTGGATTAGAATATGATGAACACATGTACAGTTTCATTTACAATAACTTGAAAATCAAATCGTAGTCAACAATCCACATTACAGTAACTTGAACAGATGTGAACCCAGTTATTTTTTTGTTTTTTTACAAATATACAATGCGTTTAGACAAAGAACACAGCCTCAACCAAGCCAAACAGGGTGACAAGACAAAGATAGACAATGAAAGCTTTCACAGGATTCTCTAGTCTAATTATGTGAGAGTCATCATAATAATTAGTTACATAACACAATGAAAAGATGGTTATTGAGGCCAAGACGTTTAGTTGATTATTAACGCCTCCTGTGAACAGAAACCACAACCTCAATCTCTGGCTGCGGTCATCAACTGCAGATCTGAGCATCGGGTGCGGGTGTTAGTAACACGCACACACAAATGACAAATTGTGAGTGTTTACTGGCGCACCCAAAACTCAACACGTCATTCCCAACACAGGCAGAGAGAAACAGTTAGTACTTACGAAGGTATGAGTGGTGCGGGCAAGCCCTGGCCGGCTGGTCTGCCTGGCGGCATGGGAGGCGCTCCGCCCCCTGGTCGGTTTGGTATCGCTGGGGCTGGTCGCCCGGATGCTGGCGGAGGCGGTGGCGCCCGAGATCCACCCAGAGAACCTGCAACAACACAAATGCATTTCAACTTCAACTCTCGATGTATCACTTGATTCCAGTCTTTCAATTTTTTCCCGATTATTTTTCTTGACTACTATTCTTAAATGAATATTTTTATTAATTCATATTGTTCGACGATTAATTATTTATGTATTTCAACTGATGATGACTTGTATTAAGTCGAAACGTTCAAAATAAAGATATTATAACAGTTATATTTGTTTTTATTGATCCTAAGACCTACCATTTCAACTTCAATAAATAAAAAAGATGAATCAATTTAATGATAGATAATTAGTTATTGTAAATAATATTGCATCATCTTCCTCGTCATCATTACTAAATGATGTAACAGGAAAAAACATAATTTGTCATTTTTAAATTTAGATTGTCAATTAAAATAAAAATATTATTGAAGCTGTGAAAATTCTTACCCGAAGATCCAACAGCAGCCATGTTGGGAGCACCTCTTCTAGGGCCTCCAGGACTGGGTGGCGACAACCTAGGATTGTCCAAACCACTTGCCAGCCAATCATTCTTAACAGGTGGTGGAACTGGGGTGGACACCGTCGCCATAGACACATCCCCAATAATACGCATCGCTTCTTTGCACGCGTGGTACATACGTAACATTTCTTCACGTTTCTGTGCCTCTTCTGGACTTTCTTCCATCATTTGAGCCTTTAAAATATCACAATTATAATTACACCAATAAAAATTGATTTAATTAAAATCATACTTGATCTCCACTCGCGTATAAGTGCGCTAGAAGTTCTCCATTAATAAAATCTTTGGCATTGTTGATGATAAGCATCATTATGGTCTTGGGGACTAAATCTCTTGTAGTTTTGGTAACAATGCGCATGTAGCTGTCCACCAGGTTCCTGATAGTCTCAACTTGCCTCTCTAATTGTGGATCCATGGAACTAGTTCCACCAGTTTCTGTAGCCTAATTACAATAACACATGTTAATTTACAAAAATATCACAGATTAAACAGTCGCATTTCTAGTAAATATTATTCAATGGACTTCTCACTATATTTTTTTACGAAGACTATCTGCAATTTTAAAAATTCTTAATTGTTATGATTTTTTTTAAATGTGGTGGCGTCAGAGTTGTTTATTGTAAATCTCAAGCAGTAGAGATTGTAAATAATTGTAGTCACATAAATGTTTTATATTGTTTTAAATAATATTTAAGTGGGATTAAACTAATAACCTTTCGTGGTAAATAATTAAAATACAGGGTGTTTCATAACTTCAAGTATATACGTTAATGGTATATGTTATTTGATATGCTGATTACGATTCAAAAATAATTTTTTTTTTAATCGCAAAATTATTTTCCATGTTCCCCCGTCCAAAATTTTTCGTTGCCACTGCCACTGGGTGGTTGATTATGTTAATAATTATCGTTTCATTAAAAATAATTAAATTTTATTTGTTTATTTTACCAGTATTATGTAATTTAAATTGTTGATTACTTATTCATTGTTTGTGTTTAATAGGAAAGCGAATCCAGTGCAGTACTACAAAAAATGTTTTAGGTAAACAACCCTTAATTTTTCGAATTTTAAAAGAATTCTTTTTGATTCGTAATCAGCATATCAAATAACATGTACCATTAACGTATGTACTCGAAGTTATGAAACACCCGGTATACATGAATGCCATTTATTTCGGGAAAAAGATAAACTGTAATATTTTAGTCAAATGTTTAGTTATTGAATTTTTTTTAAAACAATTTCTTGCGCGATTTTTTTTTTAATCTTGTCAAAGACATCAACAATTATAAAATTTTGTTTAAATTATTTCTATAGGATCTTAAGTATACCTCAGAATTTTTTTTAGACCAATCTATCCAGTCATTGCAGAATGGTAGACGATCAAAAAAGTTTTGAATCAGATTGACCCAGAGTGTACTCTGTGATCGAAAATACAGGCGTGTTGTCGGAGGGTTAAGAGAAACAATACTCTGACGCCATAATTGTAATCTTTAAAACTCAAATAGTACGATATTTTAGGGGTCCAGTTACAATATAAATTATTTGCCATTTTGTGAAACTAGTGAAGAACCCCCATTGAGATTTACTACAATTACAACTGTTTTATTAAAAAAGAACACATTAGTTATAATACCACAACTCCTTGCTGCATTCTTTAAAAAACGTATGTTAATCCAATCTATTTTTATAAGTGGAATATTTCACATCCAACTGATTAGAATTTCATGAAACTGTTTATTATTCTGAAATATTCCCATTATAAAATGATGCAGGTGTAAGTTGTTTTCAAATCTGTATAAAACTGTCCAATAAATTTGCTTAAATACTTCAAAAATAGATTGTTTAGAACATAAAACAACGTATCTGGTTGTGTTGGAAGTAGTAGATGTAGAGAAGCTAAGCGTAAGATGTTTACATCGTTTACTACCCACCTCATAGCCTTCTCCCTGCAGCGTAGAAGCAAAACACAGAATTAGGATAACACCATGCATATTAATTAGGTAAAGATCTGTATAATATACAATTAAAGAGAAACAATCATGCAGAAACACACAGAAAAGAATCAAGAATATTTTTATGAAACAAAACAAACAAAATCGTCCTGCCTTTTCAGAATTCACGTCACATAATACTTGCCCTTCGTCTCTGTAAACATAAAATTTAACGAATTACAATAAAACAGCGCCTAGCAAAAGAAGAACCCGAGAATGACATAACGTGCGCAGATGAAATTTACGTGCACATTGACATAAAACATCGACTATTAACAATTACAACGGAGTCAGAATGATTAACATTACCTCGTCTCCGTTCGCCTGCTCGGTCTGCTTCTCTGGATAGACTCCAGCCCGGAGGAAAGATGCTTTCCAGGAGTCAACTTCGTCTTGCGTTTCGCAGCTTAACTCCAATTGTTTATAATCCTACAACATTGGATATTAACTTTAATCTTCTATAATAAATGTTACCACAAATTTACTTTCGTCTGAAATCAATGTGACACAATTTCCATTACTCAACGGAAATTAAACTGAAAAATATCTGGATCAGTTTATTTTCAGAGAGAATTAAAAACAAGCTATTATAATTTTTTCAAGCTAAATGAGCAAAAAAATATAAAGAATACTTTGTTAAAACCGTACTACAAATTAAAATAAAACTGCGTTGTTGTTGGGTTCAAAGAATTAATAAAGCATATGGCGTCATGGAAATTATAACAAATTACTGGAAAGCGTCATTATTCAATTAATTGATTACGCACCTTATACACATTTCTGCCTTCAGGGTTAAACAAAGCAAACATATGTCTTCGCGACATAAATCCTTGTTCAATATCCCTTAATTTCAGTCCATCCAGAGGGAGCATATATTTCTTTTCCCGCTCTTCTTCGTCTTTAAACCACGAGATGTTTTCCGAAGTTAACACAAACCAGTAATCCCGAGAACCACCTACAATAAAACAAATATATCATCACTCCATTTAATTCGTTACTCTCTGATAAACAGTTTTTTAACCGATAAAAAAATGAGGTTTTCAAGTCGACGCGTATATTTTTTTATGTATGACTAATTGACCACGCATAACTTTTTACAGACTAGATAGATTTTTATGATTTTATTTTTATTGAATAGGGTATACTTCGAAGATAGTTCCATATAAATTTAAAAATTCCACCTCTAAAGGTAGGAAAATGGGAGATGATTAATTGTTCATCCACTGAATTTTTACCTGTTACAATTATACCACGCATAACTTTGTACTGGGTTATCCGATTTCAATTATTCTTTTTTTTATTGAATAGGGTATACCTCGAAGATAGTTTCATATAAATTTAAAAATTCCACCCCTAAGGGTAGGAAAATGGGAGATGAATGAGTGTTCACCCACTGAATTTTTATCTGTTAACTGATCCTACCACGCATAACTTTGTATTGGGTTATCCGATTTCGATGATTATTCTTTTATTAAATAATATAAACCTTGAAGTTGGTCCCATTTAAATTTAAAAAAATTCTAAAACTATGGGTAGTAAAATCGGTAGCCACAAAAAAATAAAATATAACTTTTTAATAAAAAATTAAACCGACGAAAAAAGGAACTCAAAACCGAAAAATAAAATAAACCTTTTTACTCTAAATAACTAATGTAAGTAACTAATCAAGTTTAAGGGATGGTGAGTTATACGGGGTGTTCAAGCAACCACGCCCCCTTACATAATGCGTACAAAATAAAATCAATAATTTATATAATTTTTCTTTTACAAAATTCGCCCTCACCTTTCATAATTCCCAAGTTGTGAATACACATATATCCTTTACGAATAACCTGGTTCCCAAGAGTACCACGAGTTCCAGTTTTAACCGCATTTTCAGATTGATTTTGAGCACTGTAAATAGGCTATTAGTGTTGTGTTCACAAGTATAAATAGTTAGTGTTACATACTTTGCAAATCCTATGAAATCTTCATGATTGGTATTCATATAAGCCAGCTCGCAATCAATTAACAGAATTAATTGTTCTTTGCACATTTGCTCCCGATTTCTAACGTGTGTTGTTATGATACGCTCTGTTTCCTCTCGCAAGCGTGGATATCGGTTCATCTAATAAATTAAATATGATTACTTCATTGCATTTATAAATAGTAATCATGCTTACTTTGTCCGTGCATACTCGCACAACATTCGACAGCTCTTGAACTACCAAATCGACGCATTTCAGTGATGGTTCCTTTAATCTTGCGATTTGTTTTTTCACAATAGCTTCAAATGCCATGTCTGGCGTAAACAAACCAACCTGTGCAATAAAACTTATTATTTTTCTCTTAAACACTAAACTTATTCAGTCAACGTACTCGAATACCGTGAATATTTCTAATAGCGAACGCAATTTCCCGCCGAAGTTCCTTCTCATCAAATTCCATCTTAACAATTTCAAATGGGAACCTTTCATGGAAAAGTCTGTTAATTTTAGCGCCACCAGACAGTTCCATTGTGTTTATCTGCGCTGATCCTGAGCCTTCAATAGTACGTTCGAAATCCGATTGCAATTGCTGTATCATTCTAAAATTAGTTTGATTAATATTGTTTTTCTTTTCACACGAAGAATAATTACTCACTGTAACATAGCTTTAGTTTTAATTGCAGGATCGTCAGGTCTGAAATGTTTGAATTGTTCGACATCTTTTTCAAGTGTCAATAGTTGTTTTTGTAGTTTATCTCGTAACCCGGGAAGCGTTTCTCTAATGTGGTTAGTTAGCTGCTGATTTAAAATTCTTTGTAAATATGGGGTTCCTAATCTTTCTGCTATATGCCTGTATCCTGGATGGCTGCATATTAAAAAAATACATTAATGCTAAAATGTCGAAGTACAAACAACAATACATGTAATGTTCATGAAGTTGTTCAGAAGATTCTTAGCTATTCACTGCTCTTTTTGAAATGTTCAATATTGGCTTCCTTAATTATTATACATAAAAAATGTTAAATAGTTTATTGTAGAGGAAGAATTTCTGCATTTTTGACACTAATATTTATTAAATAAAACAACTAGTAGGAGATGCAGTCAATATAATTTAAAATTATTACACACCCACGTTTCGACTGTTAATCATCAGTCTTCTTTAGGGTGATAATTAATAACTTATATGATAAAAACTGTCACAGCAATACATCGTCATAGAATAAAATATTAAATAGGAAGAGCGTATGTGATTTATTTTATTCTTTGACGATAGACTGGTGTAACAGTTATGTGTTATTAGCACCCTGAAGACTGATTAACAGTCGAAACGTCTGTGTGTAATTAATTTTAATTATATTGACTATCTCAAACTGGTGGTTTTATTTAATAATTACATTCAGTCGAAAAAATTCCTTCATCACTAATATTTATAATTTTACTCTACCTGGAATCGGAAAAATAATGGAATTGTTTATTAGTATTTTTATTTAATCAACAAAGCAAAAAATTGAAATTTATTGGTTTTATCTGTCTTCTGATGTCATCAGTGTTTGCTTTCAAGTGCCTTGATTAAAAATGTGTAATTTGGAAGAAACATTAGATATAGTAATAAAAATAAAGATAAAAATGTATCAATAAACTCTTAATTAATATCACATTTGTTTTGTTATTCTATGACAGATGATTTTAAGAAAATTATCAATAAACATTTCCATCATTTTTCCAGGTATATTAGTGTCAAAAAAAGCAGAAATTCTTCCTCTACAATAAACTATTAAATTTGTTTGATGTAAAATAATCAGGGAAGCCAATAATTGAACATTTAAAAATTCACCACCTGTATATGTTTTTATTTATTTTAAGTAAATTCATTTAATAATAATGATCCACGAAAGAAATTTGTTAAAGGTTACACGGATAAATTTAGCGTCTTGTGTTACGTAAATATCAATTTAAAAATAAATACAGTAAATATAATCTAACAAACAAATAAACGGAAATGAGTTAGCTAAATAAATAATAGTGTTATCATGTCTGAAGATATTAAATATTTACACACCTAAGAAAGAATTTCCTTTCGGCAGCAAGGGCGGCATTGATATCTTTCCGTCCATCGATATCCTTCTGTGATCGGTTGACCACACCGATGTACCCTCTGCGCAGGGGTAGTAACTTATTCTCTAAGATATCACGTGCGTCGGTGCCATCGTCCATCAAATCCAGCTTGGTGATAACACCGATAGTTCGTATACCTGTTGCACGAATCGATTAATTGATTGCGAGTACAAGAAAACGAGAGCAATGTACCTTGAGGATCCACCTCTTTGGCCAACTTTAGAGCGTCTGAGTTGGCCAAATCAGTGTTGGCTGGAGTGACTGCGAGAATCAAACAAGATTCTCGTTTGATGAACTGCATGATCATGCCTTTGATTTGCTGTTCTATGTCGGCGGGTTGGTCACCGATTGGGACCTTTGTCAAACCCGGCAAGTCGATGAGAGTTAGATTTAATACTGAAATTGTTTATGTTGTTGAACAATCTTGCAATTTAACATCAATTAGAACTCACCATTTGGGGAATAAACTCTCAAGTTAATTGGAATATTAGATATGCCTTTATTACTGCCGGTAACGCGGTCTGTTTCGGCCTCAATTTCTCTCCGAACTTCATCAAAATCAACAAATTTTTTGCCTTTACAATGTAAAAACTCCGCATATTCTAAAAATATATTTTATATATTCAGGATTTTTGTTGCATTTGGGTGAAATACTCATGAGAATGATAAATGTTTATGTGTAATTGTACGCACCAGTGTTGGAATTTATCAACTGTAAGATAAGTGGGCGACGAGTGACAATCCCAGAACCTCTGGGAAGGAAGTCTCTGAAAGATACGCATTCATTGTAATTCTTATCATTACAAAGAGTGAAATTTTATTGTTTGAAACAAATATATTATCAAACAATTTTTATCAATGTTTTAGGTAAACCGATAACATTATTTTCTGATAAAAATTACATTTTTAAATAAGGTGCTTGCTATTGTTATAATTGAGTAAATTGTATAGTAATAAGAAACGGGTAAAAATTCTTAATTAGTCAGTTCTGAAAGAAAGCATCTTAATAAACGATCAGTCAGAAACACTTGTTGTCATTAACAATGACGGTTGAATTGAAAAATCAATATTCAACCCACATAAACATCAGGTTTGAGACACACTAAAATCAATGTTATCACCTATGTACGAAATATTATAATACATAAATAACGATAGGGGTCAATAATTGCGACCTCGAAATTATGAATCATATGAAAACGTTAACTGTCAAATTGGTCTACGAAATTAAAGAGCAAATTATTATTTTTATTAAACATTAACACGTTGTAATAGCGGGTCAGTGAACATGATAACCCGACTGGACTCATAAATGAGATGTTAATATGTTCAAAACTGAAAATAATAATTACCTTCCAACGAAATTTTCTAAAACGGAACTTTTTCCTGCAGACTGTCCGCCCACTACGGCGATTTGAGGTAAATCAAGTTGCATATGAACTCCAAGCTGTGTAAATGCATCTTGGAGTTTGTTAACAATGGGAATGAGTTGTTCCATCCCCGTGTTGCCTGCCATTTTAAGGCCGCAATATTACACAAATCTTTCGAAAAACTCCTGCTTGTCACCAATCTACACAAAGTACAACATCGAACATGGCCGCATCACAAATTCAAAAGTCTGACTCACGCGTTATTTGTACTTTACTGTAGATATGAATTAATCAACACGTTTAAATAAAACCGTTATCACTCGAGAAACGATAATAATATTCTAAACTTGATTACTAATACAAATGACCTTTGTTTTACTTCTAATTGCATTAAAATTAAATTATTGCATTACAACTGACAGCTGTTTTCACTATTACATAAAACACTTCAGTGTGGTTTGCTCTTACAAATTTTTGATGCGCATGCGTTTCCATCGTTTGTCCAATCAATTTTATTTTGAACTTTTTAAATTTAAAGTTTACAATTTAATTAACAAATATTTTAAAGTTCAAAATAGTATTTTGAACAATACTATTGTCCATATTATAACATTTATAAAAATGCAATGATAAGATATATTTTTATCAATAGAAATGAGTATGCGCAGTGCTAGTTGTCCAACGGTTGCAACACATGCGCTTTACGTTTGAGAAAATTTAGTGAAATTTCGTATTTCATGTATAAATATTTAGTTGTGAAAATGTCATTTTGAATTTATTTTTGAAGCGTTTATTGCATAAATCAATAATAAAGTAATTCATACAATGCAGTTGTAACTGTTAAATATATAAATATAATTATTACTTAATGTTTCAGATGCCAAATGTCAATACTCAAATTACGGAAGCAAAAGAAACTTTTCAAACTTTACTAGAGCTTTCTCGATTGTTGTGCACTGGTCTAGACCCAGAAACTTTAACAATATGCGTTAGATTATGTGAATCTGGAGTCAATCCAGAAGCTCTTGCGTCAATAGTTAACGAACTTCGGAGAGAAACAGAACAGTTAGGGCAAATCGAAAAGGAAAATCAAGATTAAAATATCATTACATTACTTGTATAACCCAATTTTATTATAAAATGTAATAGTACGTATGAAATATAATGTTTTTATAATTCGTTCTTTACCTTTGATGAGTATTTTCCTGGGTATTGCTTGCTTTCAATAGACACTTGTTCACATCTTTCTTGATCAACTAAGAAATCTTTAGCTACCCACGCTTGAGATCCATCTTTGAATAAAAATATTGCTCTATTATCATCAACTAGATACCTTTCAGCTTGTATGTGGTTGTTCCATAAACTTGTTTGCCACAGTTTCGTAATTTTTTCAGTCTCATCTCTAGTTGGATTGTTAGATACAGTTACAAACGTCATTAATGTTTTTCCTTTTTTACTGGCTTGAAGTAAATTTTCCGGGTTCTGCATATCAACATTGCTCATGTCAATTTGTGGTTGAGGACGCAGGTGTTCTGGAAGTTCATCATCTTCGAGTGGTTCTTCATCCTCCTAAATTCAATTAAAAATTTATACTCTATATTGCTAGAGATTTCATAAGCAATTACCTCCCATTGATCTAGTAATCTTTCCATATCTGCATCAGAAAAGTCTCGTATATCCTTCTTAGCCCAATCCGGCTTTTCATCATCTTTGTACTTTTTAGTATTTACTGATATGCTAAATACTAATATACAAAATAACAAATAAATTACTTTCATTTCTTATATTTACAGCTTAATTCTAATATAAAAAAATTCTTTATTTTCTATCTTTTAAAAAGGTTAACGGTACAGCAACCATGAAATACGTACACAACATTGCATATTTGCCAACATGATTGGGAATCAGTGTTGTCAGCTATCTAGTATAAAATTTCTCGTTTCGCTTGTTAAAATTACCCGCTTTTATATAAAAATTCCCATTTCAAATAAATATAAATTTTAGGGAGTTAGGTGATGTATTATCAATTTTTACTTTAGTAATAATATCAAAAGAAAAATACCATTACATAATTACATTACAATGGTTAAATTTCTCTCCCATTGGTGACACTGTCCGAAAATCCCACTGTGCGCGAAATTCACGTGACTCCTTGACATTTCATCACCTGACAAGAAATAATTAAAGCCAAAATTCTGTTTAAAGTGAACTAGAGCTCCTTAAAAATGGCATTACATTCGGCAGCAAAAGGCAAACTAATTTCAGTGATTGGTGATGAAGTAAGAATTTGTAAAATCTGTAGTTTCGGTGCATTAAATGAAATTGTTTTTAGGACACCTGTGTTGGATTTTTACTGGGCGGAATCGGAGAAATAAACAAAAATCGCCACCCGAATTTTATGGTTGTAGACAAAAGTAAGTTTAAAACAATTTGGGGATAAACAAAAGATCAATAATATATTAATTATTTCTATAGATACTGCAGTAAGTGAGATTGAGGATTGTTTCAAACGATTTGTCAAGCGAGATGATATTGATATCATCTTGATTAATCAGAACGTTGCTGAACAAATCAGACACGTTATTGATGCTCACACACAGCCTGTCCCTGCTGTGCTTGAAATTCCTTCAAAGGATCATCCTTACGATGCTAGCAAGGATTCTATTTTGCGACGTGCTAGGGTAAGTGCAATCATTTATAAGATACTTTCAGTTTCAAAATTTAATAATTTTTACAGGGAATGTTCAACCCAGAAGATCTTCACTAAATTAATTGTATTTATGCATGTTATATAGTTCGTTATTAGTGAATCGGTTGTTGGATAAAGTGGAATTCACATTCCGTTATATTTTATTCTGTATATATTTTAAAGTAAAACATTAATATATAAAAATACTTATGTATTTGTATATTAAAATTCATTTCAATGTATCAAAATCATTATAAATAAACTACCACAAAATATTTGTTCCATTGGTGCAAAACAAAATGTTTTATTAAAATAAATAATACTGTGAAAATTAATCACAAAATGAAAAATACATATTCAAACAATATAATCTAAAATAAATTAAAATCACAAGCAGTTACGTCCATTATAAACAAACAGATCCAAGAATTTTTTTTTTTAATATGAAAAACTGTCAAACTGTGAGATCTCATAATCCACCTCCATTTAATTAAAACCAATAAATAAATTAAAATTTCGCTGCTCGTTAAATATAAAAGATAAAAAACAATACTAAAAAAAAAATACAAGCGCTAAAAAACGTTAAAAGCAACTAATAAAACAAATTATAGTCTCATATTTTATATAAAATCAATTGTACCAAAACACGGTAACTTAAATTTCAGATCAACGTAATATTAAATATTACGCGACTCAATCACGCACGCATTGCTATCATTCATTCTGTGATGTGCCTTTTGGTCACGAATCGATTAGCAACCTCAGTTGTCACTCTTGGTTCCAATTTTGGAACATTTTTAATATCTGATGTCAAACAATGAAACTATTAATCTTCTTCATGACCAGCAATGAACAGCTTTTGGCTGGTTTTGGTTATACGTTCTGAAACACGTGTTAAATACTCTTTGTTACTTTAATTAACTACACTAATTGACAAGAATTTTAATTGGTAAAGACAACAATTAGTGAAATTGAAACTCTTTTACATTTGGACTACTTGAGAGAAATACATTTGAAAACCTTGGACACAATTTGAAAAAATAAATGCGTAAGACAATTAAATATTTTAAAAACTTACCCATCATCGTGTTGAACCATTGGGGCTTATTCTTCCAATAAACACCCAAATAATACGCGGGAATTCCAGATGCTGTAATCAATGTCCCCATTCCTACTTCATAAGGTGCATCCCAACATGGCATAATAATCAGAAATATACAAATAATAACAAAGACTATAGGCACAGAAATATTAACCTACAACAAAAAAATAATACATAATGAAATGTACATTGATTCTATTGCAAAGAAATTTACCTTAATTGGTCGAATCATATTTGGTCGCGTCTTTCGCAAATACAGTATAGCAGACACTGACAACATGATAAAGAACGATTCCACGATACTGCAGTATGTGATTAGAACGAATATATCGCCCACAAATAACATGAACAATGACAGTACACACTGCAAACAACACACACCCCATTGCATTAGACATTAGACAATTTTTGAAGCTTTCAACTCAAATACTTTCGCAAAGGTTTCATTTTTATGTGTACTTATGTTTGGCTTTTGCTATATACTGGATAATGAAATTCAATGTTATTTTCGAATTGTAAACAATTTCTATAGATTTTAGACTAAAAGTGTAAATACAAAAAAAATGTTTAGAATGAAAAACTTTACATACTGGCTGGTACCACGAGCTCTGTTTTTTGGGTGTTTCAAGAGAAGTGTTTCAGCCTCGGTTTTAGCGTTGTAGAATGTTCTAAAATTATTTTGTAAAAAAATGCTTCGAATAGAAGTTACACAGAAATATATTATTTACTAATTTTACTTGAAGTATTTTTTATAATATAAGAAATATACGCGACGACTTGAGAACTTCCTCCTTTTTTGCGTCGGTTAAAATTGAAATTGTAGCATAAAATAAAAAACATAATACGTTAAATATTAAATAGTATTCATAATAATAAATACGAAAATAGCATTGTGTATCCTAGTGACATAAAAAAGTCATCACCCAGTATGTAGTAAATTTTGATCATTTATATATTCCATTAAAAAGGAAAGGTGTAGAATCAAATCTTTTTGTTTTATAAAATACTTCTAAATACGATTTAAATTGAAAAGACACTTTCTAGTCATCGAAATTATGGTTCATTCAATTCTCAGAAGTTTAGGTTTCCTTTAAATTATTAATGTTTTTATGCAATTAACCGCAAAGAAGATAAATTGTTTTGAACTTTGAACACGAGTTCTATGCATTAAAACTGCAAACAAGTTTACCGGTATATTTATAAAATAGAATTTTTTTTTTCTGTTTTTAAGGTCATCCATAAATGGAATTGTGAATGCAAAGCAAGGTGTGCTGGGATTATGATTACTGCAACAGTTTTTTTGTTTCTTTGTATAACAAAATGATTAATGTTGTTTAAAATCTGATAAGTTTTTTTGGTAAAATATATTAACTCACCAAGAAAAACAATGAGGGAATAGGGGTGCATTTGGTGACATTGAGGTGAGCTAAGGCCTCAGGGAAATGCCCATTACGAGCGCCAACAAAAAGCATTCTAGATGACGTCATGATATGTACACTCAGGCCACCGAAAGCTGAAATAGCTACCATGATCGGTACCAGCCACGCAAAGTTCCCAAAAATGTGGCTTGCGAAAGTCTGCAATAAAATTTTTATCGATATTAGTAGGTGGTTTCGAAATCTGGGTTATCATTTGTCTTACCACAGCAATCGCATCTGATGACATCATCTCCTGCGGAGTTAACACTGCTAAGTAGGCCATATTAGCCAGGACATAAATTGATGTGACAATTGGCAAAGAAATATAAATTGCACGGGGCAGATTTCTACAAAAAAATACTAAATGATTGACATATGATTTAGTAAACATTTTTCACACTTACACATAAGGATTTCGCAATTCTTCAGTCATAAAGTTAAGATAATTCCATCCGGAATACGAAAATATTCCTGAATAAATAGCTTTGGCAATTTTTCCCGGATTTGTACTACTTCCTTCAAAAGAATTTTCAAAATTTGAAATGTTTCCCATACCCATCCATACCAAACCGGCTATAATAACTACAATAAGTGCACCAACTTTACAAAACATGAAAATATTTTGCATTTTACTTGTGGTTTTGACATCCACGCTGTTAAGCCACGTTAAAAAACCTATAAATCATTTTTTATTATTACGTTCCTAAAATAAAGTCATAAATCTTACATATAGTTAATGTTGCGACTATTCGAACAGCCTCTTCAGGAAGCCCGCATTGCGGAAAAAATGGTTGAATAACGTATTTAGAAAATGTTAATCCCATTATAGCATTTGTAGTAGGGCTGAGAATTTTAAAAATATTTCAATTTATTCAAAATATGATTAAAAAAAATATTGACTTACACAAATATTAAATTAGCTGCCCAAAGATATAAAAATCCAGGTAGTGCCCCATATGCTTCATAAATATAAGCATAATCACCACCTGATTTTGGAATGGACGTACCGAGCTCGGCATAACACAAAGCTCCAATTAGAGATAGCACCCCACACAAAACCCAAATAAGGAGAGATAAACCGACAGAATCAACTTCTTGAATAACACCTTTCGGAGATATGAAAATACCTGCAAATCATAATTTATTACAGTCAACTTATGCAAATTGTTTAAAAATTCTAAACTAACCAGACCCAAATATGATTCCTAAAATAATTGCAACGCCTTCCAGAAGCCCAAGTTGTTTCTTCATTTTAATTTTACCATTATCTTCATCAACAATGCTGTTTTGTTCTTCTACAGGTGTTATTAGCTCCATTTCTGTCGGCGAATTTAATTCTTTTGGAGCTACCATTATGTCTTTCTTCACTTAAAGTACAACAAATACTAAAACCACAACATAAAATTACCCTTCCTTTTGAAATACGCTCTGGAATTACATCATACAAGGATCAATTCCTTACCTAGTTCAAGAAAAAGTGAGGTTACACCAATATAAACTGAATTTAAAAGGACGCTAATAGCTGTTAACAGCTGCTATTTATTATCTACAAGAAGCGAGCGTCCATTGTAAACAAAATAAAAATGCTATGCACGTCCTTGGTATATTAATTAAGCTATTAACTTTCACTTCTATCACACGTGCACTTCTCATTTGAACGAATCGGTTCACCTAATCCGCCAAATTTAAATCTTTCCAAAAATGTTTGAATCATCTACACCTCTTTCATATGAAGAATTTTAGGAGTATAAGTACAGCCACAACGTATGGCATTTCACTGACAATAAGATCTTAAGTCGTTGGCATACATACATTGAATTTTAAATTATAATTTAAATATTTAATTTGTAAAAATGAAAAAAAGATTTTTGTGGGAAAGGAACATGCGCATTGAAATCCATGCGCAAATGTTAAACAACTGTCAACTCTGACAGTGACAACTAGAAATATAACCTACAGATGAGTGTCTTATCGGCTTACAATCATTCTCTTGTTAACAAGAAATATGTAGAGTGACTTAAAATAAACATGGGTATATAAATAATTCAAATCTTGGCATTACATCTCGCAACAAACAATAATATGTTGTACTTTTTTTAACAGAACAAAACAAAGAAGTTACTATTGGAGTCTCACAACAATGTTCCGAGGCATCAATTCAAAAATATGAGTAAGAACTTAATATTAAATTAAAATTTTCTTAATAATAATAATTTTCGTATAAAGGGAAGAGTGGCGTCAATTATTCAATGCTCATAGTTTAGAAGATTTACGTAGAAATGCATTGTTCGGTCATTTGCGAGCTTCTAGATTTCGCAGTCTATGTTGGTTTATACTATTAAAAGTATTGCCAGAAGATTCGGCAAAATGGTTAGATGATGTAGCTCTATTACGAATTTCATACAATAAGATAAAAGACGAATTATCATGTGACCCGTGGAACAGTAAAACGTCCAACGATGATCCACTTTCGCAAAATGATAACGTAAGCAAATTTTATACCAACACACGAACATTGCATATTATTATTGATAACATTTTGTAGAGTATTTGGAATAGACATTTTTGTGACGAAGAACTTCGTTCTGTTATTAAACAAGATGTAGTTCGAACATTCCCTGGAGTGGATTTTTTTAGAAAACCTGTGATACAAGAAATTATGGTCTCAATTTTATTTATTTACGCTCGAGAACACCCAGTTATGTGTTACAGACAAGGAATGCATGAATTATTGGCTCCGCTACTTTTTGTTTTGCACTGCGACCATCAGGCCATGCTACATACTAACGAACAGACTTCTCTTGAGTAAGCCTAATTTATTAACAATTTTAACGAAAATCAGTTGTTCAAGGACCGCTATTTCCAAACTCAGATAAAAAAATATCGCATCAAAATCATAGATTAAATGATGATTATTATTCTAGCTGTCATGTTTTGATGCGATTTTTTTGTTTATTTACACCTTCTATGTAATTGACACTTTACAGGTACTTTGGTAACTAAGTAAATGAGTAAATTACATCGCATAGACCTGTGAAGATTTATAAAAGAGACCTGTAAAGTTTTACAGGCTTGTTGAAGAGACTTTAAAATTTTACAGGTTTATATTTTAATAAAAATAAATTTTATAAATACTGTTAAGGTGCAAATAAAACTTTGTACGTGGCACTCTTGCAATTAATCTTTATTACGCTCGCCACGTAAATAACTATTATCCCACGGATAAATTTAATCTCTAGTTTATCTGAGGTTGGAAATACCGGCCCTAAAACAAAATATTTTTTAATTTTTCTAG
Organism: Poecilus cupreus; assembly: GCA_963942605.1. NCBI lineage: Eukaryota > Metazoa > Arthropoda > Insecta > Coleoptera > Carabidae > Poecilus > Poecilus cupreus. Next base: position 35,131,856 of record OZ012717.1, read on the forward strand.
CGAGATCATCAAAGAAATTTTAAATCCGAATTATTTAGAGGAAGATGGATAGTAAGTAATTAAAATTAAACGCAATAAAGTTCAAATATTAATTTTAACATAATTTTAGTAATCTATTTGTTGCGCTAATGAGTGCAATGTCCTCCTGTTATCATATCAATAACGTAGCTCCTACATCTACGGGATATTTTCCAACGAACTCTTCATCCGTTGAAGTAAAATTTAAATAAATAAAACATTAATTAATTCTAACTTTAAGACAAATTTACAGAGTCCTACTGATAGTCGAGAATCAGAAAACGAAGTTGTGTCTCAGTTAAATTCTATTCGAGATCAGTTACTTCAGAAAGTTGATCCGGAATTATGTGAACATTTAAAGACTTTGGACATTACTCTACCTCTGTTTGGCATGTATGTAATATAACCACTGAAATATAATAATAATGTAACGCGCACTTGTAATCTTTTACGTAAGCTGTTTTTCGATAGCAACCCTTCTACAAACTAGTATTAGACAAAGAAGAGTGGCCCAGGGCATCTATCTGTCTTAGGTTCATTTTTCGCTTTCGTAAAAGGTTACAAGTGAGCGTTCCAGTATTACTATATTTCAGTGAATATAACAGTGCTCTTTTATAAAGTTGATTGTTTTGTTTCAGTCGTTGGTTAAGATTGTTATTTGGGCGCGAATTTCCTCTTCAAGACTTGTTAGTATTATGGGATGCAATATTTTCTAGAGGGGAAGACTTTAAGTTTGTACATTATATTGTTGTGGCAATGTTGGTTGCTATTCGAAAACAACGTAATTATCCGTAATTATATTTTATTTACATATTAATGTTATAATTTATTTTAGTGTTAGATGGGGATTACACTGCTTGTCTCATGCATTTAATGCGCTATCCGACTAATGTCGATATTTCTTATGTAATAAGATATGCACTGCACTTGCAAAGTCCTCAGGTACTACATAATATTAATTGTTTATAAAAGTAATTATTACTTTACAATTTTAGGAATTCCCTAATCCTCCTGCCAAGACAGAAAATATTTGTTTAGCAAATGCAATTCATAAAAAAAGACCCGATAAACAACCAGAAATCTACACAAGTAAAAATAATTTTATTCCAGTAGTAAAACCGCAGAACACAAATAAAAATTTTAATAAATTTAGTAATAAGTTCTCGCAGAAATGGGACAGCGGCGATTCCAGTATTTTAGTCACAGAGGTAAGTCACACAGACTTGGAAGAGTTTTTTCGTGCGCATTGCTTCCCAAATTGTTTTAAAGAAAAATGCTTCCAATAAATGTTGTAGAAATTAAATATGAAAATTTACAAAATTACTATTATAAATAAAACAAAATGACACAAATGTGTAAAGTTTACCTGTCAAATATTTACTTTTTAAAATAGTGTCGTATTTGACATTTATGAATCGCACTATGAATGTGGACGAGGCGAAATTAGTGTGTCAGGATAGGAATGTTTGGAAGAGTCGATTGTTGGTTGACTGTGATTCTGGGTTCGTACTACCTCACTGAGTGGGATATAGCGTGACGTTAAGTATTTTATCCAACACTACTCAATAAATGCTTTATTACTACGACGATTTTAAACAAGGAAAATAACAGATTACCCACTAGTGGGTATAATTTTGAGGAAAGTCACTAGTGGGTATTTTTTTATTTATAACAATAATAATAACACACAACACCTTGTTTAACCACTTCGATTGACATTTTAATTTAATAATTTCAAGCATATGTCACTGTCAAATAATATTTTTAAAATAAATTTTTCATTTTTAAGAGGTGTTGGATAAAACGTTATACTTCACACGTGGGCAAACTAAGGAATTACCCACGAGAGAAATTTTAGCACACGAATCAGAAGGCTGAGTGTGATAATTTTATCGAGTGGGTAATTCAATTTTGCCCACTTGTAATAGCTATTAACATTCCTAGTGATGTTATGAGTATCGTAACTGCCGCAGATGTCAGTTGAAATACGAGCTCGTAGAGCGAGGATTTTAAGTCATCTAAGGCCTGTTATGACTCATAACATCCGTGGTTTGTTCAATAGTTTACCGGTTTCAGAATATGACGACGTTAGTGTCATTAATAAATATTATTTTATGAAATTCTTGTATGAATAACGTCTGTCATAATTTTAGAAAGTGATCAAGTAAGTCTGTTTGTTTTTATTTCACACGATGGTTACACTTGTTTTCTATCATATTTATAAATAATATTTTAACTTAAACGTCAATGTGTTCATAATGGCTAAATAAAAAGTGGATTTTGGCGATGCTGATTGCCTGAAAATATTTGAAACGCAGCAGGTAATGCTCTGAAAACCTTAATTCCGTGTGTATTAATAAATAGCGTTATATTATCATTGTTTTATTTTCATTTTCTTGACTATTTTGACAGATCAGTAAGGTAATATTATCCTACAGCATAGAGTTATGACATACTTACCCTGCCTACTTTTGTGCATGTAAACATAGGTTTAATCTCCTGAAACCGGTAAAGTAAATAACTATTATTCCACAGCGAACACTTAAATTAATTTGATAAATTTTCATATTTAATTTCTGCAGTTACCACTTATAGTAGACAAATTTTGTTTATTAATGTACATGCAGAACTTTTAGCTCTACAACATTTATTTGAAACTTTTTTGTCAAAAATAATTTGGGAAGCAATGTGCACGATAAAACTGTTCAACATCCATGGCCCGTATTTCATGTACACCCTATACAAATTGTGGCATATTTAACTTATAATTCTTTTTTAGAATCCAGACAAGCTTGCAGTAGAGCTCAAACACGCACACAGCATCATGTCATTGTCACGTTTAAAGCTCTTGCAATATCACAAAGTTCTTTCAAAAGCTATTCCCAACACTGAAACCAATCGAGATGCCTTACTCGCTTTAGACGGCATTCACGAAGTAAGATTCATACATTTTTGTCTTTCCTAAAATTAAAATATATTTAATTCCAGCTCTGCAACTTGCTAACAAGCCGCTATTTCACGCAGCACCAACCGTCCGAAGTGGAACACGCCGTCGAGGCTGGCGAGGTTCGCCCCACTGAACTTAATTTGAATTTAAACGCTAGCAACCAAATTGCCACCGCGTACACTCCAAGAACTAAAGAAGAGGAGATGAAACTATTCGCGTGTACAGAGGGGAAGTCTCTATGTGGTATTCCTATGGCTGATCCCACCCATAAAACATGAATTGAGTATTATTGTTGTGTTATTGAAATTTTATCGCATACTTCATGGTTTTAAATGTAATAAATGATATATTTCAACAACCTGTACTTGTTTTTTTTTTCTTATTTGTTTGTGAAATAAAATAATAAATAAATTGTTGTGGGCACCACAGTACATTCCGCCAAAAATATATTATCAAACAATGGAGGAACACTATCAAGAAACGCTCATCCCTTAAAAAAAATAGTTTTTAATTATGATACATGTCCAAATGACATTTTTCAAGCGTTGTTTCTTTTTCAAAAATCACAGGTCAGCAAATTTACACAAAAATGTCAAAATATAATTTTTCTTTAACGTGTTGTAGTTTGTAAATGGTAACCGTAAGATAAAAATATTTCAAACAATAATTGTAGATAATACTATTTGAAACATTATTCTCATAACAAAATCATAATTGACTCAGATATTTCAAAATAACTAGGGTAGGGTTTCAAATAAACTACCGCTTCCGGTTATTGGATTATCACCAAAAACTAATCAGCTCTTACAAAAACTCACTACCGAATTTTTTGCAGGATGTGGCGGGAGGTAAAATGTGTCATAAACTATAATTTACTAAGATATTTTAAAATAAATATATCATCACACATTTTACTCATCTCTGGGTGTGGCACTTTGCTCAAAGCAGATCTCGATATTGCTATATTTTTGCGCATGAAGTGCGGTTACTAGTCATTAAATTAAATGATTTAAATTAAATCACGGCCTCCAAGGATGGTAGTGGTTGAGGAGCCACAGGGATAATATATTTCAAAATAATTTAATACGGCTTCAAGTAAACTGCCACTTAAGATTATCGGATTATCACCACAAACGAATCAGATCTTTCCAAGGGCATCTAATTATAATATACAAAATATTAGAAATTTTAGTTCAGTAGATTTTTTAGAAACCGTAACTATTAAAATCGTATTTTAAGGACCCTAAAATGTGCTCATCACTGTAAACTCACTACCGAATTTTTAGCATGATTCCTACTTTTATTACATGTAGGTGGCGAGAGGTAAAAATCTTACCTTTATCACGACGTATAGGTGTTTCAGTTTCTTCGAGAAGTTTGTTGTGCCTGCTACGAAATCAGTTCGTTCATCGTCAGTTTCTTTTCAAAGTCGTTCTAAAACTTCCCGTTTCCATATTCTATTTATAAGAGGAAAAGGAACGAAATTAATAAATAGTGTAACGGAGAAATTAATTATTTGAATAAAATTTTATCAAAGTGCCACAATGTTCATAATATTGTAGAAGTTTTATTGAAATATAAGTAAAATAAAGAGTTCGAGGAAGGTTGTTAAAATGGTGTTTGAATTTTTATTTAATGTGTGTTGTGATTGAAGGGTTGTAATACAACAAGAATAATCTACGCACATTTATTATTCTTTATATATACAGTTCTGGATACGCCTAATGTATACAAGTATGTTTATTAGCAGGTATACGTGTACACATTGCGCGCGTAATAATATAACTTCATATCACATACATATAAAACATACTTAGTATATTCGGATTACTGGAATGCACATCAGTGCTACAAGATTATATTGTCGTATTGTGTGGTGCTTGATGTTGCTAATTACAACGCATTTTAATACATATTTAACAATCAAACTAATTGTTTTATAACACACATTAAATTTTTAACAACACTTTTTTTTTGCTCAATGAATTTTAATTGCGAAGATAAATAAAAATTTAATAAACATTAAAAACAATAAAAAATATAATATAGGATTAAAATATTTGTTAAATATATTTGCAGTCATAAATGCATATTTATTAAATTATTAATTATTAAAACCAAGTTGTAATACTTTAAAATTTGTATACTCGCGAATTTTTCATGTTACATAAAAACCAATAATAATTTTCTATGCAACACAAAAAGCAGACTTTATTTTTAATCTATCAATCATAATTTAAGGTTTAATTTGTTTACTTGACTTAATTAAAACTGCAATAAATTGCGAGGGCAAATCTGTCAACTGATGTTAATACTTTTATTGCACCGTTGTACTGTTCAAACGATCATAGGAATTATGTTTAATATTCAATCGTTTCTATCCACTTGATTTTTATATAAAGATTAAGTAATAAATTAATGTGTTTTGAAATTTTTGTGCACATTTGTAGATAGAAATTTAGAAAATTAAAAATGCTATTAGACTTTATAATTCCTATGTCTCTTTGATAATGTATACATTTTATAAATATAAAAATATCAAACCTATTCGCTTGATTTAAAAGGTATCAAATCAAATTCACGTAATATTAAATAAGAAGGCGGCTGAATAAAATTAATAAAATTAAAAACAGATTGAAGATGTAATAAATTAATTAAAATCGTCATAAAAATTAAATAACATAAGAACAAAGGGTTAATATCAATTGAGACGTAATACAATAATATAAAATTTCATGTACACATTTTGGTTTTCGAGTAAACAAATGTTCATGTACTCACAGCCTCTTTTATCTTAAAAATAACAAAGAATGTGCCCGACCCGTGCAATGAATTCAAATCAAATCCAAACAAATCAGAATAAAATTAGTTTCAAGTAAATATATAACTGTTCAGTGAATAACGTTTTCCGTTTTTCGAGCGCTAAATATTCACACTATTTACTTTTATCTACCTACATACTGCTAAGTTATTTTACACTATTCATTACAGATTTTCTCATGAAAAATTATAGTTCAGCAGATAAAGATATCAGTTGTACACAGCTCTCTATAAAATAACTTTACACGTAGTCTATTTTCATGTAACAAATATAATTGAAATGTATTTTTTTCCATTAAATGGCAGCGTACATCGTATGAACATACCCACATACCGTGTAGCGTGAAGTAGAAGGCTTGATTTAGTTTTAGGTCAAGTTGTATTCAACGCAGAAAAGTGGAAAATAAAGTATTAATACTGCCTTATACGAGCCGAAAAATATACTATAATCAAATATATTTATTATTTTTTTACGCTGTTATTGTCCCTATACAATTCTAAATTATTACGTCATCTATGTATTACACTGTACTCTTAGGTAAATGATAGTTTTTTGATAGATATTTATAAGATTTACTGTCTTAATGGGATCACAATACTTTTTCGTAAATCCGCACCTAACGCACTTCTACGAACCGAAATGAAAATATTTTTCAACCATATTTACAATATTGATTGTGCAATAATTTAAAACAATATTCAATTACTTGTTAACTAGATTTTTCAGTGGGCTAATAAATGAGATATGTTTCAATGTAAATACGAATATATTTTATTATTTGACACAGGTTAATTATTTCTGAATAAATTATATATTTAGATTCAGTACACTTTCAAATATTATTCATTAAGAAATTTTCCATTATAACAATATTTTATGCGCGTTTCATTAATAATTAACCTGTGTTATTTAAGAGTCAGGAAAATGGTACATTACTGTACTACGAATCACTTTATGCCGAGTATTTTACGGCTCCAAGTCAAGTACAGACATTTTACTGACGAGTTATGTATTACTATTTTCTGAAATAAAAATTAATTACAATTTAAAACAGAACGTTTAGGTTTAAACGTTTTCGTGACTAGTTAGGGAAATACTACTTTCGCTCCGCATTTTAGGCGTGAAAATATTACTTTCCGGTTTCAGAAAAAAACTTATTTACATTAAAACTGATCTAATTTATTAGCTCACGGAAAAATCCTATCTACAAGTAATTGAATATTGTTTGTACTATAATATTAAGACAGTGAATCTTGTAAATATCTATCGAAAAATTATCAATTACCTAAGAGTACAGTGCAATACATAATGCATAACAATTTAGACTTGTATAGCGACAATAACAGCGTGAAAAAAATAATAGTTATATTTGTTTACAGCATATTTTTCAGGTGTTCGTGGGCTCGTAATTTACCTGACAAGTATCAAAATAAATCAACAATACTGTTATCTTTTCTGCTATACTGACGTAAACACCGTACAAAACCTACATCGAGGTCAACAAGCATCTAACACTTCAAAATGAAACCCTACGGGAAATAGTAAACTACCCCCTAAACAAAATGCTTTTCTGCGTTACCTACCTTACCTCAGATAACTTCCGCTTAAGTGTTCGCCGCGTCATGATTTCCGTTCGCGTTACTGGAATTGCGAAGCGCCGCGTAACAGCTCTGACACACTCGAACGGGCTTCAAGATTCGCAGTCGAGAGATTTCGCTTTCGAAGCGGCTGCAGCGGGAACAAAACACTTGGCCGCAGTTGCGGCAGTGGTGTTTACGTTCGTAGAGGGTGAAACGTACGCTACAAGCAGCGCAGAAATCCGCGCCTTCGTCTTTTAGCCAGTGGTCGGCTGCACGGCCAGGGACTTCGCAGACGCTCCAGGAAAACACGCGACCCCTGGCATCGCCTACGTACACGCTGCGGTGGTCTCTGAAACATTAAATTTCACTGTGTTTTAAACACTGACTTTGACACTTTGCTAAACATGTCACAAATATGCACAAGTATTTTTGTATAAAATAATTTCGGAACATTGCACAGCGCTAAAACAGAGGCAGACTCCCAAAACAGAGCTCGTGATGCCTTTTACTTAATTAACTTTGGTTGAATCAATTAATAAACAGTCGTTACAATCTACAGCGGTAAAAGTTAAAAAATTACTAGTAAAGTATTCTATAAAAGAAGTTACTGATATTTCAATCTTTCTATTGTTGTCCACATTGTTGAGAGCTACTTATAAACAAAAACACAACTAGAAAACAAAAGTATGTTAAGTGCAAAATGTTAAAACTTTCAGCAGTGAGAAATATGTAAACATGATTATGGTATATGGAATAATCTTATAAAATGAGTTTCATAATAAAAAGATTTCTACATTACATTTTAAATTTAAATAACAGCAAATTTTCAGATTTGAAAGAAATAAGTTTTTATGGAACCATAAAAAGGATGATGTTACTAATTCTTCCCAATTATTTCCAGCTATTAAAATATAATAACACTGGAACGCTAAATGCAGTGGAAAATACGAGCCGAGAGAGAGCTAGTTAAGAGCTATCTATCTTTATTGCACAATGTTTTTACATAGTAACCGCTCAACAAACGCAAGACGAGTGGTCTACAACATCTATCTGTCTCAGGATTGTTTTTCGCTTTCGTAAAACACTACAAGTGCGCGTTCCAGTATTACTATATTTCAATGGCTGTAACTTTTTTTTATTTTGAGCCTGTCTAGCTAAACTTTCATTTTTTTCCGTACGTTATGAATCACCCTGTAAAAGTTTACACATTTATTTTTAATGACAACTAAAATGAAGAGTTTCATACAAAGCACTGTATACTGTGATTTATCATAAGAAAGCTTAATCTGATACAGTTCAAATTAATTGGAAATAAAACTTACTTAGAAACAGATAGAGCGGTAACAGAAGCTGGTTCAGCGTTGTCTTTCCGATCGTAAGCAGTATGCATGGTCAGTTTGCTACGAAAAACTAGTTGACGCTGCCACCTAAAACCTGAAAAAAATGAAACCAAATCATAAATTCCTGCTGTAATTTTACAATAAACTCTTTCTTACCACTTCTGAGGACATTCTGCGGGTTAATCGGCCGTTTCCTCGTGTCGGGAACAACAACAAACGAATCAGTAAGACTAGTATCTGACTTACTAGTTCTCAAACTACTTCCAGCCGACTCATCAAAACTACAAACTTCAAGAGTAGCCCCATCAGCACTACTACCTCCTTCACTTTTCCTAAATACTGTATTCACTCTCGACCTTCTTCTTCTTACAACAGCGTCGCCTGCAACTGGAACAGCAGGAAGAGTGTCTTCATTATCGCTGCAGATGTCTTTTTCATCTTGTTGCTCGCGCTGCCATTCTTTAGCGCTACTTTCTGACGAGCGTTCTCGCTCGGTGGAGGCGTGTCTTCCGGAACCGTCTTCAGAGAGGGAAGATTCGGAGCCACTTTTGACGAGAAGACCGGCGCCTTCTCCTGAGCTTGACACGTGGATTTGTTTGACTAGACGGCCGTGAAGGGCAGAGGGGGTTGGACGATGTGGACGATCTTGAGGGTTTGAATCATGGGAAGTTGAGGATGATGTTGTTCTAGTGCGGTCATCCTTTGAGATCACTTGTGTGTCGTCGTCTATTGGAACTTGTACGTAATCCATTGACCACATCTGTATATTTAAAATCACACGATATAACATACTAGTCAAGCTTTCTAAAGCCCGATTTACATGTTGTTTGCAACCAGTGTTTGCAATTGTATCTTACAACAAATTTCTGGCTTGAAACATAAAATTTTTCGAAAATCTGTTTACTACATTTCTTTATAGATTGAAGTGCGTAGAATACAACGCTGTAGAGCGCATTTTCATATCTATTTTATTTGTCGAGATACAGCGATTTTTGTGATTTTTTGAAGGGTAACTTTGGAGGTCTGTAACTTAAAAACTAAGCGAGATATTACAATTCTGAGCTCAGTTTTGTGTTTCCCGTGCATTTTATGTCTAATTAGTAAATTTTAAAATTTTTCGATTTTTTTTCGAAATTTTCGATTTGAATTAACTCGAAAAATATAAAAGATACGGACTTGCGGAGTTGACCAATCGATTCAGCTCGTCGAAATACATAAGTATAGTGAATTTCACAAAAATCGATCAACACAAAGAATAGTTATAGTAAAAAGTCTAAAAACGGCCATTTTCAGGCCACACATCAAGGGGTTTGCCTCGATTTTTGCCATTTTCAGACTTTTTGCTCTAAAACATCAACCTACTGTTCGAATCTTCTGAAATTTAGTATACTTATGTATTTCGACGAGCTGAATCGAATGGTGATGGTCCCAAGTCTGTATCTTTTATATTTTTTGAGATATCGACTATGGAAAATTTCGGAAAAAAATTCAAAAATTTCAAAATTTCCTTATTAGTCATAAAATGCACGAGAAGTACAAAACTGAGCTCAGAATTTCAATATCTCGCTTAATTTTTAAGTTACAACACCCCAAAGTTGGCTTTTGAAAAATTACAAAAATTGACATAACTCGACAAATAAAACAGATATGAAAATGCGCGCTACTGTGTTGCATTCTACGCACTGTAATCTATAAAGAAATATAATAAACAGAATTTTGAAAATTTGTAGGAATTTCGCGATTCTCGTATAAACCATCCGATCCAAAAACAGACATAATGGTAAGTCAATCGTCAATGCGACTTATGAGTGAAACTAAAAGGTAGTAGCACGATTCCCCACTGTGCAGGCAGCAAAATAATGATTAAAAATCGTTGACATTAAAATAAAAGGTATAAAATTATAGAGAATTTCAATAGTAAAAAGATGTCACGTAAATGGTTTGGAATAATGTTTTCATTTGTTACGAATAATCAATAATTGAATTTGAAGATGAAAAATATTGTAAAATAAATATTAACGAAAATAAATTACAAATTCTATTAACTACTACTGAAAATATTTCATTAAAATTTGTGCACATATTTTTTAGAAATGTAAAATACGAATGGAATATTATACCGCTCTGCGAAGTAACCGTAGATCACTGAAATATAATAATACTGGAATGCTCACTAACGTTGAAAATGCGAGCCGAGAGATACAGATAGTTGAGGGCTATTGGTCGTACAATGTTTTTACATAGCAACCGTTCTACAAACAAGTCTTAGATAAGTGGAAAAAAACTTTCAGAACCCATAACAATGAAATAAAAATACTTTTGGACGTAATTCTGTAGATGTAAATTTATTTTAATTCAACGTTTCGAATTATTAAACATAATTCTTCGTTAGGAAACAAAATGTTAGATAAACAAAAGTGGCCTTTCGTAAAAAACTATACAGTGCGCGTTCCAGTATTACTATATACGTAGTAGAAGTTATTTGTAAACTTACCCTAGCCACTCCATCCGTCGATCCAGTCATAATAACATTATGCGCATCCCATTCATGGCTTTGCGAAAACGCCACACAGAGAATCTGCTGCATTCGATCCGCTCTCCCAACACAAGTATTCACCATAGCTAGTTGATCACCATTTATACTCCAGACATGTAGCCAAGTGGCTGCACAAGTTGCAATGTCGCCTGTTAGATCATTAACAGCCACAGCAGCTACAGGTCCTGCGTGTCCACGGAGCTGGCGGACAAAGACAGTTCGAGAGACATCCCAGACCACTGCGGTACAGTCACGAGAGCCAGATACGATCACGTTGTATGCTGGACTAGCCGCGAGGCAGGTCACGGCGTCTGTGTGTGCGTAGAGGTTTTGTTTCACGCGGAGTTGCTTTCGACGGCAATCGTACTCCCATACAGTTACCACCTAAGGAAAAGTAATAAACTTATGGTTAACTGAAATAATATTAAGCCTGTTTTACTTTATAGTTTTTTTGGCTAGAAATTTGACAAGTTTTATAGCTGGTTTACTTGTATAATGCGAAAGTCAATTCAAGTTTCGTACTAGAAACATCTTTAAAAATGCATATCCGTGTTTACCAATCTAACTTTGAAATGCGGGTGTCTGTAAGGTATTGAGTGCTTTGGGTACATTTGTTCGATACATGAATGCATCTAGAGATGTTTGAATAAGTGTTTATAATGGTGTGTTAGTGCCTACAATGATGTATGGTTCTGAATTTTGGATGTGGATGAAGAAGCATGAACGATGTATAACTGTTGCAGAAATGAGATATTATAGAGGAATGTGTGATTATACGAGACGTGATCGTGTTCAGAATACATTGGCGTATGCTGTATGGTGAGTATGAGATTGAGAAGAATGTTGTTAATAAAGTAGGAGTTCAGGTGGTTCGGACATCTTGACTGAATGTCGAATGAAAGGTTGGTGAAACTAATATATGAGGGTGAGATTGAAGGTGAACGGTTGCGTGAGCTTCCGAGGAATAAATGGTATGTATGATTAATGGTTTGTTGTGTGAACGAATGATTCCGAGTGCGAAGAATAGACGAGCATGTATGAATGTGGACGAGGTAGTTGTGATTCTAGACAAAAAAATTTCTAAAGTCTAGTTAAAGTTTCTAGCCAAAAAAGTATAATGTAAATTAGGCTATAGTAAATTATTTCTTACTGAGCTGGTGCCAGCAGTGACGATCAACTTCGGAGAAGGACAAACACAGGAAACAATTTCCCCAATATTTTGAACAATAGACTCACAGACTAGAAGAGCTTTATCGCTGTCATAATGTCCAATCCTCAAGGAATGATCAGCAAATCCCCACGCAACATATTTGTTGTATGACGGTGGCATTAAAGTTTTGTTTTGTTCTACGGCTAATATCGCTTTATCCGTATGTAATATTTGTCCGACAGGGCCTTTCACTTCTGCAATATAATCAACATTAATTAACAATCAACGCTGGGAATGTTTAAACGTACCTTTAATAGGCTGAAGAGATGGTCGCAGGTTATCAAGATGATGGAAGAATAATTTTTCTGGGCTAGGTAACGTTAAAGCTTGTACAAGTGCTCCGGTGTCAATAACGGAAGTGCGAATATTTGAACCTCCCATCTTTTTACACGGATGTGGCTTTTTAAATAATTGTTTTGGAATTTGACCAAAATTATTAATAAAACCAATTGTTGCATTCTTCTTCAATGGATCATCAATACTGCAATATAAATCGTATACAGTACTTATAGTGTGTTCCGTAAATAAGTATGTGTGGAACTAAAAATCATTTCAAATGTTTGACGTTTACATAAACTGAAATAAAATAATAATGGAACACCCACTGACGCTGAAAATGTGAGCCAAGAAAGACAGTTAGTTAATGGCTATCAGTCTTTGTTGTACAATGTTTTATATAGTATCCGCTCAACAACCGTATATCAACCGTTCTACAAACAAGTGTTAGACAAAAAAGAGTGGCCCACGATATCTATCTGTTTCAAGCTCATTTTTCGCTTTCGTAAAAGACTGAAATGCACGTTCCAGTATTACTATATTCCAGTGTTTATAGAAGACATATAACTTCAAATTATACTTGACTTTTTACTTCTTTATCTGTACTTCCATTATTATTTCTTTGGTTTTTAATTACTATAACACTTCCTCCTTATTTAATAGTTTTTTCTGAATTTTTTTTAACAAACGTTGTGTTTGGTAATTGAATGTGTTTTCGTATTGATTACATCGATTGCAATTACGGAACAAACTATTGTAAAGTTTTATAATAAAGAATACGTACTTGTAAATATCAACGTTTCCCTCATAGAACAGGTGATGAAAAACATTAACTGCATCCACAGCAGCTTGTCCTTGTTGTTTGCACCCAAAAATCAAATCAATCCACTGATGCAAATGCTGCGAAACAAAATCACACTCAAGTGCCATTCTATGCACTCGAATAAACTCTCTGGGATCTTGTTTCGCCCATGGCGGTAAAACAATATCATCCAAAGCTACGCCACTTTGTTTTGATCCTAAATCGAATCTATTGGAATTAACAAGAAATTCGGGCAAGTAAAAGAACTCTGGAATAAGTTCTTTTACATCTGCCATGTTATGTTTGGAAGCAGATAACCAAGCTTCTTTGACGGAATGGAACATTCTGTCTGCAAGGTCGAAATGGCCGCCTTGCAACCGTAGAAAATGTTGCGTGAATGGTTCCATTCTAACGAGATATGAACACACTATCATAGCACTTGAGTAGTGAGTTCCATAATGGTATGGCGGCGTTTCACCATGTGGATCATCCCATTCCTAATAATTAAATGAAAAATTAATTGAATGAATAATAAATTAGTTTAGTTGTATTTACTTTGAATCGTTTTCGGAATTGATCTAATCGTTCAGGACTTTGAGCACCCATCGGTCTGCTGAAGTCTCTGAAAGTTCTATTATCAGTTAGATCCAGTTCTTCTGAATCATAATCTGCTAAGATCCAAGGAAAAACTGGATACTGCATCAGATCGTTGTAAGATCTTCCAGCTAAAGTATTTAAATGCATCAAGTATTGGAAGTTTGATATTTCACCGCGCTACAATAAATAAAAAGTTATTAATTATTTCGTCATTTTCAATACGTGGTTAGCAAACAAACAAAACAGCTTAATATTTATACGTATTCAAAATTAAATAGTAATGAAACAAAATGATTACTGACCATAAATAATAACTTACCACCCAGCGCTGCGTGACCGAAGTTTCTCCAATGAGATTTGACAATAGTCCAGCAGCTTGTTCAACATTAGCAGTTCTTTTCTGTCCGGCGACAGACTGTAGCGCGCTGTCAGCTATACCAGTTGCTGTTGCCATAAATCTCTGATAAACTTTGTTTCTAACTTTTCTCGGAAAAGCTAACAAGTAATTGCGTCCGTCTCCGCTGAAAACTTCCAAAGCCATTGGCTGTAAAAGATAACGTCGTTTATGAACTTCTCTAATTTCTTCATATGAAAATTTAGAACACTGCCTCATAGCTCTAGATCTCCTAGGCGAACCGGGGTTGGGTAAAATCGGTTCGTATGATTCAGTGGACAAACTTTCTATGTCACGAATTTCGCGGCTTTTTAGAAGAGTGAAGCCGTCTACAACGTAACAGTGTTCTTGACCGAATAGTAAAAGTCCTTCTGTTGTATCTAAGCCTTGAATGCGAGCGCAGCGAAACATATGACTGATTTTTTCGTTCTCTTGGAGTAAACGCAGAAGTGTTTGATTGTCTGGAGGAGGAGCAGGTTCTTCCTCTTGTTCATTCTCATCTTGTTGGTCCTCAGGTTCTGATTTTAGACGAGCTAAGGGGGGTAATGGTGCCATCGGCACTGGAGCCATTTCTTCTGTAATACTGTCATGTCTTTCTGGTTCTGTAAGTTCACTGACTCCAAGTGCGCGATGTTTTACAAGAGTGTAGTATTCCTTACTGTGGAAGCATGTTGCCACCTAGAAAACAATTATTATTTTTATTATTGTTAAACGTCAATGTATATAGAGATGCTCGATCGAGTCTTTATAATGGTGTGTTAGTGCCTACATTGATGTGTGGTTCAGAATGTTGGGTGTGGATGAAGAAGCATGAACGACGTATAACTGCTGAGGAAATGAGATATTTGAGAGGAATGTGTGGATATACAAGATGTCGTCGTGAGTGAGAAGAATGTAGGTAAGAAAATGGGAGTGAGTCAGTTGAGGTGGTTTAGACATCTTGAACAAATGTCGAATGAAAGGTGGTGAAACTAATATATGTGGGTGAGAGTGAAGGTGAATGATTGCGTGGTTGGGTATGATGATGGTTTGTTGCGTGAACGAGTGATACTGACGATCATATATGATTATGGACGAGGCGAAAGTGATGTGTCATGATAGGAATGTTTGGAGGAGATTGATTGTTGGTTGACTATGTTTCTGGGTTCGTGCTATCCCACTGAGTGGGATATAGCATGTCGTTATGTATATATGTTAATAAACGGAACGATAAATCAATTTTTACAAAAGAAAAGCACAAACAGACAAGAAGCAAAAGCTTTGGCACTAAATGAAAAGAATGGCTCAATTTTACAAGAAACATTTAAAACATAAAAGACACCTGCAAGGGTATAAGAGATTATGATTATATACAATAATATAAATTAAAATATATTCTAGAAAAACATTAAATAGGAAAGAACCATCTGTTGATTAATCAATATGTTAGCTGCTCCATTTAGACCGCACCCACTTCTACCACCGAATGTACCCTATTTTAATCAATACAAGACGCAAGCTTTATTTTTTGATAATTATACTTAGCGTAGAATGCAGGCACAAAAACCTAGTAAACCGAATAATTAATATGTCTTGATTATTTAGTTTCTATAAACAATTATTGTAATCAACAATGGTAGCAATAACGACAACAATAAAAGTTCAACAATGAAATTGATTGTTTCAAGTGGTTACAGAAGGTTATAATAAAAATGACATCGCACAAGAAAAGAGAAAGAACTCAAAATTGGACACCTGATGAAAAAATCCTTCTATTAAAATTATGTGGGCACAACATAAATATTTTAGAAAGTAAAAAAGCAGATCAGTATTCTTTAACAATAAAAACAAATGTCTGGAAAGACATTCATAGAGAATTCATATCCAAAATAGGAACAGATCGAGATATTCTTCGTTTAAAAGAACAATGGCAACGAATGAAAAAACAAGCTCGTTCAGAATTACAAGATTACAAATTACGATCAAAAAACCAACACGATGTGCAACAAGTGAGAAAAATAAGTAATATATCTGAAGAAGTGTTGAAAATAATGCAAATAGCTCACAGAAACAATCACGAAGAAGAGGATATTTCATTCTCTAGCTCGGAAAATTCAGAACAAGACAACATTCCAACATATTTCTGCGAAACAGAAGTGAAACAAGAAATTGATGACAGAGACGAAAACGAAGACCAGCAAAAATGTAAAGATTTCGCCGCAGATGATTCTGAAGGTTCTCTCTCTTCATTAACAGCTGTGATAAACTCACAATCACAACTACAACTAACGAATAAACACGACACGATTTTAAACATTTTAACGAACATTTGCCAAACTCAACAACATAATGAAGCAATCGAAGCTAATAACATAAACAATAATAAAAGTAAACGAAAAATAAACGACGCCGAAGAATTCCAATTTCTACAATCATTATTTGAATCCAAACATAAAGAACATCAAAAACGAATGATGATAATAGATGAACAATTAAAAACTGCAAAATTACAACGAGAAACTGCCGAAATACAAAAACAAATTGCTCAACAAGAATTGAAACATTTGTTATTACAAGGGAATTCCAGTCATCCGCGAGAGAAAAAAATATCAGTAAATTTATTCAGTCCGCGAGAAAATATTCTACGAACTCATAAAGAGCCTTTTGAAGAAAATATAAGTGATGAGACGTTCCATAAAATACATTTTCATCAAAATCAAATTAAACATCATGAAGATGAAATAGATAAACATAAACAGCACATCGAAGATATTATTAACAGAGAACATTAATTGTTAAGAGTGTGTGTTCAATAAATGTAATTGTTTCGTTGTTAAAAAATAATATTCGTGATTTTTCCATACGTGTTTCAACTACTATTGCTACCTGAATTTCATTCAATAACCTCTGTTGCAATTTTGTTTGCATGCTGTTTGTTATTCTTCAATAATTTGTTCCATACAATGTGATATATTTGTTAGTGTTACCAAATAAAAATAAATAAAATAATAAAAGTTTTTAAATACCTTATACTTCAAAGTTCCTTTTTCATGTTCTGGTCTGTATGGATAGTGCAGATAAAACAGATCATTCCTCATCATTTTCTTTCTCATCCGACTGGGTCCTTCTGTCATATCCAACATCCATTTATCTAGATTGCAAGGAGTTGGTGGGCCCCACAAGCCTCGTTCGCGAGTCAATTCTGTTTCAGTTTGTAGCCATTCTTGATGGACATATCGTTGAGTGTGTTGGGTGGTGTTTTGGTGTTGAGCGCGACGCATTTCTGCAAGTTCCCTAAGAACAAAACAAAACAAAAATTATAAACATTATTTTGATTAGTCAAACACATATTTGAAAAATATATTGCATAACTAACAAATAATTTAAGTTTTTGTTAAAAAGTGTTCAACTTACTTTATCAATCCAACATGAGTAATCATCCAAGATTCCGCTTGAGTCTTGTGGATTCTAACTTTAACTCTAGCGACTTCTTCTTTTCTAACTTTAGTTCTACTAGCTAATCTAGTCAACCCTCCCGTTACTTTATGTATCTTCGACTGTATTTGATTATGAAGCTCCCACGGAACCCGATAAGTAGCTTTTCTTTCGCCATCAACATAATTCAACCACAATCTTGTTGCAGCTTCGCAAACTTGCTCTCGAACTGTCACCAAATCAGGAGCTTTTGCATTAGTGGCCGGCGGCATAAGAGTAACTTTAAAAACTTCTTCAATGGCTGGTTTTTTACAGACGTAAAGTTCTTCCCACACTCGAAGTGCAGCACCGGCCATCAAATTACGACCTTGATGTTGATTGAGACGTTCATCGCGAGACTCAAGTTCAGTGGATGGGTTTACATGCCAAACTGTACGCATGTTAGAATCGAGCATTATTTTCATATCTGATGTTAACTGAAGGAGGCAATAAGTTAGACAACCGATAAAGTCTAGTTCGTGGTTTCCGGCACCAAAAACAATTAATCTATTGGTTGTTAGTTTATGTAAAGCCTCCAAGACTGACATCTGATCTGCTATTGAATCTGTAGGTCTTGACAGTAAAAACAGAGTGGATCTATTCAAACAGTGATGCAATCCTTCGATTGAAAAATTCCCTGGTCTTCGTTTGGCTTGCCCAATTAATTTCACGACGAAATCAAATATCTCATGTGGATCTTTCGTTAAGGACCCTTGCCATAGTTTATCTACTATTCTTGCAGTTAGGTAAAATACATTCGGAGCAATATTTTGAACATGCGCGTTCGGTAACGGAACAATAGGAATTGCAGCTTGATCACCAACTAACATATCAGCAGCTAGTAAATGGTCCATTAAAGTACATAAAACTTCTGTTTGGTAACATGTTTGTTGAGAAACTGTTGAGTTTTCTGGATACGCATCAAGGATCAAATCAATAACAGGCACTGTTTTTCCCGATACTGATAAACTTAACGAATCAACAGCAATGACTCGAATAAAATCTATGATGAACTTTCTAGCGGGATGCGTGATTAGTGGAGATTCTTCGCTCGGTGTACGAATCAGAACCATTGGTTCAGGTTCTTCATTTGCTGGAGTTGATGCTCCGCTGCTTTCTGCACTTTCAGAAATTGGTTTTGGAGGAAATAGAGTACTGGCTAATGCACCAAGTACTTCAGCGGACATAAACACAGGCATAAAATCAGGAAGATTGTGGTATAGTGAAAACAGAACTTGCACTATGGATACAGCATGGTTTTTTAACCATTCTGGTAAAATTGTTTGATCTTTATGCATCATTGCACGTGCCATGGACAATAATATCACAACAGCTTCAGGACAAATGATTATCCTAGGGGCTATACTGTTCACTGGTTGACTATTCAGTGGTACGCCCCATAAAAATGCCCAAACTGTATCTAAATTTAATTTAGAATCAGCTGGTAATAATTTAACTGGTTGTCCCATCATTAAAGCTGTTAATAAGAAATAAGTTTCTGGGACATCAAGATGAGCTGGTAACAACCATGACAGTTGTTGAAACCCAGGAATATGTAACGCTTCTGATTTAACTTCATTCCCATGCGAATTAGCTTGTTGATACCCCAAAACCACAACCATTTTATTATGCGAAACCAACTCAGTTCCTCTTAACCAGCCGCCATTGCTGCTGCCCTCTCTGAACCGATTCATTAAAGCAGGAGTTGAACACAGGACAACCAAAATTCTGAGCCCCCAAACAACTGTAGTAGGATGTAAATGGGCTTGAACGAACAGTAACACCCAATCGAATCCAAGAGTTTTGACAAGCTCATCGCAAACCATCAAACTAACAGTATTTCTTGGAGTAAACAACAAAGCATGCATGAGCTGAAGACATCGATTTCGGAGGAGGATATGTTCGCCTTCTCCATCGCGATCTGCGTCAGCTTCGCGAAGAATAAGAGATTTTTCCATCAAAGCAGGAACTGGCAAAGTTGATGCTAAGAATTGACCGAACCAGAGTAAATCGTTAGCTCTTGGTTGACCGCCTAACAGAACGGCTAAAAGCGAGAAAAGAACTTGACGAGAAGCTTGGTGGCGCACTTCCGGAACTATATGGAGGAGTTTTGTTACCAACTGGAAATATAAAAATAGCATTGCAAGTTGTTTTAAGTTTCAATAGTAATAAACGTACTTGTAAGTCACGCATGATCCACATATTGTTTCGTTTTTCGCTTGATTCAGCGGCTAATTCATAAAGATGTTCTAAATGCGAACGAAGTAATTCCCCCGGAGCCTCATGCCACACTTCCAAATCACACAATAAATCCTACAAACATAAAATGTGAAATTCACACAAATTTAGAGTCTACGAGTATATTTTTAAAAACTTACTTGAAAAGCAGTTAAATTCGGAATTGCAGATGTTTCCCGACCACTATCTACCGTTCCAACTAAACTGAATGCTAGATGAAGAATGTGCGAATTTAACAGCGGACGTTTCTTCCTCAACAACATGGCAAGGGTTTGATATCCTCTACGACGGTCCATCTCAGCTTGAGCTGCTCTGTTACTGCGTACAACACAAACTAAAGCTTTTACACCCGCATATAAACTTTCCACATCTTGTGCCATTGCAATTAAACCCAACAGGACGGAACAACCACCCACTGTATCGACCTGCAACCAGAACAAATTAATTTGTAACAAATTATTACCTTTTATACAGAGTATTCAGAAAAGTGGTAATAAGCTTCAGGTAGAACAATTCTTTGTTTAATTCATCACTACTTTGAACACCCTGTATTTATTTTACTCACCATGGCCGAGACTGGACGAGGACAGAACACTCTAACACCAAGATACCCAACAACAACTCCTCCAAGTGTACGTGCTGCTCCAGCTAAATGTCCAGCGGAATTATGCAAGACGCGAATTGGTGTTGCATTTTCATGCGATGACATTCCCAACTGTTTCGCTATTGTTTTGTTGTCCACTCGACTGTAAACCTTCCGAATCTTAGCTAAAGTCAATTGGCTCATTGCTTTACCGTTTAAACCAAACATTAATTTTTCTTCAGCTACTAATGCTGCTACAATTTCTGGGTCAGTTAGTTTCGGTGCTTGCAAGGATCCCATGTAATGCGGTCCAAGTTGATAGATGCTGTTTACTGTTACTGGACTCAACACCTAACAAAATTAATACGGATTAATTTATAATCAAAGATTTAAGAGCACTGAAATATAGTTATACTGGAACGCGTACTTGTAGTCTTCTACAAAAGCGAAAAATTGTTTTAATACTTGTTTGTATAACGGTTGCTATGTACAAACATTGTAGAACAAAGACAGATAGCCCTCATCTAGCTGTCTCCCTGTTCTCGCATTTTCAACGTCAGCAAGCGTTCCAGTATTATTATATTTCAGTGCTTAAGAGTATGAATCATACTTCTTCAATTAAATGGGCAACACCTTGTTTCCAACACAACCTGGAGTATCTTCTCCATGCTGGAGGAGTTCCAATGAATCCATAAACTGAACAAGCGACTGTTAAGTTAGCAACACCTCCTCCAGGATTTTGCGATATATAATGAAGTTTTTGTGTAATCATGTGTTGACCATCCAAATATAAAGAGAATGAAGAATTTTTTAGGACTGCTCGATTCAAGACTAACACCAGGTGGTGCCATTGACCTTCTTGGAGTAGATCAGGACACCAAACTCTTGCGCCATATTCGCCAGAGCCTTCTGGTTCCCACTCACCTATATCTTACAAAATATTACGTAAGGAAATATAACATTACGTTAAATTTTGAGAACCATTAGTTGACATTACTGGGTGATTCTTAGTGTACGGAAAAGACTGATAGTGTAGCTAGAGGGGCCCAAAATAATGTATTTTTTTTCTGTATGTTTTGATTCACCCAGTATTATTAAAAACAAGATTAAATATAACTTGTACTCACTGTGAGGAAACAGAGTCTCATGCGTAGAAACAATAATAGCCTTATCCCTCGCCGACAAAACCAGCGACAAGCAAATCAAATGATCATCCCTCGCACCATTCGAATTCCTCACAAGCGTTAACAACCTCACACAATGCGGATCAGTCCTCGGATCAGAGAATTTATCAACACACAACCACGTCGAATACGTTAGTCCAGTTTGCGGCGGAAATAACCTATCCCCTGCACCGATTCCTCCCACGACATTATTATCAAGACCGGTAACAACACTTGGTGCAGCTGCGGATTGTGGTGCGATGCTTGGTAAGTATAAACAACCGAAACCTTCAGCAGACATGTCAAACTCGACGAATGGCGGAAGGATGAAAGAATTCTGCGCACGGAAATCTCGAGGAGTTGTCATTGAAACAAGAGTTTTGATGCGGGTTAATGGGACGGGGCCTCCGCTTTGTTCGCATGAACCCAATGGGAGACAACATAGTGGATTACCTACAATGAATCATTAGATGTTTTAATAAATATTGGAACAATAACACAAGACAACAAATTTAGCCTTTTTTGCTTCAGAGATGCCGTGCAATAAACACTTAGGCTGGTACCACGAACTCTGTTTTTCCATTATGATTTTCATATTCTGTGATATCAAATCTGGTAGAAAATAACGTTCCCTTCTCTGAAGCAAAATATCTGTTGACCAGTGTAATTAATAAGTACATACCTAAGCGCAAGAATTGTCGTAAGTCAGTAGATTCCAATGCTTGAGCTGCAAGTCTTTCCAGCATGTATTGTAGAGCATTATGCAGAGGGTGACTTTCATTTTGAAGAGGAACACTTCCAACAGCAAGTAATTGTCCAACAAAGCTACATTCACACATTACTTGTTGATTTCTTTCACTTCGTACTAGAGATTTTATAACCTCTGCTACGTAATACTGCAGGCCTAGTGCCATTTGTTCGTCATCTTTGTACTGCACAAAAAACATTAAAAATATAAAAGCTAGTTATTGGAGAAGCAGTCATTTTAATGAAATCCAATAAACACATCAACGTTTCCACTGCAATTCAGTCTTGGTGATAACCAATTATCACCTTGATGAAGACCAATTTTTATTTACCTGAATTGATGGTAGTAACTGCAACATTGCAACAACGACTCCCGGATGGACAACAATTGGATCGGGCGCAGGAGGATTCAAATTTAATGTATTTACTGAAGATCTTTTACCAGTTCCACTACTTGCAGCCTAAATATACATCATGTTTAAAATGTTTAATATTTTAAGCTATACAAACAACTTACTTCGCTGGAAACCTGTCGCGATAAAGAAGGCGATTTAACATTTAACACATTTGTGGATAATCCGGGTTTGTCAAACGCGTCTAAAGCAACATCATACAACAATCTTAACACAATACATGCGTATGATAAAGATGGCGGAATTTCCTTTGGAAACCTACAAAATAAAATATGTAGAAAACTATAAATTTATATATTTTACAAAGTTTTTACGTAGCAACTTGCTAATGATGACAAAATAGCATCAAAACTTCATGTTTAATGGAGAATTAGTTGTCGAAAAACGATTCATTCTTGTCACAATTAACAAGTTGTTACGGTAGCAACTTTTAAAGAATAAACTCGAATATCTCTTACTCAGGTTCAAGAATGCTTCCAGTGAAAAGACTATTGTAGGTAGACTGAATAAACGAAGACGGTATTTCCATTTCACTCTCAGATAAACACGGAATTTTCACAGATGAAAAGCAACCAAGTAGTCGCAATGTATCACATAAACTAGTCATACAAATATCGTGATGGAAAAACTTTGCATTTGCTGGTTCAAATCTCATCGCAGTGCTTATAGTGTGAAACACAATATACAATAAGGACAAAACGGCCGGGTCTGGTTCATTTTCGGATAATCGACCTTCCAATGCCACTAGTACACTTGTCACATACACAAATCCACCGACCTGAAATGATTTTTCATGTAGTACAGGATTTTATTGGACAACGTTGTGGTGTTGTGTAATTGACGAACCTTTCTGAAAACTGTTCTTGTTCGATGTGAATCCCGCAAGCAGGCCAACAATGCACGTAAAATATCGTTTTTTAATTGCAGATCTGATCGGGGTGCAGAATGCAATGTTCCTAATAGTGTTGCCATATCATCATCACCACCCGTTGTTAGTACTAGCTCGCGGATTATGCCTAATAACATAAGCAGTGTAATATGTTAATGTTGATGCACAATATTTTCTTTTTAAATACTCATATCATAAAACATTTATGTTTTACACAGCATGAGTACGAGAGTAGTTTTTTTTTAACCCTGGAACCCGTTAATTTTTATTTTAAACGAGACAAATTTTAAAGATTTTGTTAACGGAAACCGTATTTATTTATGATGAATTTGGACAGAGCATGAAGCACGAAAAAATCATATACTTTTCTCCCTTAATGTATAATATACTATTTTTGACCATTTTGTCATAAATTTATTAAATGAAATTACTGATTTATTTGTTAGGAATCTTTTATGTTTGGTATTTACTTATTGGTTGTTCGCTGCAACTGAGAATTTAATTACAATTACTTACATTTGAGCTTACAATTTCGCTCTAAAATTGATAGAAATCTATAACCTCCAAGCACTCAAACACTGAACAAAACCAACGCACAAAATTGACAGCCATTTGATGCCAACAACAGCTTTTAGTTTGTGTCAGCCTAGGCCTGAAACCAAACAGTTTCTGGACGATTCTCACATATGTAAAGCTATTGTTTCCAGACGTAGGCACGAAACAGTTAATATTGTATTTTGGAATTTTCGAGACAATCTAAAGGAATCACACTAAAATATGTCTCGTTTAAAACAAAAATTATCATTCATCTCAAAAACGATAGTTTCAGACTTGTACTGTATAAGCAAATTATTTATATACCTAATTCAAAATAGCACGAAGTCATCATAAACAGAATAAAATTTGCATAATCGTTTATAGCCACAATATGATTCTATCCACTAAGCAACACTGTTCTCAAAACCTTGAATGGTTATCACTAAATTTATTACCCAAGCATGCCAATGTATGAAATTTTAATCTCACGCAGATAAACTGCATTTATTCGTTTTTCATTATTATAACACCCGCGCAAATAAAGAACAAAACACTTACCGATGGCGGTCTGCCTACAGTCAGGTTGCGAAACCAAGGAATGTACAGTCCTAGCGCCTCCACATTCTCTCAAAACATTTGCATTCGCCGTATTTCCGGATAGTAGAACGGTAAGTGCTTCCATAACAGCTGTGCCCAATCGCTGCTGTTCGCGATTCGCGGTTTTCTGCTCCAGTAGAGATGCGTAGCGATTTAAACAAGTTGCAAACACTTCCAGCATTCCAACTTCGCGATAAACATCTTTAAACATGGCGTTGTGTTTTAGAATATTCAACAAAGTTTGCATGCACATTATACAACAATCTGCGTGATTGGAACTGTGCGTTTTTAGAAGAATTGAACAAGAGATTAATTCCTTACAAGGAACGAAGTTTAGTTGAAATACTATGAACTCGATTAGTTGGAAAAGTTTTTGTTGTATTTCGAAAGGTTTGTGGTGAATTCGTTCCGCGAACTGACTTAAAGTGTTTTGACTTTCCAGGATGAAGTAGTTTGCGTCGTCTGAATGATATATACTCGATATTGCGTCTAAAATGGTGCAACACAGCATAGGTGAATTAGATTTAATAAACGTTGATTGTAATACCTACAACGGAAATTTCAAAATAATACTTATTTAGAATTTAAAAATTGAATACGTACTTGGAAGGCTTGAATGTTTCTAACGCTAGTTCCACGGCCAGATGGCTGCGGTAACGTGAACCCTTGCAATTGAAACAAAGAACCCATCGAAGCTTGCGAAGGCTTCAATTCCATGTAGCCACACATACACAATGACGTCACCATGAGAATTAAATTACGTATTGCTTCTTGAGCTTCAGGAGATTTCTCACGATCTTGGTCTAATTTTAATAGGAATTCGGATAAGAATAAGTAACCCTGGCACGCTCGGAAATCATCTAATAGTGTTGGAGCCACGTCGCTAGAATCTTTTAAGAAACAGAATACTGCGACAAACATTTCTACCACTTCCAGTGGAGCGAGTTCTGGAATTCTTTGCATGTTATCGATGCATAATGCCACGCAACTTTTAGCTGGAAATAATCATTTTTATTATTACATTTCAATTGTTGTTACAGCCTATTTTACAATGAGCTATATTGCAGGTGAAACGTTCATTGCAGGTGCAATAGACAGAACCAATCTGGCAGCAACGCATTGCATGAATTAGAACGAGTTCTAAATCTCCACTGAAATATAATAATACAGGAACGCTCAAAATGTAGTCGATGGAGACAGGGCTATATGTCTTTGTTGTACAATGTTTTTACTTAGCAACCAAACAACACGCATAGCAACCGTTCTACAAACTAGTGTTAGACAAAGAAGCGTGACCCACATCAATCTATCTATCTTATGCTCGTTTTTCGCTTTCGTAAAAGACAAGAAGTGCGCGTTCCAGTATTCCAAATTTAAATTTTAAATAATTTAATAAAAATAAACTTTTCTATGAATACAATAATACCGAGAATATTCTCTAACAATACAGCAAATAAAATTAAGTTGACACAAATTTGTAAAAAAAATTCATGTTGCTCCATGAAAAAAAAAACCTCTGCAATTTTCTGATGCAACCCGTTGCAAGCACTGAAATATAATAATACTGGAACACACACTGGCGTTGAGCGAATTGAGGGCTATCTGTCTTTGTTGTAGAATGTTTTTACATAGCAACCGTTCAACAAAAACAACCGTTCTACAAACAAGTGTTAGACAAAGAACAATAGCCCACGACATCTATCTGTATCAGGATCGTTTATCGCTATCGTAAAAGACTACAAGTGCGCGTTCCAGTATTACTATATTTCAGTGGTTGCAAATATGACTTGCAAATTGCAAGTTGTTGCTCAATGTAAAATAGGCTTAACAAATACTAATCTCGAAAAACAAAACAAAGTGTCAGATTACTTACAATGTATGTAACTGACGACAGGCGGTGTAAGTCCGTGTCGAGAGAGAGTCATAAGAACTTCGGCGGCACTTTTCCTCCACATGCTGTTGTGTGGAGGACACCAAGAGGTTATCGCAGAAAAAAGTAAAGTTAAATCATCCTTCCGCGCTAATTCCTCAGCAGAACTTCTGTGACTACATAATCTGACTAATAATTGCACGAAGATCTTCTGAAGTAAAATTCTTCTCTCCCGTGGAGTAAAATCACTATTGGTGTCGGTATTGTTGGCTTCATCTTCAGACATTTCAGGCAAGTCGAAAAATAGATATAAACATTTTACTAGCGTTGAAGGAACTGAAACTTCGGCCATAACCTAGAGGAAATAAATAAAATATAAGATTATGTAATTTAATATTACATAAAATATGTAATACCTGTACTAAAGTACTGTCTCCAGCAGCAAGAAGATTTAATGTGGACAGTAACATCCATCCATTGCTGGATTCCTCACAATTTTCTATTTCCAGGAATTTGGCTATGGCACAACTTGCAGCTTCCGTACTCTGATTTGAAGCTCTTCGTCGTATTTCTGATACCATTAACAAGGAGACTTGGTGACAAAATGCAAGGATGTCCCAGAATTTTTCATTCATGTCACAGGATGGACTTGAACCAAACACCTAAAGTATTTAATTAATATAGTAAATTTTATTTAAAATAAAACGCAGTTACGAACCTTGCAGAATAGTGGCAACATATTGTAGAGTTTATCATCTTTTTCGGCGTCAGATAAAGGATGTGGTGGATGAGTATATTCAGAAAATAATTTCTTAAGATGCATGAGTCCAAGTTGCGTGTGTGCAGCTCCCGAACCATTTTCTGATCCTTCGCTGTTTGCTGTTGACGAGCCACCTCCTCCCCCAGCGCTGGCCCCACGTAATTTTCGAACGATATTCATCACACTGTGTATCTACACAGCGCCTTAAAGAAATACCAAAATCATTAGCCATGCACTAATCGTTAAATGTCATCTAACCAATTTGCGATTTAATTAAAAATCAGTAGCTTTAAACGTCACTAATGCCACATATTGCACGGGAGAACAGTTTCAGTGTATAAAAACGGGCAAATATTAGTTTAATAGTCGTATATGACGTTGCATTTCAAAATAAATAATTAAACGTTCCCGGAAACTCCACTACATGACGTTCAATGTTTTCATGCTGCGTTATTCGTGAAGTAAGCGGTTGGAATTTAAAGTATAATATTTACTATGTTTTTATTTACCTTTTAATAATAAATGCATTGATATCTACATTTTATAAACATACGCCCTTCACATAATTTTGACAGCTGACATGAAATAAACGGCCATGACAGCTAAACAAAAATTAGAACGTGATTTTTCTTTTTATTATTCATCTCCGAAGACGTTTCGTTTTGTCAGCAGTATCCAAACTTTTTACAACTAGAAATTATGCACTGTATAATTTATTAAAATAATCTTTAGTACATGACTTAAGATAAAATGTACATAAAACAATTATATACAATATAATACATTACTTTGTAAAATAATCTGTTATTAACGATTTTCTCGATTTAGCATCTTTCTGTGACTCACTATCATTTGCTTTTCTTGCATCTTTTGTTTCGTTCTTCTTATCAACAACAACTTCCATTAAACATTCTGAGTCATCGCTGCTAATTAAAGCATCAACATCCATTTTTGATTCAATTATCTTTGATTTACTGTGATTATCAAGTTCTGATAAAAACCCTGTATATTTTTCTGTTTCACAATCATCTTCGTCACTTGAATAAAATAAGGCAGACACGTCTCTCAATCTTTTAAACTTATTGGGAGAAACTTTAGAATTTTTAGGGGAAGGCTTGAGGGCTTTAGATTTATATTTAGGGACCGGTAACTCTAAACAATCTTCTTGGGAGGCATCGACGATGTCACTTTCTTGTGAACTTATTGAAATTACTTCTGCATCTGGACTTTGAACGATTTTTTGTTCCTTTGAGGTACTTGGAGTATTTTCTGCATCATTTTTTGTTGTTCTAACAGTTTTGCGAGGCGTACTTACTGAAGGCGACGGACTTTTTTGTTTAGTTACATACTTATTAAGCATATTTTTAATGGTATTTTTTTGAGGTGAATTCGGTTTTGGTTTATCTTCAAACGTATTGTTTAAATTATCTATGTGACACTGTTTGATAAATGGTAAAAATTGATGTTTGGAAATGCCCGCTTCACTAAATTTACATAGATATCTCCATAGTTGAGCTAAAAAATAATATAAATAAAGTACCAAAGAAAAGTTTGGTTTTTAAAATAATATTTACCTACTGTTACGTTGTTAGTCGCTAAATAATTATAAATATTAAAAACTGCATATTGTAATTTTTTATCTCCAAATGTAAAATAAACAATATCTCTATTTGCTGCTGTACATGCCATAATTTGTATGATCGCTTTTAGGTGCAAATTACCTCCAAATGCGCCACAACCCCAGTTCCCTGTTGCCACGGGCGCCAATGGCAAATTACCATTGTGCGAATTCTCGCAAAACCCAATATATGCCTACAATTAATATATTATAAAAATTATATTCAATTAAAAGTTATATGAGCCCAAACCAGAATGTATTCGTACCACTTCCATAGACCAAAATGAAAATAATATGTGTAATTATTAAGAACAATATTCAATTACTTGTTGACTAGATTTTTCCGTGGGCTAGTAAATTAAATCTGTTTGAATGTAATTATGAACATTTGACGCAGAATAATTATTTCTGAACTGCGCATGAAATATTGTTATAATGAGAATTTTTTTAATAAATAATAACAATATTTTATGTGTGGTTCAGAAATAATTAACCTGCGTCAAATATTCGTATTTACATTAAGAGATCTAATTCATTAGCCCACGGAAAAATTAAGTAACAAGTAACTGAATATTGTTTTTAATCATTACACATTCAATATTATAAATGTGGTTGAAAAATATTTTCATTATGGTCCGTGCAAATGCGTCAGGTGCGAATTTTCAAAAAAAAAGTATTGTGATCCCATTAAGACTAAATTTTATAAATACCTATCAAAAAATTATAATTTACCTAAAAGTACAGTGCAATACATAGATGACATAATAATTTAGACTTGTATAGCGACAATAGGTTTGTTCCAAGTGGTCATTTCGGACATGTTTGTGACAAATTTCACTGCGCCTGCGATAAATGTAAACTAGTTAAGTTTGAAACATAAGCTTCATTTTCTTTTTTGTAGCGAAAAATGTATGAATTTCTTTATTTATATGTATATTTAAGGTTAGCTGTCAAAACTAAAAATGAGTATGCACATGCGCTTCACTCCATTCGCCGTTCCAGTCTATGTTTCTAACTTAACTTGTTTACATTTATCACAGGCGCAGTGAAATTTGTCACAAACATGTCAGAAATGACCACTTGGAACAAACCTATTAACAGCGTGAAAAAAAAATTACATATTTTTTCAGGTGGTACGAATACATTCGGGGCTGGGCTCGTAGTATATACTTTGTTCAATTCTCGTATCATTTTAGACGGAGCAAACTGCACAGAAGATTTGAAATATGGTATAGCATCAATAGCAACAATACTAGTTCGTTTTCTGCCATATTCATCAAATGGAGTTTCATCCATACAATTTCTTGACCATTCAAATGAGTATGCATATCCGGTATAGTGAGAATAACATTCGGCGCCTAATAACAAAAGCAAATTATATTCTAGATTGGTGTATAGTGCGTGTTAGATTGAGAAAGTGTGAGTTAGTCAGTTGAGGTGGTTTGGCCATCTCGAAAGGTTGTGAAACTAATATATGCGGGAGAGATTGAGGGTGAACGATTGCGTGGGCGTCCGAGGAATAAGTGATGGTTTGTTGCGTGAACGAATGATGTATGAATGTGGACGAGGCGAAAGTGGCGGAATGTTGTGATCAGACTGTTTGTTGGTAGACTGTGTTTCTGGGTGACGTTATGTATGTACTGTTTATAAATTAAAATAAATGACAACACTAACCAATCATCAAGAGAGCTTCATTCGGAGCAAGTTCCTCAGTAAACAATCGACTTACAATTAATTCTGGACAAATTACAAATCGAATTTCTTCTTGAACGCAGCCCATATAAAGAACACCACCACCTATTTTACTAAAATGTTTTTTAATTAGTTTACAATTTGTGAAAATTATAATAAATTAGTCACCGATTAGCAAAGTCGACTTGAAGCATACCTAGACCACCTTCTTCAATTGTACCGTTACTTGTTATATGTAACTTTATACTCGAAATACTTTTTTCGACTTTATCCCAACGAGGAAATTGAGATCTTGGTAAATGTTTGCGCTCAAATGTTACTACTCCAACAGGTTCTAATCAAAAATGTTATTAGAAAAGTATTAAATTATATTTTGGAATGTACCTTTGTAACAAACACGCCTGAAGTAATGTAAAATACATTTTAGCTTCTCTAAAATTTCTAAACTTGATGCTACGCCCATCTGACATTCATATAAACTGAAATATATATTTATGTAATTTTATTTTACGATATACTAGAATAAATAGGTACCCATAAAAATTAATTCCAGGATAAGTAGCATGCTCTTTCTTCCATGGAAAAGTGCAAAGAAAAGCATTAGCTAACAAAGATGCTATTTGTAATTGAGATAAACTAATAGCGTGAGGTTTTCCCTGCTTCAATAAAGGTACGGGTGCTTTTATTAATTCTGGTAAACGTAAAGCTAAATTAGTTATTTTTGGAAGGAGTTGTGTAAAAAATGCCTCGGTTTCATCTTCTGAAAATATCTAAAAATGAACTAATTAAGTAAAAAGTTACTACAATAATTTCATCTTCGTACATTTTCAAAGAGGTAGTGTAAGGCGTGGAACTTTACTCGTCGTAAATTAAGATTGTACGATAATATTGCTCGCTCCAGTTCGTAACTGTTATTTATTGGACGAAGAAGTTCGTTTTGTATTATTTCCCATCGAGGCTTAACCATGTCGGTGCCATTCTTAAAAACAATCAAAATTATAATTAAATTAATTACAAAAACTATTATCAAATACCTCTTTGACTGGAAATACGTTACTGGGTGAAAATGGCATTTTTACATGATTCAAGTCCCAAATAGATGCTTTGGATGAGCAATGTGGTTTGAGTAAATCTCTTAAATTAACTGGAGTCTCAAACAACACTGTGTGATGTCTAGACGGGGTTAAAGGTGGACTAAAATAATTCCACGGTGATTTCTTGTGGTACAAATCTTGAATATTGGTCCCGCAGAATTCATCTTTATTATTGCTATTTAAATTATTCATTGGTTCATCTGAAATTCTGACATTGTACAATAAAATCTTACCGCTTTATGCAGGTTAAATACCTGTGTTTTCCGAACTTGATTGAGATGAATCTAACATTTGAGGCGAAGAGGATAATTCTTCCATTTTTAAATAGCATAAAACTATATATATATTAATTATAAAATGATAAATACATAAAATATTTACTCGAATGTTGACAGTGGCGAAAATAATAAGGTTAGCCAACTGTCAAACACGTTCAACGTTTTAAGGTTAGCCAACAGTCACACGAAGTGGGATGTGTGTAAATATATTATTGCAAAGAATAAAGTAGTGCGTGTAAATTGCTAGAAATATTAAATGTATGCAGTAATTGTTTAACTAACTTTAAGTAAATAAAAGTATTTAATACTTATTGATATCACGTAGGCGGTTCATTTACGAGCTTTTGGATAGTGTTGTTCGTGTGTCTAATCGCTCTTGTAAATCTACCGACATGGCTCTCAAAGGACAAGTGGGACAAAGTAAGTACAGTATTAATAATGTAATTAATTACTGAATAACTAAAATCACTTGTTAGATTTGCTGCATTTTAATTATTATAAAAATTGACCTATGAGTCATCATGCGGGATCTTCCTAAGCTCCACCCATTGACGCATATTTAAAAAAATATTCAATGGACCCTATAAACTTCTTTTAAATTCATCAATTTCTGTAATTAACATTTATAAATTAGTATAAGAAGTTAAAAAATTAAAACTATTACGTTTCTATTATTATTTATCGATTATTTTCACCGTCTCCTTTTGTGCGTTGCGCAGCTGACTAGACGATCGATACCTCACAATATAATTTAAAATTTAGCGGCAACATTATGTTTTTTACAGAGATAATGAACGAAGTAATTCGTTATAAACAAGTAAAGAAAAATGGACCACCAGGACATAACGTAGAATGGAGAGTTTTAGTTGTTGATCAACTTGCTATGAGGATGGTTTCTGCTTGTTGCAAAATGCATGACATTTCTGCAGAAGGCATTACATGTAAGAAATAAAACTTACAATAATTATTATTGGTTTATTTAATTAATTATTGTTTAGTGGTAGAGGATATCCACAAAAAACGCGAACCTCTATCAACAATGGAAGCTGTTTATTTGATTACGCCTTGCGAAAAATCTGTACATGCTCTGATGAACGATTTTGCGATGCCAAATAGAGCGATGTATCGCGGAGCGCACGTTTTCTTCACAGAAGGTAACAATATTTTTTATCTTCATTCTGATATTTTACAATTTCATTTCTTTATCGACACTGTTAGATGTACTGATGGGTAACTCTGTTTAGCTTGTCCTGACGACTTGTTTAATACTTTATGCCACGCGACGGTAGCGAAATACATCAGATCGCTTAAAGAAATCAACATAGCATTTGTTCCTTATGAAGAACAGGTACAATAAATAACGCTTGTGTTTGTAATATCGTGGTGATGGGATTCAAATTGCTAACTCTGGTTCTTCATTATTACTAACTGCACAACTTACCTCAAGTGTTCTGTTTATATTTTTGTATTTATCTGTATACATGAGCTTGTCATAATTCAGTTGTGTTGTGACAGTGTGTCCTGAGGAACTGTTCAATGAATTGTGCAAATCGTGTGCCGCTAAGAAAATTAAAACACTTAAGGAAATCAACATTGCATTCTTGCCGTACGAATCACAGGTGTGTGGGGCATGACGCAATTGTTATTTTTAGATTACACCACTGAAATATATACTGGAACGCACACTTGTAATCTTTTACGAAAGCGAAAAATGAACTTGAAACAGATAGATTCCGTGGGTCACTCTTCTTTGCTTAATACTTGTTTGTAGAACGGTTGTTATGCTTATGTTTAGCGGTTGCTAAGCAAAAACTTGCTGTCTCTCTTGGCTCGCATTTTCAACACCAGTGAGTGTTCCAGTGTTATTATATTTTAATGGATTACACATGCTTTTAGCTTTAGTGTTTCATTTCGTGTTGCCCTTTTAAAATGAACACGACTGTTATACTGTTAATTATCATTGCTTCATGTTTGTGTTATTAACAATAATAAATGTCTTCTCCTAGTGCATTGAATGATATGACTAATATTGCTTAGGTGTTTTCACTGGACTCGCCGGAAACATTCCAATGCATGTACAACCCGTCGTTGATTTCGGCACGAAATGCAAATATGGAACGTATGGCAGAACAAATCGCAACATTGTGCGCAACTTTGGGCGAATATCCCCAAGTACGATATCGCGCGTATGTTGTTTCCGTACTCAATACAAACAAACAAAAATTAAACAAATTCTTTGCAGTGATTGGGAGAGAAATGTTGAGCTTGCTCAACTGGTTCAACAGAAACTTGACGCCTATAAAGCAGATGAACCCACCATGGGGGAAGGCCCCGAAAAGGCTCGTTCACAACTGCTAATTTTAGATCGCGGTTTTGATTGCGTTTCTCCTTTACTTCATGAATTGACTTTACAGGCTATGGCGTACGATTTGCTTCCAATTGAAAACGATGTATACAAGTATGTATACATTCATTAATTGTACTATAATATTTTATTATTTATTTATTTTAGGTACGAAGCAAGTGCTGGAGTAACTAAAGAAGTACTTCTAGATGAAAATGACGAACTCTGGGTAGATTTACGACATCAGCACATTGCTGTCGTATCTCAAAATGTTACAAAGAATTTGAAGAAATTTACTGATTCTAAACGGATGCCTCAAGGTGACAAACAATCCATGAGGGACTTGTCTCAAATGATTAAAAAGATGCCGCAGTATCAAAAAGAACTTTCCAAGTACGCAACACATTTACATTTAGCTGAAGACTGCATGAAGGCTTACCAGGGATACGTCGATAAACTTTGTAAAGTTGAACAGGTATTTATTTTTATACAGTCTTAAGTCTCCGTTTTTATTGATTTGTTAATTTCCAATAGGACTTGGCTATGGGAACTGACGCTGAAGGCGAAAAAATCAAAGACCACATGCGTAATATTGTTCCGATTCTTCTAGACACAAAAATTACAAACCCGTATGATAAAATGCGTATTATTGCTTTATATGTCATGTCCAAGAATGGAATCTCCGATGAAAATCTCACGAAGCTTGTAACACACGCTCAGATCCAAGAGAAACAAGTGATTGCTAATCTGACACATCTTGGACTCAATGTTATTGTTGATGTAAGATATTTTTACACTGCTATTTTTTTGTTGTTGTACTTTTGGTGTTTTACGATTCAATTGACTATTAAGATACAGCAAATAATAGCTTGCTGTATTTATCAGTTTAATTAATGAAAAATATAATTGGAAATTATATTTCAAGATTTGCAAAAGTTAGAGCTAGGCGAGGCAACACAAAATATTGAAACTTATTTTTGTTCTTTTAAATCTTTGTGGAGTTTATTTTTTGATTTCATTTAGTATTCAACTAAATTTCTATTAATATTGTTCATTAAATAGACCGATAAATATAATTATGCTGTTTACTTCAACACAGTAATAATTACTAGTTTCGTAAAACATCAAACGCTTTATTTAATACTACAAAAACTATGACATTTTTTGCTCTCTAGTGTATAAATGTTTTCACTTACATTTCGTTGTCCTCAGGGTGGAAATCGCAAGAAGCAGTACTCCGTTCCCCGAAAAGAGCGCATCACTGAACAAACGTACCAGATGTCTCGATGGACGCCTGTTGTAAAAGATATAATCGAAGACTGCATCGATGATAAACTGGACCATCGACACTATCCGTTCTTGGCTGGCCGAGCTCAAACTAGCGGATACCACGCGCCCACAAGGTTAGTGACTGCAACGTTAATGATAAATAATTAGTTACCGATTAATTTTGAATGTTTTTAGCGCTCGTTACGGGCACTGGCACAAAGACAAGGGCCAGCAGACCATCAAGAACGTACCGCGGCTGATAGTGTTCATAGTAGGGGGCGTTTGCTTCTCGGAGATCCGATGTGCCTACGAAGTAACAAACGCGGTAAAGAACTGGGAGGTGATCATGGGGTCCTCCCACATTCTCACCCCCGAAGGTTTTCTCAGCGATCTAGCAACTCTGAGCAACTAGAAATCACTGAAAAAAGTCTCCTTCTATTTCCCAAATGACATCTGACATTAGCTAACGGCTTATCATAATATACATAAATGTCACAGTTTTACAGTAATCGGTTTCTGTTACTTCTGTTAGATGTAATCATTACTATAAACAAGCTATAATTTACACAGAAACACTTGTTGTTGAACGAGCATTGGATAAATTCAAGTTTTGTCAACATAACCTTTCTTTCTTTCCGAAATGTCACAATTGTTTATTAATCACTGTTGTATTAACTAATTGGGTTAACATATCTGTGCGGTGCATAAATCGCGTAGAAGAGTGTGTCATTGTGTAAATTATACGATTACAATTCTACTTACATTTTTGTGATCTATAGGACAGCCTTCTTATGTATATAATATTTGTCTAGTTAGAAGCTTTCTGTAGTCGTCACGTGGTTATGTGAAGCTCTTATATGCTTGCACTGCCAACTTCTGTATTCCACTTATTTAATGTATTGTAGCTTTAATGTTTATGGTGATTAAATGAACGAGTATTGAAAATGTTTACATAATTTTAAAATTACAAATTGTAGAGTTATTGGCTGGTATCACGAGCTCTATTTTTGCGTGTTTGAGATGTTCTAAAATTATTTTATAAAAATACTACAAATAAAAGTGGTAGATAATATATTTCTATGCAACTTTTCTTATAAAACAATTTGAGAACATTGTACAGCGCTAAAGCCGAAACTAAAACACCAAAAAAAAAAAACATAGCTCGTGGTACCGGCCTTGTAATTTATATTTTTATTCTACGTTAGGTAATCAAAATATTGCTATTTCGGTTATGAAAAATCACAAAATGTGGAGTATATATTCAGTTATGAGTATGTTAAGTTTTCGGAAGAAAATTTTACAAGCAATATGAAGAATGTGTCTATTTGTTAACTATAAAAATTATTAATAGTCAGTTCAATAGAATTGTTAATTATATCAAGACTATTAGACAATATCGAATATTTTCCTTTTTTTAAATAATATATTATCTTGTTAACTAAAATTAGTTATTTGTTGAAAATATTCCAAGGGTCTTCTGAGAATTAGTATAAAATTACTGATTGAAGTCGTGTCAATTGAAATTATTAATAAATTGTATAATAGCAGATTTTTATTTCTAATTAGTCACTTTTAATTTTAATGTACTTTTATTTTTGTTATATTCAAGATGTAATATATAAATTATATGATTTTATTTTTGAGTTTTCAAACCCATTTTTAAACTCCTTATATTTATTTTGCATAATGCATGAAGGCTTACTTTTAATATTAAAAATTAATTAATATAATTTTCAAGTTGACAAATAGTTTAATCATTTTACTTTTCATAAAAGGCAAACAATATTTAAAGCACCTTCGTGGCAGTAGTAACTAAAATTCAAATATCACGATAAATAATTAATAAATGATAAATAATTACATTTATAATAAATAGTATGTAACACTTTAAATTCAATATTAGAACAGTAATATTACTGCTAAAGCCAAAATAACAAAGTCTTCTTTCTCCATAAATTCAATACTGAACCAACATTCTTTTCTCTTGTCACCTAAAAATATCAAAATTTTACACAAAAATATATTGGATCAGCATTAAATAGATACTCTCTGGACATGTACAACAGTTTTCAATATTAAATATCCTTACTGCTCCTTTTAAATTACCTTAACTACATTACGAATTACGGATAATATAAGGCAACAATTATTGATACTTTTGTCACATTGCACAACGCGTCATAGGAAGACACTTCTAAATAACTTAAAAATTAACAAAAACAGTTCATGGATACAGGAATGCTATGGACACAGTAAAACACTTTAAACACGTGCATGCAATGATCCGATACATTTTGTCAGTCTTCATTTAGTGTTCGTTGAGAGTGTCAACCGAGGCAGCGAGTTCCCGCCGGTGACAGCTCGCCCCAGGACGAGAGGTCATCCTAGCGGCGATCTCGTCCCGCAGGTGACCCAGAACGCGTCGGACCTCGGGCCCGTGGGCATGGGTCGCCGGGGTGAGCCGCAGGGCTTCCCGGACGTCAGATAAGGCACCGTCGTAAATTCCTGCGTCTGCGCGAGCTTTTGCGCGGGCGTAGAATGCTTCGTAGGAGTCGGGGCGTAACACTAACACTTGGTCGGCTAGCTCGATGGCTTCATCAGTTTCCTAGAAATTAATTAAGTTAAATATACAATGATTATATGGTTAAATTGTTTTCTCTTCGAATAATTGTTGAGAATTTCACAAGAAGACGTATGATGTACTTGTAGAGTGCAGTGTGGGTGGTAATTTGTTGGGAACGATTCAAGTGTTGTATGAAGGAAGCGAGGCTGCGGTGAGAGTTGATGGTAGATTGAGTGATTGGTTTGGTATATAGTAATGTCTCCTTGGTTGGTTGTTTAATTTATACATGGATGTGT
This sequence comes from Poecilus cupreus, assembly GCA_963942605.1. NCBI lineage: Eukaryota > Metazoa > Arthropoda > Insecta > Coleoptera > Carabidae > Poecilus > Poecilus cupreus. Next base: position 35,170,781 of record OZ012717.1, read on the forward strand.
GGTTACGAAAGGCATTAAATGGAACGAATGTGTTGGGTGAAACTGAAGAGCAATCAAGAAGAATAATTGTGAGCATAAATGAAGTAGGAAAAGGTTTAAATCTGACAATGAATGCCGATAAATGTAAAGTGTTGGTGTTTGAGAAGAATGATTTGGTGACTGATTGTAATGTGAGACTGGAACAAGTAAATGAATTTGCATGTTTGGGTAGTATGTTTTCGATGGATGGACGTATTGACAGAGAGATAGAAAGGGGGGTGTTTGCAATGTGTAACGAAGCGTGAATGTAACTAGAGCTTGATTGAATGTGTAGAATGGTGTGTTAGTGCCTGCATTAATGTTGGGTGTGGGTGAAGCAGCATGAACGACGTATAACTGCTGTAAAAATGAGATATTTGAGAGAAGTGTGTGTGTATACAAGATTTGATCGTGTATGGTGAGTGTGTGAGAAGAATGTTGTTAAAAATGGGAATGAATCATTTGATGTTGTTTTGGCCAATTCGAAAGGTTGATGAAACTAATATATGCGGATGAGATTGAGGGTGAATACTTGATTGGGTATATTTGATGGTTTGTTGCGTGAACGAATGATTCCAGACGAGCATGTATGAATGTGGACGAGGCGAAAATGGTGGAATGTTTGGAGGAGATTGATTGTTAGTTGACTGTGTTTCTTGGTTCGTGCTATCTCACTTAGTGGGATATAGCGTGACGTTATGTATGTATATTGGGTGTGTTTGGTAACTTACGTTCATTTTTCGCTTGCAACGCGATTGGTTGAGCAAGAAATTGATTCTGAGTTGATGGAAAGTAGCTCCATGTTCTCCACCTGCTGTTTCTTCTGTCGGGAATTTTTTCAGAGCGTACTGGTACCGGTGTGCAGCTTCTTTTAGGCGACTTTTACGGTACAACACGTTACCGTCTTCCAATAATTTATTAAGTAGGATAAGCCTGTAACAATATAATAGTTTAAGATACTTCGTAAATATTTTCTTGTAATAAAACTTACATAATGTCTGGCTTTCCAGCAGCCATGGCCCAAGTAGCAGGTCCTAACTTGGCACCTTTCCTTAAGAAACACTGCACAACTTGAATATTTCTGCACCCTATCGCTCGATCAAGTGGTCTCATCCCATTTATATCAACATGTTCAATAAGAGCTCCCCGATCCAACAACAGCTGAACTAACGCAGCTCCTCCTTGGAACGCAGCTAAATCCAGCGGCGTTCTACCAGTCTTATCAGTATGGGCAATGTTTGCTTCTCGATCTAACAGACACTGAGCTGCTTGTACTCTTCCGCGAACACAAGCCCAACAGAGGGCGGTCAATCCATCGCGATCTTGTCGGTCGAGAGTTGCGCCTCTGTCGAGGAGGAGTTCGATGAGTCCGACATGACCTTCAGAAGCTGCGAGGGACAGAGCGGTTCGTCCAGCACTGTCGCATTGTTCAAGAGGAGCTCGGGCTTGAAGAAGACGTTCAGCTACGGCCCAGTGACCTTCGCGTGCGGCTACAAGAAGAGGTGGAAGGTCACGACGGTTTGGAACAGAAGCGTCGGCTCCGCGACCAATTAGAGCTGAGATTACGCCGACACAGCCGTTTGCTGCTGCTACTGTTAATGCTGTTTCTCCTAATAAACAACAAAATAATTATTGAACTATTAAAATGTTAAAAAAAGACAAAGACAGTTCGAGTGAATGAAGTAGGGAAAGATTTAAATCTATTATTGAATGTCGATAAATGTAATGTAAATGTAAAATGTTTGAGAAGAATGATTTGGTGATTATTTGAAATGTATCAGTGAATGGTGTGAGACTAGAACAAGTGAACGAATGAATGAATCTACTGGGTACAAGGTAATTAGTGTTCTGGGTATACTGCTGTAGAAATGAGATATTTGAGAGGGTTATGGCGTGACGTTATGTATGTATATATGTTCAAATTAATTTACCTGTAAGCGTATCAGGAGCATCAGCATTGACTTCAGCCATATCCAACAAATACTCTACAACTTCAGTGTGTTCATGTGCTGCAGCAGCGACAAGCGCCTGCTGTGCAGCTTCCACTAGCGCCACTTCCGCATCATCTCGTTCCGATGCATAACTTCCGGTTACCCAATCACAAGCCAGAAGATATCCCACTACGTTTAATCTTCCACTTCTTGCAGCATGTACAAGAGCACATCGTCCACTAGTGTCTACATGTCCAGGACTAGCTCCTGCAGCGATTAGCTGTCTGACAACATCGCAATGACCTCTGGAGGACGCTAGAGAGAGCGCGGTTGATCCTTGACTGTTGGTTAGTTCTACATCCGCTCCGAATTCGAGGAGGAGCGAAACCATTGGAACGATTCCTTCATGAGCAAACATACAAAGCACTGGAGCATCTCCTAAAAATTCTGTTGTGTAATCTGGTGATGCTCCCGCTAATAAAAGTAATCGAGATACTTTCACATTCGGACTGTAGACATTTCGTAATGAACACAGAGCAGAAGACGTACATACAGAACTTGATGCCACCCAATTAGCTTGTAGATCTCTTGAAGACACTCCTTGTACATTTCTATAAACGTGAGCTTTTAAAATGTGATGTCCAAGCTCTAGAGTTTTATCTGCATCTAACGGAGCTTGAACTCTAGACAATCTAAAAGCAATAGCTGCGTGTCCTGCTCGAAGATCGCAAACGAATTTTGTGCTTTCGTTTTCATCACGTCTGATCAACCATTCCCTGAACGAAGGATGGAAGAACATGTAGGTATTGTCCAGTCTTTTAACGAGAAACCCAGAAAGGAGTTTAAACCTTTGAAGGAATTCCTCCCAAGGCAAGAATTGATCCACTAACAACGAATTTACAGAGTAGTAAATTTCGAGAAGGGTTAAAGGATATAAAGCAGATAAACAAACGCTGAGAATATGGCAGACTTTTTCAAACGAACGGACAGTAGGAAAGCGAAGGTTAAAATGGAGGAGGAATATTTGGGCTAAAGAAACAGGTAATACTTTATATCCAGAGGACTTAGCTACTAAATGGCCTCGCTCTAAGAGATCGAGGGTTAATTTCGCGAACAGAAACGAACCTTGACTTAAAGACACAAGGTGTTGTGCGAATCTATACTGGGAGTTTCCTTCAGGTTTACCAGTCGCTGACGTTACATTTGATTGTATACTTGGACTGTTATTCACTCTAAAACTGATATAATCCAACAGATCTTTATGTGAGTCACTGGGTTTGTCAAGAGATATTCTTGAATAAGGCACACGTTTAACAATTTCTAATAGTTGAGTTCTAACAGTTGAGATAACTTTCAACCAAGACGGAAATGCAGATGTATGTTTGGCAAGAAACGAAGCTATAGTATCTCCTGTGTCAGGTCTATGATACTCTGCTTCGCAGAGAGCATCAACTAAAATAATACAATTTCTATTTTCAATTTTTCCCAATCGTCTTAATCCTGCTAGCGGTTCTAATATTCCTCGGTTGAAAGCTAGATCAGGATCTGCAATACATTCTTTCAGAGAAACAACTCCTTGCAGATGTGGTTCACCTAACAGCTGATCTCTGTATGCTATTAATTGTGGTGCTTGGCACAATTGAGCAGCGAGTGAATGCACAAAATCCGGTACAAGACACGTTGAGTTATTGTCCGCTTGACAGAAATGATAAGCAACTACATCTGATGCAAGCTGCTTCATTCGTTCCGACGCTAAATTTATCTGATGTTGTATGTGAGGTTCAGGAGAAGTACTTTCAATTTGAGGTTCTTTTCTTCTTCCAAAACAGCTGTATTCTACTAACTGAAGCACTAAAGCAGTTTTTCCAGTTCCAGGATTACCGGAAAGTAGAACTCCAGGGCTGGTTGTTTCTAAGATGTCTTCCATTTCGCGGATTAACCACTGACGACCAACAAACAGTGGGTCAGGTTCTTGTAGAGGTACTTCGAAGAATAGAGGCTTGAGGGTAAGCTGAGGAGATCTGTATTGGGCGAAACGGATTTTAGGATCCACTGGGCCTTTTACTGTTCCAGTTCGCGCTGACCTCCGGACTTGGGTTCGGCGATTTCGGAACATTCCTAGATCTTCCACTTGGCCAGCTTGAGTTGCTAGAAAGAATGAAATATAATGCACATGCAGCCAAGATTCGAATCTGTAAGAAAGTATAATACAAGCCCAGAATCATATCATTTGGCCCAGTTAAAATCATACAAAAGAAAATTGTTTAATTCACCATATTATCATTTTTATCTCCCGCACATATGTTTATATAAGGGAGGTATTATGTTTATGTTACGAATTGATTAGATTTTAGGAACAATTCATCAACAATACGTGGTAGATTAGTTGAAGACCTATCAGGGTATTTGACCATATCTAAGTAAATAAATGAGATAGAGAAAATTTCAATGGAATCAAAAAGATGTAGAATACGTTTAGCTACAATCTTTATTTGAAACATCTTTCTATATTTTGTTGCCATCAGATTCATAAACTGTGTTCGTGGTACCAGCCAATACCTTTGGGCCAAATGAAATCTTTATGTTTTTGTTATAATTTCAGTTGTAATTTTTCCTTAAAATATTCTTACAAATAACAGAATTTAAGATACAAATAAACTGAGTACAACAATTTTCCTTTTGTATGATATGATCGTAGTCTTTTCTCTTATTTATATTTCATAATTATTATTATTAAAGCAGAATTAGTTATGTACTAAAAGACACTTACTCGTAACAGAGTGTCGACGGCTGACAGGGCTTGAACTGCAGTTACTCTGTCCCGACATACTCATCGACATCAACGACCCTACAGATTCCGAACTTGGATTATTCCTGTGCGGGTCCTCCGAGCTGCCTGTAAGGGTGGATACAGGACTGGTATTGGTAGACATCATCGCCGTGGTGTCGCAGCTCGCTAACGAAGAGCACGACTCCCCGGTGGTGCGTCCAGTGTTACGACCAGCACGACGTCGAGCGCCATCGCCGAGGAGGAGACCTAGACGCATGTAGAGGTCGTTTTGAGAGGATTTGCGAGTTGCAGTGATGGGTGGTTTCACGCCGCCTCCTTCGTCATCTGCAAGAGGAGGAGTACGAATTTTAGATTGAGGTAGTTAATTGAATATTTTAGCAATTGGTAATTGATTGTTTTTGGGTGCAGGTTTGTGGTGGTACATGCAATCAGAAGCTGTTGCATTGTTACTATATATAAAAAAAAAATGCAACTGGCTCTAGAATATACGAGCCCAAATTCACATGAGTTCGAAAATTTTTAAATTTTTTTGTTGATGGTAACCCATAAAGGTTTACGTCTTTTATTGCATATTCAAGCGTATTAGGTGAAATTCAGATTTGTGAGTTATAAGTGATGAAAGTTCAAGGTAGGTCGTGATAAAATATGATAAATTAAGATGAGTCCAGCAAGGTAGGTTCATTAATTACATTCCATATTATTTATTTGAGATATATTTGTATCAATTAATAAAATAAAAGTTTTTGGCCAACGACCCACGTAAAATTTTCCAAAATTAATCAGATAAATTCAAATTAGAATTAAAAAATATTTTCATGATTTCGTGCAGCATCCTAAACAAAATAATAAAAATATAAAATAATAAAAACATCGTAAGAATTGAGAACAATTTGCTTGAGAAAATGACGAATTCAAAGTAGGTATTTCGTTTCGCGCCACTACTATTCAATTGTTTTGTTTCTGTCAGTGAGCTGAACAATTAAGTGTTTGTGTGCGTAGAAAAATCAACTTTTCACCAAAAATATTATCGATTACATAAATAAGACTTATATCAATCGTTTCAGTATTTTCTCGTGGTCATTTTAGTGTATAAATTATTGTTAAATAAAAAACTTTAGTTTTGCTCAGTGAAAAACATTCAACATCGCTTTAAATGTAAGTATTGCTTATTGTATTATTATTACTGCTATAAAAGTTATCGATAGGGACAATAATGTTTATTTCTAAATATATTGGTACTAAAATAAGAATTTTGATATAAAATTAAGACTTTAATGCAAAAAATAATTGTAAGATTTGTTTTCCGCTATTTTAATTCAACATGTGTAGTGTGTATGAAGTATATGTGTTCATAGATTTTGATGACAATTATATGATATTAGTATGTATTTTGTAGCATTTCAGGATACAATAACCATTGTTGCAAGTGAGATTCACATCAGTGTAGATGAGATTCGCTGTAGAATATACTCGGGCTCTCATGTTGTCTAGATGTAAAGAAGACATAATAAAAGATAAGTTTCATTTTATGTATTTGCCTCTTTGAAATTATAACGATTAATTGTTTCGTATGTTCAATAATTATATCACGATATTTTACGACATACTGGCGGTTTAGAAAGACTTTATTCTAACAATAAATGCTTCAAGTAAATTTTCTCTATTTTACAATGTCGGTAATTGCATTATTATTTATATAGTCGCTATTTAGGTTAAGTTAGATATAAGTAGCTCCCCCTCCGTTCCGAAATATACACATATTAGTTTTAAGTCAGGCGATTATATAAAGTTCTTGAACAATTATTTTATAACAAAAATAGCCAGAAATATTCAAAATATAATAACACGGCACATTTTATTTGAAGCATTATTCAAACAATAAAAATTCAGTATATATTTCCAAAGGTTACAATTGTTTAAACGTTATAATTTTGCTAATTATTGAAACAATCTTGAATGTATGAAGAGCAATTGGACAGTGTGACTGATACCATAAAAATGTTTCAGATTTAGAGTTCGAGAAGCTCTCAGACAGTTTCATCCGAGTTGCCGAGTTTTGCTGCAGAATATACTCGGGCTCTTGTGTTGTCCAGATGCAAAGAAGACATAACAAAAGATAAGTTTCTTTTTATTTATTTGCCTCCTTCAAATTATAACGATTAACTGATTCGTCCGTTCAATAATTATACCAAGATATTTTACTACATACTGGTGGTTCAGAAAGACTTGGGTCAAATATTCCTAAATTATTTTAACAATAAATGCTTCAAGTAAATTTTCTCTATTTTGCAATGTCAGTAAATGAATTATTATTTATATAGTCGCTATTTAGGTTAAGTTAGATATAAGTAGCTCACCCTCCGTTCCGAAATATACACATAATAGTTTTAAGTCCGGCGGTTATATAAATGTTCTTCAACAATTAGTTTAACAACAAAAAGAGCCAGAAATATTCAAAATATAATAACACTGTACATTTTATTTGAAGCATTGTTCAGACACAATATAAATTCAGTATATATTTCTAACATTACAATTATTTAAACGTTATAATTTTGTTTATTATTGAAAAAGCCTGAATGGCTGAAGAGCATCTAGACAGTATGACTGATACCACAAAAATGTTTCAGATTTACAGTTCGCGAAGCTCTCAGACAGTTTCATCCAAAGAAGGTAATGGTTGTTAGGAGGTCGTGGACGTTTTACCTGGAGAAGTGACCATCGAGAAAGACGACAGCAACAACGTTCAAGGAAAGTAGATGTTTCCGGTAACTATGCTCCAATAATATTTATTCAACACTTTAACACCTATACTTTGAATTTCAATATAGTAGATTTAATTACTTAAAATTTATGAAACATTTTGTTTAGTTTGACTCTACGTTTTTCAACTCGACACACAACCAGCCGACACATACAGTGCGTAAGAACTCCCGGTGAACCAGGAGTGAAATTTGGCCTTCGACCATGCACGTCTTTAGCAGCAAGAACGTAGAAGAAAATTTAAATAATATAATGTATTATATTATCTTATATTTATTGTAATTTTTGTTTGTAAAAAATATTGTATTTCACGACGGACCGATCCAAAGAACAGATCGGGTGCGATATTCAATAGTTCTAAAAAAGAAAAAATATGCTGGGGGGTGTTGGGATATGTGTTTTATTGATTTGCCTGTGAGAAAATATGCATGAATCAAATAACTTATTCGGAATTAACTTTGCGCCTCAGGCAAACATTTTTTAACTTCAAATTCTCTCGTAAATTCAAAAACAAAAAAATTTTTTTGGAAAATCGTCCACCGTCCCGCGCAAATTTTTTTTTGAAAATTAATTTTCACTTGTAAGCATGAACAAAACTAAAATTACAAAAAATCGTCCTCCGTCCCACGCAAAATTTCATTTATAGATCATGGACAAAATCAAACCTACAGAAACCCATTAAGAGTACTGCAGAATCTCTAAATATATTATGAACACTCAATCTAGTATCTCTAGATACATTCAAGTTTCGAGTAAATGTACCCAGAGCACCTTGCACCCTGCAGACACCCACCTTTCAATATCCTGGTCAGTACGTCCATCCCAATTTTTTTATCATTTAATTCATTGATTATTATTATTATAATGCAGCTTCAAAAAATATAAGATACAATGCATTTCCCGTGTTTAACTTTCTATTTAAACATATAAAACTCGTGTGTATTTGAGCTCGTATACTAATAATAAAATAAAATAAAAATATGTAAAAACTGGTGATCAGACCATGCAGATCATTCTCCGGCTCGTCCTAAAAATCAAGACCTATTTCAAAATTAAAACAAAGCTTCATATTCGCATTTTGAAGCAAAACTGAGAAAAGATATCTTTCTCATTAATTCTCTTAACACAAAATAAAAACTCATGCCAAACTCGGTGCGCAAAACGTCAAAACAACAACCAAACAAAACGCCGTGCTAGCATTTCAAACAAATAACTTTCGAGAGTCGTGCCTGCTAATTGGTTGAGGCCAGCGCCGGTAGAATTCCCTGTTGCAGACCACAGAGACCGAATTTTACCCAATACGACACTAGGCCAGCCACGGCCGCCGTCCGAACAAGCAGATGTGGACATCAACACCGGAGGGGCACCAGGTCTGCTGAGAACCTCTGTTGCACTTGCTAGAAGGAAAGGTTAGATACCGGTCACATATTTATATTATTATATAATAGTAACACCTGTTTGGAATAAAATAAATAATGAATATGAGTATAAAAGAATTAGGGAAAGGTTTAAATCTGTTATTGAATGTCGATAAGTGTAAAAAAGTGTTGGTGTTTGAGAAGCAGGACTTGGTGACTGATTGTAATGAAAGGTTTGTTGGTTGACTGTGTTTCTGGGTTCATGCTACTCCACTGAGTGAGATATAGCGTAACATTATGTGTGTATGATTTTACAATTACATATTAATGATTCTTACCCGACATGGCCTGCTCATGAGCTCTCTGTTGTCGGCTGGCTCTTTGAGCAAAAGGACTTCTGAGTGCTCGAGGGCTCAAGAAGAACCGGCGTCTATTTTGCGGCGGCGTCGGAGTAGGACAACTTTGACTCATGGCGTCTGTACTAGATGGTGTTAACGAAGGAGGCTGCGGTGTTGCAGTTGATGATCTTGAAGCTGAAGGTCGGGCTTTAGGTAGACGTGTAGGTGATGGCCATTCAGTTCCGGATGCTGACAGATCTTGGCGACTCTGCTAAAGATACAATGTTGTTTTAACAACATTCTTCTCGAGTAATATACAGTTGTGTGAAGCAATAAATACTGACTGCGTTTTTCAAATTTCATTCAGTTTAGTTTTAGTACAATGCGATAAAAGGTTTAATAACTAAGATTACATTTTTCACTTGTTCTTTCATTTGATTTGAAAGCAATGAGAAATTCCGAATCAATTTTAAAATGCTGATAAGAAAATCATAAAAAAAAAACTTTGGATATATTTGTGCCGAATTCTCACAACTTCTGATCAGTATCACATTAATGAATTAATTATTGATAATATCAATTAAGTTTTAATACAACTTCGTAATTTTAGAATAATCTACTTTCACATATTCACATAAGTTTTCTTCTCACAATAATTTGTGATGAACCATATGCAAAAATATAACATAAATTTAAAGAGTTTGTAACATTTTATATTTTTTTAATTTTATACATCAAGTATACTAATGGCCAGTTGCACCAAGAAAACTTAAACTTGGTTTAAGTAAATAAAAGCAAGTTTAAGTTACATAGTTGCTGTGAAAAATTCAACTTTCTTTGTCCATTTAATCCAAGTTTAAAATTTAAGTTTTGTTGGTGCAACTAGACCTAAACAATATACAGAGTGTAATCTAGAACTCATCAAGAGCAACAATATTTCTTAATAACTTTTTCTTCAAAATCTCTTTTTTCTCAATCAATTTTCCGTCCGATAAACTGACGAGTCGTTGATTTTCGTTTAGAGAACCAATAAGTTGGATTAGAAGCGTCAAATAACCAAAATGATTTCTCTAGAACTAGAAAGGATAACGAGCATACATACTTGCATGAATGATGTGAAATGGCCGTTGGTTTTGACTTTGGGCCTAGTGGTAGATACAGGACAGCCTGTTTCTCCATACAAAGTTATTTCGGAACCTCGTAAACCAGGTCGACCCATTGGAACTGGTGATGGTGCTAGAAATAATTCAAAATTTTAATGAACTAATTATAATTGTATTATATGTTTAATAATTCTCTACACTGTAACAAGTGCAATGCCAATACATAAAACGTTATGCATTTATTAACCTTGTTATGACTGAATGCAATAAATGTTGCAACACAATGCACTTCTGTCATAATTCATAAACAATAAATATTTAATTAATACGAGTTATATCTGCACAGGAATGACGTATGATCACAGGAACTGAATATAAACTACGATTTATAAATATATATGAGTCAATTAATTCTGATTTGGAAGATTTCAATAGATGGTGATCAAACTGAATTGATACTGTGTATTAAGAATGTCGAAAGAAAGGTTAGTGAAACTAATATATGGGGGTGAGATTGAAGGTGAACGATTGCGTGGGCGTCCGAGGAATATGTGGTTGGGTGTGATTGATGGTTTGTTGCGTGAACGAATGATGAATGTGGACGAAGCGAAAGTTGTGGAATTGATTCTTGAGTAGGATATGACGTGACGTTATGTATGTATTAACAATTGTTTCTTTTTCTCCTACCTGCAGGTCGCTGTGGAGTTTGCACCAGGCCATCAAGCTGGTCTCCGGATCTGCCGTTGCAGAGCGGACAAGCCTCGTTGGTGAACATACACGTGTAGCATCTTTCATGGCCGCACGTGTCGATTAGGCGTCGTTTTTTACCCTTGTCGAATGGCATCTCACAGCTGGGGCAGCAAGTGCCTCCGCCACCACCTTCGCTGTCCAGAAGACGACGGATTGCTGCTAAGTCTGCAAGAAGAAAAGATAATTAATATATTTGTGCATAATTGTTTTGAAATTACTGGTTTCATAATGTGTTTCAGTATTTTCTAAATATAAAACAATAACACGATTTAGATGCAGTAACAAGGAAAGAAGTAACATGTACTGGTTGTCAGCAAAAGAAAAGAGATGTAAATTATGTGGTAGAGAAGAGGAATCTCTAGAACAGTATTGCAGAGAGATGGAAAAAGAAATAAAAGATGAAATTAAACTAAAGGAACAGGAAAAGAGTGAACGGGTGTCTATTTTTTATAAGGCATAAGAAATACGATGCTAAAATTTTCATTAGGTGATAGTTCGTTCCCTATGAATTGTAGAACAAAAATGTCATTACAAAAAATGTTCAGAATCAAAAACTGCACCAAATGAGCCTAAATATATTGATGTGATAAATTTCAGTCATGAGATAGAAGTAAAATAAAATATATAATTTTTAGCCATTTGTAGAGTGCCATGGTAAACGAAACATACAGCCAGTAGTTTTGTTTCATTTTGACAGATGATATTTTGCATGGTTTTAATAATTATTGACTTTTTAAAATTATATTTAAATGGTAAATGTGTTCATATTACTGAGAAATAATTTAAACAAGTTAATAATCATTAAAACTGTACCAAATGCCATCTGACAAACTCAAAAAATACGACTGTTTGTATATATTTGATTTTACATCTATCTCATGACAGAAATGTACTACATCAATACATTTAGGCTCATTGGGTGCAGTTTTTGTTGCTAAACATTTTTTATATTTATATTTTTGTTCTAAAATTGATAGGGAACAAACTATCGCCTAATGAAAATTTTAATATTATATTTCCTATTTCTTTTAAAAAAGCAGACACCCAGTATAATGTAAAAACAATAGTAATAATAATAATATGTAAAATTTTTGTCGATTCTAGGCCGAAAGACATGAATAAATAGATTAACTATCTATTATTTCCTAAATATTGGTTCAGTTACTGATTATATACCACGTGGTTATCAACCAATCAATCTATCAATAACTGGAACAGGATGTTTATTAATAGTTATGAATGAATACTTTTCCCATTAAACTATCACGCAACATTTGTTCTATGGCTCCTAAAAATATATTCTCCTAATTTCTAGTTCATCATATTCTTACTGAGTTTGTATTTAACATTCACTGTTGTTCTGGACAATTAATCAACTCAAATCACGTAGTAGATTGTAAACAAGACAATTGATCTATCCTGTTTCCAATTAAAGCACAACAAACACAAATTGTTGCTGTAGCAACTATAAGCAATCAAAGATTTGTGAATGTAAATGTTACTATCTACATAAAAAACTGAATTAATTCTCGGAGAGGAATCTTGGTGGATATATAAACAGATAAACAAGACATAAACGAGTCGCTGGTACCTATTAATTAGTGTCACAGTATTTCTAAACAGACACACATTCATTAGAAGAAATAAGATTGTTATTCAGTATTGGGCCAGAGGCGTCGTTCTGATTAGCAAGTGTTGTGTGAAGCGCCTTCGGCATCGTCAGACACGTGCTTCATAAATGAACACTGTCTTTGTGTTTTGAGATGAGAACAGAAAGAAATTGAATCCACTGTTTAACTGAAGTAATTTAGCAACACGTGAATCATAAATAAACTGTTGTGTGCACCACAATACCTCCCGCCATAGATTTCTTATCAAATAATGCAAGAACATGAACCACCACTATCAAAAACTCTCATCCCTTTAAAACAATATGATACATGTTAAAAAAATACATTTTTCATGCGTTGTTTTATTGTCAAAAGTATTATTATTTCATTATTATGAGATCTGAAAGCATAGCATAGCAACAGCATCCTAAGTAAAAATATGAAATACGAATAATTTTCTCAAAAAAATTACGAATTTGAAGTTGGTTGTTCTTCGCGCCACTACTGTTCAATTGTTTTCTATCTGTCAGTGAGCTGTACAACAAAGTGTTTGGGTGCGTAGAAAAATCAACTTTTTCCCAAAATATTATCGATTACATATTAAAAACTTATATCAATCGATTAAGAATTTTCTAGTGGTCATTTTAGTGTATAAATTATAGTTTTGTTCAGTGAAAAACATTCAACACCTCTTCAAATGTAAGTATTGTTTATTGTATTAGCAATTTAGTATGAATACTGCTATAAAAATTATCGATAAGGACAATAATGATTATTTCTAAATATATCAGCAAATAATTAAGAATATTTAAATAGAATTACAGATTTTTAAATGTAAAAAATAATTATAATATTTGGTTGCCGTGATTTTGATTCACTATGAGTAGTATGTATGTGTATGCAGTGTTCAGGGATTTTGATAGCAATAAATTGATATTAGTATGCATTTTGTCGCATTTCAGGATTCAGTACCATTGTTGCAAGTTGAGATTCACATACAAATATTGAGTTTCGCTGCAGAATATACTCAGGCTCTCGTGTTGTCCAGATGCAATGAAGACACAACAAAAGATAAGTTTCTTTTTATTTATTTGCCTCTTTCAAATTATAACGATTAATTGTTTCGTGTGTTCAATCATTATACCACATTTTACTACATACTGGCGGTTTAGAAAGACTTCATTCTAACAATAAATGCTTCAAATAAATTTTCTCTATTTTGCAATGTCAGTAATTGAATTATTATTTATATAGCCGCTATTTAGTTTAAGTTAGATATAAGTAGCTCACCCTCCGTTCCGAAATATACACATATTAGTTTTAAGTCAAGCGGTTATATAAATGTTCTTTTACAATTAGTTTAACAACAAAAATTACCAAAAATATTCAAAATGTAATAACACGGCACATTTTATTTGAAGCATTGTTCAGACACAATATAAATTCAGTACCTATACTTAACGTTATAATTTTGTTAATTATTGAAACAAGCTTGAATGTCTGAAGAGCAACTGGACTGATACCACAAAAATGTTTCAGATTTATAGTTCGCGAAGCTCTCAGACAGTTTCATCCACAGAAAATGATGGATTTCAGGAGGTCGTGGAGGTTTCTACCTGGAGAATTGACCATCGAGGAAGACGACAGCAACAACGTTCAAGGGAAGTAGATGTATTACTTGACAATTGCTTTCTGCATCCAGTAACTATACTCCGATAATATTTATTCAACACATTGTTGTTTTCTCAGTCAATTTATTATTAATTTTATGTATTCGTTACATTTATTTTATATTTATTTAGCTCCTCCCAATCCGTACCGTTTACACATGATAGTTTTTAAGACAAACGAATATATAAAATTATTTACGCGTAAAAAACGATAACATAAATATATTATTGATAAAATTAGTAACACCTGTAGTTTGACTTTCGATATATATATATATTAGATTTTAAAAAAACTTATGGATCTTTTTTTTCAGTCTGACTCTACGTTTTCCAACTCGACACACAACCAGCTGTCACATATACAGTGCGTAAGAACTTCCAGTGATCCGCGTCCACCACCAGGAGTAGAATTTGGTCCTCGACCATGCACGTCTTCAGAAGCAAGCACGAAGAAGAACATTTACACAATAAAATGTATTATATTATCTTATATTTATTGTAATATTTATTTGTAAAAATTGTTGTATTTGACGATGGACCGATCTAAAGAACAGATCGGGTCCGATATTCGATAGTTCTTAAAAAAAAAGAAAAAATATGTTGGGGGGTGTTGGGATTTGTTTTATTGATTTGCCTGTGAGCAAATATGCATGAATTAAATAACTTTTTTCGGAATTAACTTTGCGCCTCACGCAAACATTTTTAACTTCAAATGTCTCGTAAATTCACATACGGAAAAATTTTTTTTGGAAAATCGTCCAGCGTCCCACGCAAATTTTTTTTTGAAAACTAATTTTCACTAATACCAATTTTTCAGAAAATCATCCACCGTCCCACGCAATTTTTTTGCAGGTTTGTGAGTTATAAGTGATGAAAGTTCAAGGTAGGTCGTGATACATACAATTCATTTTATATTATTTATTTGAATTATATAAAATCTGCGCTAATTAATAAAAATAATATGGTTTTCGGCCAACGTCCCACGCAAAATTTATCTGATAAAACAAAATTCGAACCAAAAAAATATTTTGATTTCGGTTCGGTCAGCATCAGCAATAACAACCGTTCTACAAATAAATGTTAGACAAAGACTTATCTGCCTCAGGCACGTTTTTCTCTTTCGTAAAAGATTACAAATGCGCGTTCCAGTATTACTATATTTTAGTGGTTGTAATTCGTAAATAGTGACAGTAAGAGAAAAATGTTTCAAACAACAATTGTAGATAATAATAAAACAAAAATTGTCATTAAAATAACATGAAAAGGCTTCAAGTAAACTACCATCATTGGATTATCAAAAATTAATCAGCTCTTCCCAAGAGAATACAAATATAATATACAAACAGATACACACACAGACATCATTGCGAAACTATTAAAATCATATTGTAAGGACTCTAAACGTGCTCATCCACTGAAAACTCACTACCAAATATTTCGTATGATTCATATATCTTCCTTACAGGATGTAAAGTACTGTTGTACAAATTAGCATATTTCTTTTGAATTATTGTCTGGCAGCAGATCTGTAACTGTCACGAAATGAATACAACAATAATTTTAATATTCAAATTAGAGAAATATTCATACATTTCCCGGAAACATTCTCTGCTTTCTCACAGAACATTCCAGCAAAAACTTTATACATGACTTGTATTCACATCATATTATATTTCTCCAGCATTCTCCAGATAAAACTATCATTCCTCCACGCTATCAACCATTGTGAGTCTCTTTCTCAGCGGTTTCTATTTCATATTTGAATCCCTCCACGACTTCGTGAACTATATTTTTACATCGGTCGAGTAAATTAACCTTTAGGTATCTGTTCATCTTGAATGCACACTGGAGCGCACGAATACGAATCATAGCTATGGAGGTGTGAAACAAGAAACAAACCCATATATCTTCGGTGATAGGAAAAGAGAAATATGGACTGGGCAGTGTTATCTTCTCGTGCCCTTTCAAACTTTTACATAAACGTGTTGGCGATAGGAGAGGTGTTAGTAGTTGGTTTGTTAGGTAGAGGTAGCTACTACACAAAAAACTTTGTTCAAGATTTATCTCCTAGATTGAAAAGAAAATTATCATCATGTACAACAGGCATCGGTAACTTTTTTTGGCTGCGAGTCAAAAACAAACATTTGACTATTAATAATACTTTTTGGGTCGGTTAAAACAAAATAAATTACTAATTATTGTAGATGATATAATTTTATATACAAGCCCAGAATCAAATCATTTGGCCCAATTCATGTTCGATATTATAATAGTTATTTACTTTACAAGTGGACAAACTCGATAATATTATCACACTCAGCCTTCGGCTTCGTGTGCTAAAATTTCTCTCGTGGGTAATTCCACTTTGCCCACGTATGAAGTATAACGTTTTATCCAACATCTCTTAATAAATGCAAAATTTATTAAAGAAATATTATTTGACAGTCACACATGCTTTAAATTTTCTAAATTAAAATGTCAATCGAAGTAGTTACCAAGGTGTTGTGTGTTATTATTGTTATAAATAAAGAATTACTCACTAGTGGCTTTTCTCAAAATTATACCCACTAGTGGGTAATCTGTTACTTTTCTTGTTTAAAATCGCCATAGTTATAGAGTATTTATTAAGAGATGTTGGATAAAGAAATTTAACTGTCACATAAATTTACTTCTGCAGTAAATTTATTTGTTTTTAACAAGTGCACATCATTTGAAATTATTTTATGACTCAGGTACTTAACATTGCCGTCAAAAATGTGATTGTCATTTGGATAATTTGATGTAAATGTAGTAAGGAAGTAAATTTAATTGGAGTTAAAATTTCTTTATAATATCGGGCATAAAACTTTTAAAATAACTTTAAAAAATGTTTAAATTTTACAAAGGAAAAATGGTTGTACTTCATTTGTGTCTTAAATTACTTAATATACACAAATGTTAACACAATTAGTGTTAAATGTGGCAGATTACAGATATTTTTTCCTTAATTCCAGAACTCAAATGGATTAATCGAAATTATGAAATGGGTCAGTTGACGACATCCAGCGGGTCATATATTGGCGAGGTCTGTGTACTCCTTCGATTTGATAATAAGCATTAATTTTTATTGATCCCCTTTTGCAAAAAAGACATCAATAATTGTATCCTGTCAAATAATGTTAAGAAAACAATAAGTTATCAGCGTGCACGACTGTGTATTTATGAACGTTGTTACTTTGATTTGTACCTTGATAATTCGATGTTAAAAAAATCAAGTGCAGTCCAATGAAATGAATGATGTACAAGCACAACTATTAATCTCAGACAATGACTGCAACTTCGACTAACCATCACCATATAGCAAACGCGTCTTAATATGATATACGAGCCCAGAATCATATCACTTAATCCAGTTGTAATCATACAAAGGAAAATTGTTTAATTCACCATATTTGTATTTTTACCTCGAGCACATACTTATATGTAAGGGAGGTATTATGTTTATGTTACAAATTGATTAGATTTTGGGAACAATTCATCAACAGTTAGTGGTAGATTATTTGAAGACCTATCAGAGTTTTTAGGCATATCTTAGTAAATAAATGAGATAGTGTAAATTTTATTGCAATCAAAAAGATATAGAATAGAAAATAAAATTACCTACTAATTTATTTGAAACATTTTTCTGTATTTTGTTGTCATCAGATTCAAAAGCAGTGTTCGAGGTACCAGCCAATATCTTTGGCCCAATTTAATCTTATGTTAGTGATGTTTGTTAATTGTATTTATTTTTCTTTGTAAGATCAGAGCAAATTTTTTTTAAGTTGTTTTAAAAGTCTTAATTGAGGCAAATGACATAATTTTAATCTCGTAGGTATCAACTTTTAAAAACGATCCAAAATAATTCGCAAAAAATAAATTCGTGGAATAAAAAATTAGAGGCTTCTGAATTTGCATAAAAAATTGATTGATGAATCACTAGACAGCAAAAATTTGAATGTCTCGAGTCGGTTTCAAACAAAAAAGCGTGAAAACATCAAACATCCTTTCAGACCAGCGAATTTCATAAAATCCTTTCATCCTAAAGTAGAGATATTATTAAAATAGAAATGCAAATTTATGTATAGCTCTTGCTCTTTGATCTTGTTCTTGAAACAGATGGTAGACGGGCGACGATTCTCAATATCTTTTTACCTACTACTTTTACTAGCTATTAGATAAAATACATTCATTAGATTCTAAAATTTGTGGGTCTATTTTGTTATGCAAAATTTAAATTGTAGGTTATTATAGATAAATTCTTTTTCAGGTATAATACCTGGCAAAGCAAATTAAAACGAAATTGTGTTCCATTTAGGAATGAGAAGTAATAACTCAGCCTGTCAAAAACATTCTAATAATTTTCACTTGTTTCCAAAATTAAAGGATTTTTGGGAGACAAACTGTTCACAAACTATGATGACCTCAAAGAAGCTGTGACATCCTGGCTCAGATTTTTGGCGGTAGAAGAGTATAACATCGGCATTGAAAAACTTGTACCACGTTAACAATAAATATTAAATACCTTGACAGCTGATGATTACAATGAAAAATAGAGTAATGTACGGTAACTTTGTAAATAAAGTTTTGTAATGACATCTTTAGTTTTTATGTAGCTATGCCAAATCGTTCTTTACTTTCTGAACGACCCTCGTAATTAATATCTATATAAATATTTAAACAGATTACTCTGAAGTCAGGAAAATCCTGTCTACGTGTGTGTTACGGTCCAAAACGTATTATTAGAATGTTTATAGCGGTGTTTCTATTGTTGGAGAAGTACGTTTCGTTCTAGGTACAAAGCGAGCGACATTCTATTAGCATCCTAGTAAAGTCATATCTTATTTAGCTGATTACTTTTTGACGTTTCTTGAAACCAATGAAATAACTTCATTGTGTGTCACGTGTCTGCGTTTTAACCAATCCTGTCATTATTATAATGAGAGCCGATATTTCCATCTATGAATAAAGTACAGAATAAATTATTCGCCGAATAAATGAAAAATGTCGCAACGAAATCATAACTCAAATGATACTTATTGTTTTAGCTGTCATTTTTTGATGCGTATATTTTTATTTATTTGACGAATAACTTAACCGGAAGTTTATTCGTTGATGGAAATATTGGCCCTGAGAATAAAGCTCTTGTGATTATTCCTTGGAATAAACGATGCAACTTTTTTGTTTTTGTTGACAAATGTCAGTTGTCAGATAGTCAAGTCAAAAATAAACAAAAAAAAAATATTTTTAGTGCCGTGTCTGATGATGAAATCAAAAAATGATCTAAATAAATATAACTCGAGAGTTCGATCCATTAGAAAATAATTCTCCAGTATCTTTCTCAAACTTATTGCCCGGCAACAAGTTTTCGAAAGATCTGTCAAATTATTATCGATTTATTCTCATTCTCTTGTAATATTTTTACTGACAAAAATCCAATACTCTTCTTGCAAATTTAGATTCATATCTCTTTCTTATTCTCAAACGGAGTATAGTGTATTCGCTAAAAATAAATGTGGATTGAATCCAGTATAATCTGTCTGGCGATGTCAGCAGTTCTGATGACTAATTCTAGTAGATGAATGAAGCATGTAGTTCTGACACAGTTCGTTCTGGGTCTGAGCTCCAGCAGTCTTAGCGTGAACCTGTTACCTGCGCCAGGGGCATCGACCCGCGGACCCGCCATTGTGCTGCATGGTGCACGCTGAACGGGGTCACCACACATTGCTACACTGCACTGGATCGCCTGGCCACGCATGCTGTGCAACTGCACTCACTGTGTCATATGATGTGTGATTAAGACTGTGAAATTGTGATCCACTTTGGGTGATGCTGATGGTGCTAACATAGAAACGTTGCAGACTCATTTTAAATATATTTAAAGTTTACTTGAATGTTTTACAAGATTCAATGACGGTGGAGAAGTTTAAGTTTCAAAAAGTTTCAAGTCAAATTGTAGCCATCTTTTTGAACATAACAAAATTTATTTAATAACACAACTAGTTGGAGATGCAATCAATATAACTCTTAAACGGTACAAAATAGTATTTGATGACACCTTCTTATTTGTTTATTTTCTATATACATTTGATAAATTTAATTTTCTTTCGTATATTTATTTAATTTTTTAATATATATTTCACTAAGGGTCATTCTTTCCATCTACGAATAAACGTCCGAATAAGTTATTCGTTGAATAAATAAAAAATTGTGCGACAAAAAATGACAGCTAGATCAATTACTATTATTCGACGTGATATTTCACATCTATTCGGTGAATAATTTATTCGATATTTTATTCGTTGATGAAAAGATCGACCCTAAGAAAACAGCTTCACTATCACAATGACATGTGTCACATTTCGTACAAAATTGATAGTTTTTAAGTGTTTCCATGGTGTACGTGGAATGCAAGATTTATGAAATTTAATTTCTTTATATTTTTTATCTCTAAATCTAATGAAAATTAATAAAATTAATGTAATCAAAACATGTAAAAATTTAATATTCTACAATTTTCAAAATAACGTAAATTCTTGATAAATTAAATTTAACCGTGTTTTTTCACGGAAGACTGTTAAGGGCTTCTAGTGAACTGCTACTTCCGGTTGACAAATTTTATCCAAAATCTAATCAGCTCTTCATGTAAATATAAGAAGCAAAAATACACAAAATTGTATTTATTTTTTTGGTACTATAGTATTTATGTTAAACGAGACGAAAAAATCGCCACAGACCACACACACACACACACATAGACGGTACGGTGGTCATGCATTATTTTAATTCATGTCCGACAACACTAATTATTTATTTTTTGATAAACTTTATATGAGCGAAAGGTGTCTACGTGCAATATTTAGAAACAAAGATAAGAATTGGGTGATATAAACCAGGCCGGGGTTATTTTTTTTGGTGCTCTTTGTTTTAAAATCACAGTTCGCGGCAAAGGTGTGACCTGACACGAACCAGCATCGGCCCATCTGGAGGCGAGGTGTCAAGCGGCCGACCGAGGGTAAATAATCTGAGTGCCAGGGATGTATTGACGGGCTGGGGAAGTATGAAATTAAATATTCTAAATTGGGTAAATAATTCAATGCTAAGTAATGAAACTTTTGTCAAATAATAAACAGAGATAATCATGGGATTCTTAGTTTACGAA
Organism: Poecilus cupreus; assembly: GCA_963942605.1. Lineage (NCBI taxonomy): Eukaryota > Metazoa > Arthropoda > Insecta > Coleoptera > Carabidae > Poecilus > Poecilus cupreus. The sequence goes on from OZ012717.1 coordinate 35,192,293, forward strand.
ACTAATAGAAATTTATGCCACATCGAATCATCTTATTAGAAATCTAAATTATTATGACTCCAACCCTGTATGCACCTGCAACCAAATACAATAGTATCCGGCTTCCGCAAAGCAATTAGTAAAAGAGTTTCATGACTGATTAATTAACAATAAGTAAATTATTTTACATTTAATTAGGGAATTTTAAAGAAACGCATACACAATATTCAAATTATTAATTTACAAAAATATCGCCAACAAACAAGAAGGGGTAAAAACGCATACGGCCACATACTGTCTCTCTCCATTCTACAACCGAAAGGATGATGCTTTCTGTGTTCAATTAGGAGACAAATCAGAGCACGAGAACTCACCCCCGCCACGTGAAGATCAGCAACGAGGAACTACAACCCGAGGTCGGTAACAAATCAGAAATAGGTAAACAAACCAAGATACTACGAAATTATCAGATTGCTCGCTCTAACACTTGTTATCCAAATTAGCTTTCTTTTTCTAACTGAAAAATGCATTAACGAATGAGAATAATATTAACAGATGTTGTTCTTGGAAATAGGTTGCGATTTCTTTCTAGCTCACGAAGATGAGATCTTCGTTCGCACAGGTGGATGGGGGTGATGGGCGGCGATTATCAATATAAAATAGGATGCTTTTCGCCAGGAAAGGCATCTTGGTTTTGACCAGGATCCGCTACAGTCCAGTTGCGACTTGATCAGACGTGGTCGTTGCACGTTCTACTTTATAGTAGTCCAGTTGCGACTTGATCAGACGTGGTCGTTGCACGCTCTGTGGTGTTCTCCTACAGTCCAGTTGCGACTTGATCAGACGTGGTCGTTGCACGTTCTACTTTATTGTAGTCCAGTTGCGACTTGATCAGACGTGGTCGTTGCACGCTCTGTAGTGATATATAAATTTCTGCTGCAGTCCAGTTGCGACTTGATCAGACGTGGTCGTTGCACGTTCTACATTATTGTAGTCCAGTTGCGACTTGATCAGACGTGGTCGTTGCACGCTCTGTATGTGAGATATAAAATTGTGGGCCAGGCCGCTCAGTTGCGACTTGATCAGACGTGGTCGTTGCACGTTCTACTTTATTGTAGTCCAGTTGCGACTCGATCAGACGTGGTCGTTGCACGTTCCGCCTGACTGACAGTCCAGTTGCGACTTGATCAGACGTGGTCGTTGCACGTTCTACTTTATTGTAGTCCAGTTGCGACTTGATCAGACGTGGTCGTTGCACGCTCTGTCAGTATTCCCGTTATAAAATACGCTCTTGGAGCACAACAATTACGCCATCCGGCGCACCAGCACGCTCTTTGAGCACAACAACGCCATCCGGCGCACCAGGAGGCTCTCTGAGCACCAGTCCACTTCGGTGGCACGTATATATATTTAGCGGAAAACACTCATTGAGTACAAGTACGCTAATTGCATTAACCAACTAGCTCTCTGAGCATCAGTCCACCTTGGTGGCACATATATATATATTTAGCGGAAAACACTCTCTGAGTACAAGTACGCTAATTGCAATAGCAAATCGGCTCGTCTAGCGCGAGCTCATCACCCAGGCCTTCCCAAGGGCGGTTCCACGCCGCCGTCACCTTCCCGGGAGCCAAGCAGTCCCGTGACGAGGCCGTACCTGAGGGTGCTGCCGCTCGACTACACGAGGCCGTCCCAGACAGCCTGCCGCCAACGCCCAGGGAGCCAAGCAGTCCCGCTAGCAGGCCACTCGAGGGTGCAGTCCGCCTACCAGCCGTCACCAACCCGCTAACGGAGTGGGTGCCGGCAGCCCTATCTGCGGGCCTTTATCCGAGGCTGTACCGGGAGGTACCGCCGTCCGTCTACCTGAGGTCCGTCCTGAGAGGCCGCTCCTGAGGGTGCTGTCCACCGTGACCAAGGTCACCACGGGCCAGACCGTTCCCGAGGGTGCTGTCCACCTTACCAACTGCAGGCACCAGTCGCGTGCCTACTCCCAGGTTGGCTCTACCTCACTCAAATACGATCACGAAATTATATCATTCAGACAATTATTTAAAATGTATATTGAATAAGTCAATATAACAGTTAAAACCAATTGTGTCTTTTCCTTTCTCATCCTCACACAGCCACGACTTCAATTAAAAGAATTCTGGTCACTTTATTAAAAATAAACACAACGTAATTGGGTCCTAATCACTATCAAAATTATAAATATTTTGCTAAGACGATTGCCGCGTCACAATATACACACACACATACACACATATACACATACACATACACATACATACATTCATACATACATACATACATACATCATGGTGAAAATAGTAAAATCGTATTGGAGGGATCGTAAAATGTGCTTATTTATTAAAAAGCCACTACCCAATTTTTTAACAAAAAAAAAAAGAATACCTCCCTTACTAAAAGTAGGCGGGAGGTAAAATTTATTACACATCGATGGACGTTTCGACTGTTAATCAGTATTCTTCAAGGTGATAATTAATAACTTTATATACATGGAAAAATTGTTACAGTACTCTATCGTCAAAGAATAAACAGCAATTTTATTTTACTAAGATGCCCAAAATAAGTTATAGGCCTGCAAGGTCTAAATATTAAATTTAAAAATAGAATAAGATGTAACCACAACAATTAGTAGAAATATAGAAAAATGTTTTAAACAAAAATTGTATGGAATATTATTCTTTACATCTTTTGATTCCAGTGGAATTTACTCTATCTCATTTATTTACTAAGATTGCTGAAAAACCCTGATAAGCTTTCAAATAATGAATTGTTCTCAAAATCTAATCAAATCGTAACAAACATAATACCTCCCTTACATATATGTATGTGCGGGAGGTAAAAATGTAAACATGGTGAATTAAATAATTTTCCTTTGTATAATTTTAACTGGGCCAAATGATATGATTCTGAACTCGTATATGTGCGGGAGGAAAGAATTAATTAATCTGTAATCTTAATCTTGGTTCTTGTACTAAATCTATTGGTTCATTTTAATTTTTAGTTTTACTAGCACCTCATTGAATGTCGCAACAAAACATAGTTCGTTTTGGCCGCTTGGATTTTCAGTTGTTATTAACACCATATATGTACAGCAGGCCAACTATGACGTAGCAGAGTGATTAATGTATAATTCACTGATTTCTAATTTAATCTTCGAATGGGCAGCTTCCAGCTACTACAGCCACTTATATCAGTTGTGTTTTATGTTTTATGCTTGGCTTGTTATTTTTTCCACTAACGAAATGTTATTAAGTTTGTATCTGCGATTGCAACATAATAAGAAATAGGTGTAGCTAACTGCCTTCTTCTGGAGGTTTTGTAATTCATCATATCTTTGATGGAAGTACAGTTAGACCTCGGAAATTTTAAACATTTCCTACTACATTTGACATTATCAAAAACGCGATGGACTCACTCTTCCATAACAAGATAAAGATCTGAGTATGTTTAAGAAAATGACGACTCGACGTTTGGGAAATTACTCACCGTGTCCATATAAGTAGACTTTCCTAGAAGATTGTTTAATTTTATGTACACAATATGTAAGCAACTTTTTACTATATTACGTTATGCATAATGAATCTGAAAGCAAAAATGTTTTATAAATATTACATTGTTAGATTGGCAGCTGTTAATGTATGCAGAAGAAAGACGTACTGTATTGTTTAACAAATGACCTCTGTTTTTTTGTATTTCAAAATTCTTTGAATTGTAATAATTTAGATAGTTACCTTTGATTTGTTTAATTTTGTACATTTTTCACATTATTTGAGCTATTTTCTTCACGACAGGAGAGAAATTGCATAAATCTCCTAAAATCTCTGAAATTGGCTGTTTCTGTAATGATTTGGTATTATAGAAACAAAATTTCTCTCCCGGTCATGAAAAAAATAATTTGAAACATTGTACAGCGCTAAAACCAAGGCTAAAATACCCAAAAACAGAGCTCGTAATACCAGTCATAGTCTGAATTATCTAAAACAAAATCGGAACAGATTTTGATCTGTCTTCAGGATCACCACCAAAGATAAAAACTTAACTAAATGTTTTTAAGTCTTGTGATATCATCTTACTTTTTGCATCCCGCAACATAAGGGAGATATAGGAATCATGCTAAAAATTCGGTAGTGAGTTTTCAGTGGATGAGCACATTTTCGGGACCCTAGAATACGATTTTAATAGTTTCGCAAAGATATCTGTCTATCGGTCTGTGTGGATCTCTGGAGTTACGGTTTCTCAAAAACTAATGCACAGAAAATGTTGATATTTTATATTTATATCAATTGTATCCCTTTGGGAAGCGCTGATTAGGTTTTGGTGATAATCCTATAACCGGAAGTGGTAGTTTACTTGACCCCCTATCAAGTTATTTTGAAATATCTGAGTAAATTATGATTTAATAGTAATTTTTGTTAGGAGAATAATGTTTCAAATATTATTATCTACATTTTACTGTCACCATTTATGAATTACAACACGTTAAAGAAAAATTATATTTTGACATTTTCGTTTTATCTGCAAACCTATGCTTTTTGATAATAACAAAACAACAGTTGAAAAATGGAAAAAATGTCATTTTGTGACATGTGTCAATGAAAATCAATTTTTGTTATTAGAATAAAATTTCAAATATTATTATCTACAATTGTTGTTTGAAACATTTTTCCTACTGTCACAACTTTTGAAAAATATTATTAGGCATGTGTTATAAATGAAAAGTAATTTTATTGAAGGGATGAGCGTTTCTTGATAGTGGTGGTCCGTGTTCCTGCATTGTTTGATAAGAAATCTATGGCGGGAGGTATTGTGGTGCCCACAACAGTTTTTGTAAGTTTATAGTACGTTCTGCGTTTGTATGTAATAATTGTTCTGGGGTAAAACAAAACAAGTCAATATCTAACACCCTTATGATACCACACAGTAAACAATCGAGCATCGTACTTTCACATGCTGCGTGGCTCCCCTCGATTTGCTAGCAGCGATTGGAATCAAGCACCAAGTATCAAGCGAGGAAATAAGGCGATTGGTCTGGTTTTGTTAAGGTCTGCTGCGGATAGCGTTTTCTCGAGTCATCTAGAGATCTAGACAACTGCAGCTCTATAACTCCAGCTTGCTAGATGCTAGATGCTCTACAGATCGACAGGTACAGTGTGAAGATAACAGGACTGTAACGGTAGCGGTTATTGTGAAAGCTCTTGAAAATATTGGGCGGAATCTCGAGGAGTGCACTTTGTTGAGATCTTTTTAATATTCTCGTATTTTAACTGATAACGAATGACACATTTCCAGATGTGAGATATTTCGGTAATGTTTATTTGTTGGGTTTAGAAGAAAGTGATAGTTACAAGCAAATTTAAATAAGAAGATAAGATAAGATCAAATCATTATTTAAATACTGTTGTTTACTAAATGTTCATGTCAACTATACACCTCTTTTCATTTTTTTTCCTGACTTCTGGGAATTTATGGGACCTAAGTAAATAGTGCCACGCCACCCCCATAACTGGAAAATTAAATTTGGCTACAAACAAACAAACAAAAACTACTTTTGAGTTTCGAATCGAAGGACGCACCATCGAGTTTTCCATGTTAGTTTCGAAATGTTCACTTATTGGCTTTATATTTATAATTTGACTCTACCTGGAATTGGAAAAATGACGGAAATGTTTATTGGTAATTTTCTTACAATCATCAGTGCCAGGAATAACAAAACAATAGCACCAATTGAAAGTTATTGGTTTTATCTGTCATCTGCTGTCATCAATGTTTGATTTCAAGTGTCTTGATTAGAAATGTACAATTTGGAAGAAACATTAGATATAGTGAAATGGATTTATGGTCTAAATAATGCTCGACAAAAATGTATCAAATAAAATAAACTCTTCACCCTGGACAGTCACACTATAGTACAGCTTTCTTGTGATGCGGTTCACGTCACTATCTTCTTTCTCACTTTCTCCCACTATTGCTGATTTGATTCAAATCAGAAATAGTGATTTGATTCAAATCAGCAATAGTGGCAGAAAGTGAGAAAGAATATAGTGACGTGAACCGCACCACAAGAAAGCTGTACTGTACTTTCATAGTTACATAAATGTCATACTGGAGTCTGGGAAACCCAAAAAAAAAGAAAACTACTTTCCCATAACCGGATGTAATTTTTCTAGGGATTATACCTATTGATTATTTGTTTAGGATTATAGAAAGACATTAAACAGTTAATAACTTTTCTGATTTATTTTATTCAAAACACAGCATTTTCCCAAAACTTTTCACCTTTCGCCACATACTGTAAATATAGGAATCATGCTAAAAATTCGGTAGTGAGTTTTCAGTGGATGAGCACGTTTTTAATTTTAATAGTTGTCATTTTTTAACATGTGCAATATTTTTTGGAAGGGATGAGCGTTTCTTGATAGTGGTGGCCCGTGTTTCTGCATTGTTCGATAAGAAATATATGACGGGAGGTATTGTGTTGTCCACAACAGATTTTTATTTTGGACTGAAATAAATACGTAGGGATTTTACATTGAAAATTTGTTTCGGATTTTAGAAACTGAATTTACAACGAGGTTGCATAGGTTTCTTAGACTCCAGTGTATCATTCCAGGATTAATTAATATCACATTTATTTTGTTGTTATTTCATGATAATGGATGATTTAAAAATAATTACCAATAAACATTTCCGTCATATTTCCGATTCCAGGTAGAGTAAAATTATAAGAATGCTAAAATTCTTGCTCTACAATAAACTATTTAACTCTTTTGATGTAAAATATTTAGGGAAGCCAATTCAAAAATAGCATTGAAAACGCTTCGACCCTGTATAGTCAAACTGTAAATCTATTGGTAAAATAATTACGGTATCCTGTAATAATTACAATAATCAACGCGTTTTAAATATTCAAATCGACATATTTGCGATATTACAACATCTTCTGAAACATTTCCCTCAATCAGCAACAACAACACACATGTAAACAACCTACAGAGGCGTACATGTGGGCGGGACAAGGCCCCGCATACGACACTATTCGTACTGAATGAATGCATTTGAGTCCTGAAGCACTCAGGCACTCTGCATCTTGTACGCCCACGGAGCGACCAGCAAGTTCTCCGAGCTCTCCGCAAGAAGACGATTCAACAGGGAGATGTGGACAAGCCAAGGAAGAACTGAAGAGGAAAGGGGAAGTGTAGTGCGTAGGATGGAGACTGGTTGTGGAACTCGTACCTGGATGGCTTTCATTCATTGAGAACGTTGAAGATGTGGTTAACCAAGTATGATAATTCATAATTGTAAAGAAACAAATAAATACATATGGGGAGAAAATCACACAACAGGTCATTGTTCAAGCGCTTCTAAACAACTTTGTTGTTAAAATAAATTGTAAAATGGCTAAGAACAATCTACAAATTAAATGTATCCGTGAAACCTTAAAAGTTATAAAGAAAAAATCTATATACGTATTTCGACAACTAAGTTGTCATCATCAGTAGAACAAAAAAGAGGGTAAAACCAAGATTACACAACTTGTAAGTATACCAAGCCAGTGGTCATCCGGAAATATGTATACCTACATAGATGTTTTTCTTCATAACTTGAAGGCTTTGTTGTTGTAAATATCTAATTCCGTGTGATGATACTTCGAGGAGACGACAGCATCTCGGCGACTGATTTCCTGGTACATGTTTGTCATCTGTTCCTCAATATGTCCGTATGTCCTAGTGTCACCAAGCGCCATACAGCCATGTGTTTCAAACAACAGGAAGTATCGTACACTTGGGTACTTCCTGGTTCTCAAATTTTGTTTGCAAAAAGTTTGTCTATTCATTCAAAATTCTACACTAACAATTATAGCGTATTCTGCTTTATCTTTATAAAATACAATGTGTAAACTGTGACGTTTGACTAAAAATTTACAAAATTGATGGGAAGATTATAGGTAAATTGATATTTATTAAGAAAATTATAACATGGCCGTGGAAAATTAAACAAAAACGAAAAATATTTGGAATTTCAGAAAACAAATTTAGATTTATTCATTACAGTATAACAGTATTGTATTATTTACTGTAGAAATTTCATAGAAGATTGTAATGAATTTGAGAATTCATTTCTTTCTGTTAAATAAATGAATTTAATGCTCGTTATTATAAAGAAATTTAACTCTCACTTAAAATTTATTTGTTTTTAATAAGTGCACATCATTTCAAATTATTTTATGACTTACTTAACGTTGCTGTCAAAAATTTGATTGTCATTTGGAAACTTGATGCAAATTTAAATTTATTTATAATACCAGACATTAAATTTATTTAAAAAAATGAATTCTCAAATCCATTACAATCTACGAAATTTCTACAGTAAATAATACAATATGAAATAAAATAAATCTAAATTTGTTTTCTGAAATGACAAAAATGATTACTATAATCTGTATAACATTCGTTAACTGTAAAATATTCCTTTTTTAAAAGAATAGTTTCAGATTATCGTGTGAAATAGGAAGACCTCAAAATTGTTACTTTTACTTTTAAAATAAACTATTGTTACGCCATGATCGTCTCCTATTAACTTCTTATTAGCAGCTTTTAATTAATTAATGTTTAATTGTTTACTTGAATTTATGTAATAAATGAGATACTATTTATGTTTGGGGTAATTGAATTAAGATTCATTATTGATATTGGCAAGCGTGTAATAGTAAAGAGGAAGCAAATTAAAATTGTCAATCTATGTAGGTAGCTGTTGTTTTACTATTATTATTATTGTTTAAGGTTATTTAAAAACATTTTAATTAAATTTGGCTGTCAAAAAACATTGCATGCACAACATAAATCAACAGTTACGCAATATTAATAAAATAATGGATTTTTAATCAAATAATTCTCTAACAAGATTATCTAATAAAGTGTCCATTAATTCAAATTTGAAAGTGAATTGGGAACGATTCCGGAATACTAATACGGTATCAAGACCATCTGGGTACCATTTGAACCATTCGTACGTGCCATATGTAGCATATGAGTCGTAGTTTGCCGCACGCCCACAAAACAATTGAATGCGTGACAACGTGCGTGTGTTGTCATGACGACACTGAGCATGTAAAACAGCTGAAGGGCGTTACATTACCATACCATTCATAGCCTACTATAAATATGTGCGAGATGGGCTGATTGTGTTTTATTATTGTCTGCGGGGAATTCGGCAGGAACGGGCAATTGTTTTTATCTAGTTGTTTGGAAACGCTAAATACAATTGATTAGTAAACATTAATTAAATTATACAAGGACATAAAATGCGTTAATTACAAATAACCTATTAGTAATTGTTTATTATAACTGGATTAGCACATTGTTATTAACTGTGTATCTAAAAACTCAATAGACTATTGAGATTAAGATTGCCCTTGTTTGATTGTTAAAATATTTTTACTTTCTTTATCTACTCCATTTATATTGACTACAAAAAATATTGTCATTTTTTACTAATAAACAACAGTATCCGAAAAACTGTTGTGGGTACCAAAAGGAAAACTATTTGACGCAATTAAAATTGTAAAGCACCGTACGAATCGAATAACAAACCAAATACCAAAACGCCATCGCATTCGGACATTTAATTTGAACCATTGACCGCAGATGAAATCACGAATCAAGTATCAAGTGTACGATCGTGAAACAAAACGTGTATAAAAAGTTGAAAGTTCAGTTGCTAGATATCGTAAGTCCCTGAAGACTACGTATGTTGGGCATAACTGTAAAGCACACGGTGGGATGAAATGCTCAGCGGAGAAATGAAAACGCTAAATTGAATTCACCCGGGCCGGTGTGAAATGCGTGTGTTGGTTTGCTGGTTCATGATTGAATGGCGATTAGGAAACACGATCGAAAAAGTGACGGGACATGCTTTGAGAATCCATTAAGCCACCAGGAGGCGTGATTTCAAACTATACCCGACTACAGACAAGGCAAAGACACCTAATAGATTTTTGTATTGTTTCTAAATAATTTAATCCCTTCGAAGTACGAGTAGTTTCTCAAAAGCGATTAGCGCTAACTCCATATTTACTTTCTTATACAAAGTATAAGGAAGTATTGGAATCACGAAAAAAATCGCTGACGAGATTCTTGCGGAAGCCCACACCAGATTTTGTTTGCTTCGTTTGACAAAACTGAATTATATGTTTAATAAACTAATTTTAGTTGCTATGGGAACAAACAAATAACAGAAATTATTAATCATTCAATACAGATTCACATACCGATAGAAAATTTTTCTCACGGAATTTCCTCACTTAAAATTGCAATATTTTTTTATTACATTTCTTTATAATATAAGCGCTAAGAAACCTATTGTAGCAGAGCGCATCGTCAGATATCTAATATTTTTCGAGATACGTCGATTTTTGGTATTTTTCGAAGTGCAACTTTAAGGGTCTATAATTCAAAAACTACACGAGATATCTAAAAATTCTCTTCAGTTTAGCGTTTCTGGTGCCTTATATAACAAATTAGCAAATTTTTAAAATTTTGAATTTTTTTTGTATTTTTGTTCAAAATTTTGTTCGGCGATAACTCGACAAATATTAAAGATACAGATTTGCAGTGTTCGCCAATCGATTCAGCTCGTCGAAATACATAAGTATGCAAAGTTTCATAAAAATCGCATTACGGGATGGAAAGTTAGAGCAAAAAGCCTGAAAATGGCGTTTTTTGCCCAAAAAGTCAAGTGTACCCCCTTGACGTTTGGCCCGAATTTGGCCATTTTCAGACTTTTTGCTCTAACATTTCAACCGGTTGTCCGAATTTACTGAAATTTTCAGGGTTTATGTATTTCGTCGAGCTGAATCGATTGGTGAACACTGCAAGTCTGTATCTTTCATATTTGTCAAGTTATCGCCGATCAAAATTTTGAAAAAAAAATACAAAAAAATTTCAAAATTTTCAAAATTTACTAATTTATTATAAATAGCACGAAAAAGACAGAACAGGAGATATTTTTCGATATCTTGTATAGTTTTCGAGTTACAGCCCCTCAAAGTTGCTCTTCGGAAAATATAAAAAATCGTCATATCTCGAAACATATTACAGATATGACGATGCGCTCTGCTGCGATGGGTTTCCTGGCGCGAATATTATAAAGAAATGTAATAAAAAAAATTTACAATTTTAAGTCATATTTGGGGAAATTTCCGTATTTTGAAAAATATTACAAATCGCCATATTTTGATAAATATAAGACATATTATGATGCGTACTACAGCAATGAGATTATTCATGTTTAAATTATACATAAGTAATAAATTTCAAGTTAAGTTTGGAGGAGTATTTAATTTATTTTGTTAAATTAAATATATCGCGCCTGTTACCCATTATGGGTGTGGCACTCTGTTTATGCAGATCTCGGGAGTGATATATTTTCGAACTGAGGATTTCACGATCCACAGTCCGACGCGTTACCACGGAGCTATTTACCCCATATAATAATGTTATTCTAGCTTCTAGCATACTCTCAGATACAAAATGAAGACAGACAGAATTAATAAAGGAATGTCAGGAATGTAAACCTCCTGCAGGCAATACAATTTCCAAATATCTCCTCTTATATGATCCCCTACTATTTGTAAACATGCGTCCGGTCCACCTCGCGTTCCGTGCGTCGTGAACAAATCGTCCGGTCCTTGTCCACTCACTAGTCCAGTCCCAGTCGGCTCCGAGCCACAAAGGAGTTGTCAGTCTGTCACGACTCCCGCTATCACCCGGATTACCTATCAGGCCGGTGTCTGCAGTGTCTGCATGCCTGAAGCCTGATGCCGGACATGTATCGCACCGCCGCCATCGAACGAAGTGCTAGATGGCTTAGGATGAAAGCTGATCGCTTGGATGCTGATGGAATGGAGATTTGCAATGATGCTTGTATCTTGTATGGTTAATTAAACATGAGTGATTGAAATCATAGAAATTAATAGAATTATGAATATGACAGACAAATACTAATTTTTTTTTTACATCCTTATGGGTATATACTCGATTATTTTAAATATTACCGTATTTTATTTATGTTCGACTGTATTGTGTATTATAATGAATTGTTTAGGTATACTTAAAGTAGCTTTTTATGGACTCGTCCGATAAAGTAAAACAATAAACAACTTGGTATCCAAACAACAGGAAAATGCACATTAAGAAATTATCAAATTATCTGATGACAGCGTCATGTGTCAAAAATTATTTTCACGACATGGTAGGAAACCCCACCGTTCTTCTCCCGAAACAGTCAGGAAAATGTGTTGTTCCTCTCTAGAGAGGAAAATATAGAAGTGTTATCAATATGAATGTTATTTACAAAAAATATATTATAAAAATTATAAATAAATTCCTAATTTTATTGAAAATCCTTATTTTAGTGATATACATACTTTAAATTATCTTACAATTATGTCTTATATTTTTCTTTTTCTTATTAAATCACAATTTGACAACTTATTTAAGATTGGTTCATTGGCAACACTGCTACACCGCCTTGTGTCAGATAACCTAACTTTTAACGTGTCAGTCTGTCAGTTGTATTCTCAAAGTGTATTTTGGGTCCGAGCAAATCGTTTTTAGAAACATGTCACGAAAAAAATGTTGTGTCTAACACGAGAGGAAAGTTCTTCTTCCACTCTTGTTCGAAATGCCTTACTCGCTGTGCTCATGAGGCAAACTTCGAACTCGAGGGGGAAAAAGAAGCGCTTTCCTCTCTAGTTTGACAAATAACTATTATCATTCTTTGCGTCACGAGCCGTAGGCTTTTTCTACTCCTGTAAATTCGGAAATCACCCTAAATATGTACTTAATATAAAATCTATTAAAAATATTCGAATGTCTGCCCTTCAAAATGTATACAACAAACTTAATAAAATATAACGAAAAGTTGCTAACTGACGATTAGAGCCAAATAAAACTTGAAATAAATAAAATTGCAACTGTAAGCGGAAAGGAAATATAAATTATAATAAGTGTACTTCAAGCTTCTTTTCTTCTCCCATCTATAACGTAGCAAAGAATAAAATATGTTTAATAAGAACTCCTACCAATTTTACGGCTTAGTCCACCTTTAACAAGAGTCTTGTAACTCTTGTATTTACAACTAGTTCATAAAGATATAAAGCGGTTTTTATTTGTAAAATAAAAGAGTAAAGGTTTATCTGTTGTTTTATTCATGAATCTTGCACATAACGCCAAAGATGAATGGAGACATAAAATGATTATAATGTCGATGCCCGTTATTAAGAAATAGTATCTGTTTCAAATATAGATAGTAAACAACGACACTTCGACACTTACTACTCGTTTCTCTGATTCATCACGCCGTCAATGGCGACATTTTATACTTGCTTTCTTTATTTGAACTTGATTCACTATTGACGTGGAGATTTCAAATAATATCAATCATTTTGACATCAAACGATTTCTCTATATTATGTTTAGGGGTGAAACACTACTTATTGTAGTGTTTTCTATCAAATAAACAACATACAGGTTAGTGAATCGATGAACGTACGATAGCGTTTTCAATTCTATTATTGATATGTTCAATTATTGGCTTTTCTTATAATTTTACATTAAAAAAGTTAAATAGTTTATTGTACAAGAAGAATTTCTGCATTTTTACACTAATATTTATAATTTTACTTTACCTGGAACAGATGATTTTAAGAAAATTACCAATAAACATTTCCGTCATTTTTCAGATTTCAGGTAGAGTACAATTATAAATATTAGTGTCATAAAATGGCAACAAGTTTTCGAAAGATCTGTCAAATTATTTTCAATTTATTCTCACTCTCTTGTTATATTATTGCTGACTATTTCCCTCATAAAATTTAAGCCAATCAGAATTTTGACATTTCTGAATGTCGTCCAACAACGTAGAATTGCACTAGTGCAAATTATCGATAAATCGCACTAGTGCAAATTACCAATGTGATTCTGATTTACTGTCAAATGAAGTTTTTAAATTTTGCTTTATTTTTTATGAGAGAAACAGCGTTTGGCTAAATTTTAATGGGAAATAGTCCTTCGATTATCCGCGCACTTGATAAAATTATCGACACTTTGACATGCACTTGGGATAATGACAATTCAACTCAGATGTCATCTGTCAAAAATGGTCCAATAGATTTTGAGTATTTAAAATTTTCCATCGATTGAAAAAAATTATACTGATATTTTTCACTAGTGATCTCATCGACATTTTTGACAATTTTCACTAATGATTCCATCGGCAATTTTAAACAATTGCAATTTGCAACTTAGTTTAATGAAAGAATACATTTTGACTTGTTAAATTGTCTTCCGAATATCATCCTTGTTGCAAGTTATGCCCACAATTTTTGGGGCTGTATTACTCATGGTTATTACACTTGAAAATATCACTCGTGTTATTTAAAATCAAGTGTAATACCCATTCGTAAAACAGTAACAAATTTGTCGACATAACTTATAACACTTATGGTATTATATATGAATATTGGTCCTTGTTTCCTTCAAAATATTCCTCACATATTCACACACTTTTCCATTTTACAAAACAGTCCTGGATAGCTTCATTTGATTAATATATGTGACGCATTTGTTTTGATGTCATCAATAGTCTGAAAACGACATCCTTTCAGCACTGATTTTAATTTTCAAAATAAGAAAAAAGGGCAAAGCCGTAGGGAGGACAATCCTCTGATTTTTTGTACGAATTGACAAAGCTGAGTGTGCTAACGTATTGTCACAACTCTGCGTTTCTGTATTTTTTTTTTCAGTTTCACCCAAAATTTTATGATGTATTATTGCTAAAAATATCACAAAAACTAAACGAAATATCAGTAATTCAAGAACATGTGATTACAGAGAAGGTTATGCGCAATGCAATGCTGCCAATCAAATATCACTAAATATTTTCGTTGGCGCGTAATATAAAATGTTCGGTTATATTCTAAACAGACCCCGCAAAATTCATTGAATGTTATTGCGCTCTGTGTTGTTTTCGGTACTCAAATGAAAATGTGGGTATCAATATCATGCAAAACAGTTATCCCTAAATAATATATTTTAGTACCGCCACTGCAGCGTGTCCCGACCGGATGTGCACAAGTAATTACATACATTAACCCGTTCCGACGTGCGACATATAAGGACTGGTTAGTGGACTTGTGGACTTGGGCGACCGCGGTTAAACCGGCGTTCGATCACTATTTCAACCGACAACAACCGCACGAACACATGGACTACGGGTTATTAATCCGTTATTGAACCAATCAGCCAACAGCTTGCTACCAAGTGATCTGGCTCGCTTGTGAATGAACGAAGAAAACCGTTTTTATCAAATGAACATTTCTTCAAACACTTTTCAAATGTTGAAGTGGATAGACTTGAACAAATGACAGTTTATTAATCTGAAAATGAACCAAATACTAAACACTTGGACTATGTTTTTTGTATAGCGTTATGAATGAACACAAATTTAGCAAAAAATATATAAAACGGAAACGTTTTGCGGTGTGCAACAGATGCAGACACCGTTAAAATAATTAAAATTTAAAACAATACGCTAGGGGAATTGGTGTTTATATTAATTTGAAAATAATGACACTCCATCTGTTTTTCTACAAAAATTGTTGAATCATTATAATTATACGTTTTTCTCTAATTTTTTCTGAGGGGGTAGTTTTTTACCAGGTGTTCGAATCCACTGAAATATAATAAATATTGGAACGCGCACTTGTAATCTTTTACGAAAGCGAAAACGAGCCTGAGACAGATATATGTCGTGAGCAACTTTTCTTTGTCTAATACTTGTTTGTTGTTGCTATGCATTTGTTGAGCGGTTGCTATGTAAAAGCAACTTAGAATGGTTGTCTCTTTTGGCTCACATTTTTACGTCAATGAGCGTTCCATTATTATTATATTTCACTGCTTCAATACCAAACTCGACAGTTGCGACTTAAATTTTACTCTAATTGTTCTCCCTGCATTCGGTTAAATATTAATTGTTGAAAATTTGTTTTAAGTAAATTAAAGCATGTAATTTGCAAAATTGAAGTCCGTTTTTTGATATCTAGAATAGTTATTTAGTTATGGCCGTGGAAAGATGAGATTTAAGACAATTTTCATGGATTTTGTCATTTTTCAGATTATTTATAATATAATTTTTATTTGTTCACCAAATGAACTGAAATTAATAGTTTAAGGATTGGACTAATTGAAAAAAATAAGAAAATAATATATTTCAAACCAGGGAATTAATTTTTGAGGGTTTAAAAACATGATACGGGAATTCGACGTTATGGCACGATCTGAGAAGTTTTTCACCATATTTCAGATTTTTGTCCATAACTTTTTTATTTATGAATCAAATGAGATGTAACATAGTTTAATTGCTAGCTTAAAAGTTGCTCCAGTTATGAAACTTAAAAAAAATATTTAAAATTTGGGGGGCGACTTTTGGCACTAAATCTAAAAGGGTCGCTGGAAAATTTCATTAATGAATATTGTTCAAAAATGACGGAATTTATTGATTGACTAGGATGACTATGACCTTCCTAAATTATTTTAGGGAAAATGCTTTAAATAATCGATGCAAGGACGAAATAGTCTTGTAATATTTGTCCCAAAAATAATTCAGAAACGTTTGTTATAGCTTTGTGATAACGCATTTGCCCTATTACCCCATTTGTATAATTACATTGTTGTAATCAGCTACTGGTTTGTTTTAATTTTCGACATAAAACCATTTAAAAATTTCTACCTTTTCTTGTATTGAGTACATTATAACAACTGTATTTAATAATAAGTTTAAACGATTTCTCCTCTTCCGGACAATGGAAATTTATGTACAGTGGTATCAATAGATGCAGAATTTTTTTCTATAGATAAAATCTAAATAAACTTTTGCTCTAAAATAATTAGAGAAGCAAATAATTGCACGTTAAGAATTTACCATTCTGTATATACTTCCCAATTTTATTTGATAGTGTGAGTTATATCTTTTGTGATGTAATAGGATTGAAAGCTTTAATTATGGAATAAGTCCGTTAAGAATAAAGCCAAATATATTTCCATTCCGGCCGTACCACGTAATATTTTTACATCTACCTAAAGTCTAAATTCTCTGCATACGAATTGTGGTGTGGCAAACCATTCCGCAGAGTTTTAAGTCTCGCAGACGCATTCATTATCCCCACATGCGGCGCCTCTGCGTCGGCCATCTTTAAAATCCTGAATTTATGGGCGATGTATATGCACTTTGGTGCGCTTGCAACTCTGTATGTGCAAGCAAGTGCACCTACGCACTCCGCCGATACCTACATCATCAGAGAAGTCCACACAAACCTGTTCGACGCACTGATGGATAACTTTTATTCGTTTTGCTTGTCTCTATGGCGAAATGTGTCATATCTTTCAATAGGAAAGAGTATTAGCTAGGTTATGTTTTCTATTTTCTGCGCAACATTAATTTTAATGGTATTAACACTTGATTTAATTGACATATTTTTTATCTTATATTAATTACTGTAATTTATACACTTCTTCAGTAAAAGGAACGCAAAGTAAAAATAAATCTCTTTGTGTTTCAAAACAATAACAATAACTAATCAATTAATACCCTTCGTATTATTGAAAGAACACTGCATTCATAATAAATATGCTATTTTTTATAATGCTATATATTTTATCTATTCACGTTACAGAAAAAGTGTAAATAA
Source organism: Poecilus cupreus (assembly GCA_963942605.1). Lineage (NCBI taxonomy): Eukaryota > Metazoa > Arthropoda > Insecta > Coleoptera > Carabidae > Poecilus > Poecilus cupreus. Next base: position 35,210,045 of record OZ012717.1, read on the forward strand.
ATTTATATGCGATAACAAGGAAAGAAGTAACATGAACTGGTTGTCAGCAGAAGAAAAGAGATGTAGATTATATGGTAGAGAATAGGAATATCTAGATATCTAGAACATTTAAGACTGTATTGCAAAGAGGTGGAAAGAGAAAGAAAACATGAAATTTACTTATTAAATAACTGGATGGGAAAAATTTTAGAAAGAAGAAAATATATAATACAATTTGTATGCTAATAAATAAATATATTATCACACACTTTTCCCATTTCTGGGGGTGACATTCTACTCAATGCAGAGCTCGGAATTTTGATAAATTTTTGATCATAAACTGCGGTTACCAGACGTCAAATCAAGGTCTTCTAGGATGGTAGTGGTGGAGGAACCACAGGGGTAATTTTGTCTGGTGAAAATTATCGGAATTTATAATTGAAAATTTGTCGGCTGTGAAGATCGAACCAAAGATCTTGTGATTCACAGTCCGATGTTTTACCATAGAACCATTTATCCAATATGTTACCTAAATATTAGTATTTCCAGATATCTATTAGAATAAATAAATATAAATCTGTTTTATGAAATGTGAAATATTTTCATTTTTTGTTTAATTTTCCATGGCCGTATTACAATTTTTCTAATATTAATTTAAATTTAATTGATATATCATGAAATACTAATATTTAGGTAACTAAATGGGCCTTATTGCATGTAGTTTTAAATTCTGAACTATTTTTGTATTTATATTTTTGCTGTAAAGTGAATGACAATATAAAAACATAGCATTGAAATCCCGATATGCCACATTTCATGTATGCCCTTAAAATGAAACTAGTAACAAAAGACTATCGCACAAATTAGGATTCTGGCGAATAACAACCCTCAAGAAGTGTTGACATTGAAGATTTCATGATTTAGAGACAGCAGAAGTTAATTAATATTTAAGGAGTAAAAACAGTATAAATTATAATGATTAAAGTGTCGAAACGCCAATTTGCAAAGCGACAATGACCTTTTCCACATTAAAATATACAACAAAAATGACTTAATTCCTGTATGTCAAATATTAGAAATGTAAATTTCCTTAATGGGTGTAACGGCACAAAATTTGGTGCGATACTAAAAGACTAAGAGTCCCCGTCGCAAAAAACGTGTAATTGGCTCCAGAAACCGGTCGATCGAACAGATAAAAATATCTCGACCAAAACAATGAACAAAAAGTGTTCTTAATCGGTCGCGGTTCGGAACCATCTCAGTCCAAGTCGTGACATAAGCAAAGCGGGTAACAAGGTGAAAGCGATCCGGATTGATCGATAAGTGAATCGACTTGTGATCGGGAACAATTGTTTCTTCTACACCTACATAGCTTCGCGCTTCAAATAAAAGTGGCACGAATCTTTCATTATGCTAATTCTACTGTGCTGAGATACTGCTTTTTACCTCTCGTCACATACCTAAGGGAGGTAATAGGAATCATGATAAAAATTCCGTAGTATATTTTCAGTGGATGAACATATTTTAGGATCCCTAGAATGCGATTTTAATAGTTTCGTGAAGATGTCTGTGTGTGTGGATCTATGAAGTTAAGGTTTCTAAACCACTACTGCATTGAAAATTATGATATTTTATATATTATTTTTGTATCCCTTTAGGAACAGCTGATTAATTTTTGGTGATAATCCGATATCCGGAAGTGGTAGTTTACTTGAAACCCTATCAAGTTACTTTGAAATATCTCAATAAATTATGGTTTAAAATTCTATTATATCCGCTAACCTGTGCTTTTTGAAAAAAACAAAAACAAAATAACGCTTGAAAAATGTCATTCTTTTGGCATGTGTCATAATTCAACATTAATTTTTACCTCCCGCCACATTCTGTAAGGAGGTATAGGAATCATGCTAAAAATTCGTTAGTGGGTTTTGAGTGGATGAGCACGTTTTAGGTCCCTGGAATACGATTTTAATAGTTTTGTGATGATGTCTGTGTGTGTGTCTGTCAGTCTGTCTGTCTGTCAATCTGTGTGGATCTCTGGAGTTACGGTTTCTCAAAAACTACTAAACAGACAATTATTTTGATATTTTGTATTTATCAACTGTATCCCCTTGGAAAAAGCTGATTACTTTTTGGTGATAATCCAATAGCTGGAAGTGGTAGTTTACTGGAATCAAGTTATTTTTAAATATCTCAGTAAATTTTGATTAAATGACAATTTCTGTTATTAGAATAAAATTATTATCTACGATTATTAATTGAACATTTTTCTTTTACTGTCTGCATTTACGAATTACAACACGTTAAAGAATAGTATATTGTACAACGAGCATGGAATGGTACTCATTTCCTACGAGTATGAAAGTTTGTAGCATGAAACTTCAAATCCTACGAGTATGAAATGGATATTCCATGCGAGTTGTACACTATATTTGTTCTACGACCACGATATTATTTCCTAATTAATTTAATTGTAATAATAAATTTGTCCCGCTTTCACCATTCCAATATTTGACAATTCTAAATTAGAATCCTAGCAATGGCACCTGTACTGAAATGAAATGACCTGCACTAAAATACTCACAAGACAAATTCATTTCGCACGATGCTTATAATGTACCTCAAATCCCTAGCAACAATAATCATACAATGATCAGATTTCTAAGTGTTCGTAGAAAAAATAATATTTTAACATTTCCGTTATTAACCTGTGCTTTTTGGAAAAAACAAAACAACGGTTGAAAAATTGAAAAAATGTCATTTTTTTGACATGTGTCATAATTAGAGACTAATTTTTTTGAAGAGATGAGCGTTTCTTGATAGTGGTGGCCCGTGTTCTTGGATTGTTTGATACGAAATCTATGGCGGGAGGTATTGTAGTGCCCACAACAGATTTTTTTGAATTGATAAACGTTTCTCGATATCGCTGGTCCGTGTTCCTGCATTGTTTGATAAGAAATCTATGGCGGGAGAAATTTCGCTGCCCACAACAGTTTATTACTACACTAGTACTTAATTTTCATTTAGATTATGTATACGCGAAGATTTTTATTCTATAAAAAATAAAGGGAGATTGGAAGTATGAATGAATTTATATATTTGTGTAGTATGTTTTTGAAGGTTGGAAGTATTGACCGGGAGATTGAACGGCGGGTGTCTGCAGGGTGCAAGATATTGGGTGCTCTGGGTACATTTGCTTGAAATGTGAATGTATCTAAATATTGTATGTAACAACCCTTAAATAATACACAACATCTTGTAAATCAAACCAGCAGTGTATATTAAATTCCCCTATCCATAAATTGAAAGTTTAATAACCCTAAATTTGGAGATGAGTGTCAAATTTCGTCATAAATGCTGACAAATCTACGGTCGCCATTTTCGTAACGAATTCGTCATGCTTGCAGCCGATTCACATCAACTATTTCCGTACTCCATACAAGAACTTTCTCACACCCACGAATATAAATGAGTCAGACAAAAAAACCATTCTGGAATCTAGAGAAAAAATATTGAAACATACCAATCTTTATGCAAATTTATGAGTCAAGAACAAGTGAAATTAGTAATACAGTAAACAGACTAGTTGACTAGTGTTTTAATAAGCATAGATTAAAAAAAGTTAAACGTGGACTTTACGTTCAACCTTCAGTAAAGGCTGAGAATGCGATACAAATTAAGAAATTTATTATTTTGCCGCTAGGTGAGGCGATTTTTCTTGAACTAGATTACCATTTTTGATGGAGCACCGATGAATAATCTATTTTCAACACTTTTTTTGATCGGTTTAGTCTATTTTTATTTAGAAAAAACTAGGGTAATTGGGTAATACATTACGAAGGCGGACTACGCAGAAAGATTGATAAATTCTGACAAGCATTATCATTAAAACAACTAATTACATTCAAATCACTTCGATACTGAGCCGACAAAAGATGTGACCAATATCGTTATTTCGGATTGTTATTTGAGTAATTTTAATCAACAACATTAATTTGGCATTGAGCGGGAATGGCATTCATCAAAATAATTTGCATTTTATTGAAAATTCCTTGAAATGCAATTACAGAAATTCATAGTGCAGTTATAAAAATATAAATTAATAAATGAACAATAACAAATATACTTTCATATGCAATAAATTTAGCTGTCAATAATATGATGTATAAAGAATAAAATGAATTATTCCTAGTGCTAAAACATAATTACTCAACGGATGTATCTAATGGAAGATAATTTCGCGCGGGCAAAACGGCGGGCTAAATTTTATGCGCAGTTGTTTCTATGCATATATATTTTTTAATATTCTAGGGTGTAGAATTAATCTTTATTTTTTATATTGCTGTTTTTTGCCTAATCACTTTATAACAAAAAAGTAAATACAAAAGTTGTACAGTATTTAAAAATGCATGCAATAATTAATATATATTTGGTTACCTAAATGTGTGTTTCGTGATATATCAATCAATTAAAACTAATATTTATTTGGAAAATTGAAATACGACCGTGGAAAATTAAACAAAAACGAAAAATAATTGGCATTTCAGATAAGAGTTTTAGATTTATTAATTTAATAGAAAGAAATGGAAATAATGAATTCTCTTATTCGGCATTATATCATTACATTCTTCTACGAAATTTCTACAGAAAATAATACAACGTTGTATTAAATAAATCTCAAAAACAGATTTATATTTATTTATTATAGTATTGTTTTATTTTATATAGAAATTTCATGGATTATTGTAACGATATAAATGACGAATTTAAGAGTTCATTTCTTTCCAGTTCATTCTGTTATAGATATTTACGATATAAGTGGGTAAGCACATTATTATTTTTGTGCAATCACATAGGTAAGTGTTTTAATAATGCATTATCACACGTCAAAAAACGCATTTTTTTAAATTGTTTACACGAGTAAAGTAAATTATTGGAGATAATAGTTATTTACTTTACAAGTGGGCAAAGTAAGGAATTACCCACGAGAGAAATTTTAGCACACGAAGCCGAAGACTGAGTGTGATAATTTTATCGAGTGAGTAATTCCACTTTGCCCACGTGTGAAGTATAACGTTTTATCCAACACCTCTTAATAAATGCAAAATTGATTAATGAAATATTATTTGACAGTGACATATGCTTTAAATTTTCTAAATTAAAATGGCAATCGAAGTAGTTACCAAGGTGTTGTGTGTTACTATTATTGTTCTACATAAAAAATTACTCACTAGTGACTTTTCTCAATATTATACCCACTAGTGGATAATCTGTTACTTTCTTTGTTTAAAATCGCCATAGTTATAGAGCATTTATTGAGAGGTGTTGGATTAAATAAATTCTATTTGACGAAAATGTTTTAATCATCCCCTAAATTAAGTTTTTAAATATGAAAGCGGTAGTCAAAATCTTTGGGAAATGTTCCTATTATTGTCATCAATTTCTTTAATAATTTTACAAAAATAGTGTTCGAATGTGCCGACAATCGTTGTTGAAAACAAACAAAGGTTTCTCACGTGGGAATAAAAATGCAAATACATTAAGTAGTTGCTAAAAAAAACAATTTCACAATATTATGAACACCATACGTCACGCCATATCCTGCCATCGCATTTATCAAAATGGTAATGACATTCAAATGAACCATACTGTCAAGAAATCAAGGCCCTGGACTTCACACATCCAAACAGAATCCATTAAAACGAAAAAAACAATTCTTCCTCGTTCAGTTACGTAATTAAACCTCAACTGAAACGGTTAATGAATTTTAACAGCTCACATTGTCCATTATAGTTATTATTCATCGTGCCGCTTCATGTACGACATGACACGAACACACTTATCTCTATAATAATCAATCTACGAGTATAGCACGTTCAACAATAGAGTGATTTCCTCGACGACAATTAGATGCCACTTCGGGTATTCTCACTTTGACCACTCATATCGCCTGTTTCTATTTCTAGTACGTGGACAATGGAAGCCACAAAATGGCAAATAAGTCATTTATATTAGGTTTGTTCCTAGTGGTTATTTCTGACAAGTTTGTGACATGTTTGTGACAATTTCACAGTGCCTGCGATAAATGTAAACAAATTAAGTTAGAAAGACTGGAACAGCTTTGACAGCTAACCTTAAATATACATATAAATAAATTCATACATTTTTCACTACAAAAAAGGAAATGAAGCTTACGTTTCAAACTTAACTTGTTTACATTTATCGCAGGCGCAGTGAAATTGTCACAAACGTCACAAACTTGTCAGAAATAACCACTTGGAACAAACCTATTATAAGTAGAACCAAGAACATAGAACTAGATATTATAGAAGTTTAATAATATATTGAACAACTGCTGTTACAATAATTAGGCATTGTAGCTCATACTAGTTTTCCTATTTCACGTTCACAAAGTCATTCAGATAAAAACTAAAATAAATAAGTACCTTTACATATAAAAACAAAGTGCTTTACAGTTTGACTATCTGTGCAATTACATCAAAAGATTTCTTATCGAACAATGCAGAAACACGGACCACCACTATCAAGAAACGCTCATCCCTTCAACAAATTTAGTTTTCAATTATGACACATGTCACAAAATGACATTTTTGCCATTTTTCAACTGTTGTGTTGTTTTTATAAAAAAGCAAGGTTTGCAGATGAAAACGAAAATGTCAAAATATAATTATTCTTTAACGTGTTGTAATTCATAAATGGTGACAGTAAGATAAAAATATAGATAATAATATTTGACACATTATTCTCATAACAAAAATTGCTATTAAATCATAATTTACTCAGATATTTCAAAATTATTTGATAGGGCTTCAAGTAAACTACCACTTCCGGTTATTGGATTATCACCAAAAACTAATCAGCTCTTCCAAAGTGGATACAATTAATATAGTTAATACAAATTATGAAAATTTAATTTAATAGTCTTTTAGAAACCATAACTCCCGGGAGCCACACGCCTGACAATAAAATAGAACATTTATGTGACAATAATTATTTACAATCTCTACTGTTTGAGATTCACAACACACGACAACACTGACGTCAACATTTAAATAAAATCATTGCGGTTTAATTAACAATTAAGAATTTTTAAAAATGCAGATACTCTAATTTGGATAAAGGCTACTGACATCTTTGGGGTTGAAGAAGAGCACCAATCACTGTATAAAATAAAAGTAAAGTATAAAAAGGTTTTGATGATCTTTCAGGTCGAGTTAGGAATGGCAGAAATGGAGACTATGACTTGCTAAAGGATCTCTCTCTCTCTCTTTGTGATCATCTCTAGAAGAAATGCATTCCGACATGTTCTTCGAAGTCGATAGAAATGCGTTGAAAGTTGTAATATTCGTGCATCACGGATTGTAAATGGTGTTGAAGATGAGACAATCTTGATATTAAAGTTTTGTTCCGGTTTGAATCGCACGATCGAAAGGCGAACAACTTGTGAAATGCTTAATAATCATTGGAATTATATTTGAATTCAACTCTCACTCTTTCTTGAATTATAAAAGAAATAAGTTCAGGTTTTTGAACAATACCTTTGTGATATTGTGATTGTGTTATCAAGTTTCACTAAATTGTGATTACAACAAATAAAGTGGAAGTGGAAAGAATGTTTGGATTCTTTATTAATGAATATTAATGAATATAAAAAATGTCTATATAAAATTTTATTATATAAGTGTCATTAGGAATTATCTGTTTAATATTCTATAAGTTTAATTGGTTTTGACATCAGGTGTTACATCATGATTTAATATAGAATAATGTATCAATGAAAAATTAAAAACCGTTGGCTCTAGGATTATTTAAATTCACCATGTAACAACGAACTAGTTATGTATATATGGTAAAGAAAAAAGCCGAGTTTGTATTTTTTGTTGTGTTGCTTAATATTTTTATCGCTGACATACCTACTCAACAAAAAAAATATTTGCTTTAGAAATAAGAACACTTCTCGAGAACTAACTAGCATGACCACCTTACTGGACACTTTCGAAGGTAAGCCAGCACCGAGCCAGTTGCATTCTTATTAACTTGAAAATTTCATGGGTCTGCAGACATCAATTTGCAATTCATTACAAACAGAAAACAGTTAAGAGAACGAACCGCGTGTGAGAATGGGAATGAGAGAATGAGTCATGCTTTTTTACTCTCTCCCGCAAAATTCAAAAAGTTGACCTTCAAACGCGCGCAGAGCAGGATCGAGAAACCCTTCTTTCCATCAAATTGCAAATGGAATCCAATTGTTACCATCAGAGAGATCAAAAAGTAAAGTAATAGGTCTTCAAGTGAACTACTACGAACCCAGAATCATAACATTTGGCCCAATTAAGACTTTTAGATTAACTTTCAAAAAAGGGACAATTGTTGTAATCAATTTATCTGTATCTCAAATTCTGTTATGTTTCAGATTATTTTAAGGAAAAATAATAACAAATTAACAAAAATCACTAATATAAAGATTTAATTTGGCCCAAAGATATTGGCTGCTACACTGTTTTTGAATCTGATGACAACAAAATATAGAAAAATATTTCAAACAAAAATTGTACATCTTTTTGATTCCAATGAAATTTACTCTATTGCATTTATTTACTAAGATATTCCCAAAAACTCTGATAGGCCTTCAAATAATCTACCACTTACTGTTGATGAATTGATCCCAAAACTTAATCAGTACGAAACATAAACATAATACCTCCCTTATAAGTATGTGCGGGAGGTAAAAATATGTTGAATTAAAGAATTTTCCTTTGTGTGATTTTAACTGGGCTAAATGATATGATTCTAGGCTCGTATTACAATTTCTTGTAGAGAAATGCTAAAACAATTAGTGTTAGATGTTTGAAGAATACAGATGTTTTTTCTTTATTTTCGGAATTCATATGGGTCCCTCTAAAATCCCTGATAGGTCTTCAAATAATTTACCACTTACTGTTGATGAATTGTTGCCAAAATCTAATCAATTCGTAACATAAACACAATTCCTCTTTTACATATATGTATGAGTAGGAGATAAAAATATGAGAAGAAACCTGTGCGCATTATTCTTTGGAGATGCCTCAAATAATATTAAAATTATCGGCCCTAAAAGTAACTCGCAGATATGCGAATACGGTCCTGAGCATCGTAAAAACGCAACAACTAAAAAAAAATCAAAATTCCATACCCAAGACACTAAGGCTCAGTCCACTGCTTCGTTTTTGAGCATTGCCGCCGGTTTTACAATCTTGGTCTTGGATGAAAGGCATCCTCACTGCAGAGGAATTATTGCTGGTGTAACAGGTGTTTACAAGGGACAGAAGGGATGAAACCGTATTGTTAATCCCATCGCGAACCAACACTCACAACAATGCACACGATAGAATAAATCCTCGCACTGGAATAACTTGTAATCAGTTGATTACAACAATCAAAAATCACTTGATCACAACAATCACTAAAATAGTTTCCTCGAAAATTGTCTCGTAAGGCGCGAGTGGTGATACTATAGTGATACTAGTGATGTTTAGTTGCTTGCTAGACGGTCGGATAGTGACTGACGGCGTCTGACGGCCGGTGAAGCGCGGCAAGTGGTCGCTTGCTTGCTTGTTGGTTGTTGGTCGCCGTTACAGCGCCAACCCACGTGAACTTGTTGGTGCTGGTGCTTGTAGTTGCTGTACATTCACTTCTTGGAGACTCAGCCGAAGTCTCAGGGCTTCCATGAACTTCAACACGGCGCACATTTACTATTACCACTTATAGTGGTTATCAAATCGTTTTCTTGAGGGCCCTAACGTTTTACTGTCTTTCTAGCAATTTAGATGCGAAGAACAATTAATGGATATTTGGATACAACTATTTTAATAGTACTTAACAGGAGGAAGATATAGGGTTCTCAAAGATCTTTGGGAATTTTGTTAAAATAGTATAGCAATCTTTGGGTGCAAGCAATTTGTATAAATATCATTTTGCCAAATCGAAGTTCTTTCGAAAACATAGATGTAATTTATCAGGAAGCTAAACTGTAAATACGAGATCAGTTCAGAGAAAAACCGAACTGTATATTTTCAAATTCTATTGCAAATAAAAATTACAGGATGTGATGAAATGTAAAAAATCTGTTTTGGACAGTACAATACCTCCCGCCATAGATTTCTTATCAAATGATGCAAGAACACGGACCACCACTATCAAGAAATGCTCATCCCTTAAAAAAAAATTAGTTTTCATTTATGCGCATGTCAAAAATAGACATTTTTCAAGCGTTGTTTTGTTATTTCAAAAAGCACAGGACAATAGATTTAAACAAGGATTTAAACGAAAATGTCAAAATATAATTTTCTTTAACGTGTTGTAATTCGTAAATGGAGACAGTAAGAGAAAAATGTTTGAAACAGTTAATATTTATTTTAAATATAATTCTAATAAATATTATTCTAATAAGAAAAATTGTCATTTAACCATAATGTACTGAGATATTTCAAAATAACTTGATAGGGCTTCAAGTAAACTATTACTTCGGGTTATTGGATTATCACCAAAAACTAATCAGCTCTTCCAAAGGGGATTGATATAATACAAAATATCACAATTTTAAGATTAGTAGTTTTTGAGAAACCGTAACTAAATCAACACAGACTGACAGACACACACACAGACATCATGTCGTAACTATTAAAATCGTATTCTAGGGACCCTAAACGTGCTGATCCACTGAATACTCACTACCCAATTTTTAACATAACTCTTTTACAGGATGTGGCGAGAGGTAATGTAATACACAGGACTTCAATCAATATTGCTGAAAAATACATATTTACAATAACAATATATTTATTTATATTAGCAACATGGTATTATTTTCGATTGTTGCTACAACAATCTAAATATTTTTGTTTTTTATTAATCCAATATTGTTGCAGTATATATTAAAATATATACTACAATAATACCAAGTTTTCTTAAATATACTGTATTGTTAAGAATATAATAAATATATTCAAATCAACAACTAATATTGCTATTTCACTGCAAGACATTTATTTATGTTAAATATGTCACTATACGTAAGATACATATTGCTATTGTAGCAATCAATTTTTTTCCGTGTAGTCTGCATAATTGTACAAAATAATTTTGATCTGTATTTCTTTCTAAATATTTAAAAAAAAAAAAACATCTTGGTGATGTGTGAGGGTATAATATACGAATGGAAATGTAAGAGGAAAGTTAGTTCCCAATAAAACGAAAATTTATGTTGCGGTGGCGTTTTATTGAGATTTAAAACGATAATACAGACAGTATAATAATTACTTTTAGTTCTTTAACCTACGATCTTAAACCATCTTAACCTTAAGGTCAAATCGTTCTATATTTATACCGAATTTATTTTCTAATTCAACAAAATCAATCATTGTAACAATTTGCTGTATTTATCATTGGTTTTAATTGAATTTGCAGTATAAACAAACACGCAAACATCATCTATCCAATTCACAGAAGGTCAAAAAGAACACTTCCGCTAAAACTTGAAACATGAAACCAATAATTAGCATGATTACGAGAGTAATTCTCATTGTTGGAAATGCATTTAAGTATCCTCCATTTGACCATGAACTCAAAAGTTGTATTTATTTATTCACCTGCACAATAAAAATCTGGTGTATTGAATTTAAAGTGTAAATAGAACGTGCTGATATTTACAAATGCATGATGGATGCGTGAACTTATGCAAAACATGTCAGAATTTCAACGCCGCTGTCTGACGCTCTGGCGCCGATATTCATTGATAACAGTTTAGTGATAACAAATTTATTTGCGCTTATCACGAATTGAGAAACAAATAAGTCAAAGCTGGCGTCACTTTAATCTTAGATCATTTTAAAGGTTTATACATGATAGCTAATATTTGACATTTTTTATTGATTGATAAATAATACTTTGCAAATATTTTCAATGAAGTACTCGAATATTTTGCTACGATAAGTATGTCATCATGCTATTTACCTATTTCTGAGAAAGGTAGAATGGGGTCTTTCACTATTTTTAATTTTGTTTTTATGAAACTAAATCTAAATTGAAGACTATCTGCACTTTTAAAAAGTCTTAATTGTTATTCGTTAAACAACAATGATTTTTTTTTAATATTGTGACGTCATTATAGAGGTGTTGCTGGATCTCAAACAGTAGAGATTGTAAATGTTCTAATTTATTGTTCAGATATTTATTTGAATGGAATTAAAATAACTTTTTATAGTAAATAATTAAAATATACATGAAATCCATTTATTTCTTGAAGAAACGTCAATAAATTGTAAGATTATTTTAGTTAAATGTTTAATAAATGTTGCTTACTTGTCATTCAACAAGCCTTTAATTTCGTTGAGTCCTCCTAAAGTAATATTTATTAGTTATATGTATTTAAAATATACGTACGAATTTAAAGTAAAACAAAAAAATAATTTAGAACAGGATAGATATGCGCCATAATACTTTGACGTCATTCTAGAGGTCTTTAAAACTCAAATATCTTAATAATTAATATTTTTTAAACTTCTATTATATCTAGTACGACGTTTTTGGGTATAATTATAATATAAATGACTTATTTGCATTTTGTGAATCTAGTGAAGGACCCTATTACACTAGAACAAGTGTAGAAATAATTTAAAGTTGTTTCAAACGCAAATAATATTGTTTCTAGTTTCATAATTTATCGGAAAGTATTTCTAAATGTACAATTAATAATGATAAAAATAAAAAGTATTGAAAAGATAATAGCTTCCTTTGAATACAATAAATTTTCTGTGCGTTATTTCAAGTAGTATTTCCTCGAATGAATAACATTTATTCTCATAATAAAATTGATAAGACGGATTTATTTTTACAAGATTAATTATAGCTGATAAACTGACGCCAAAATATTTTTATTTCAAGATTCTTTTAATCTCTGTCTAAGAATGTACTATGACAGGGAAAATTATAACAAAAGAAAGTTATTTACACCTTTTTACATAAACAAACAAACAGATGACAACAATGAGTGTAAAAAAGTTGTTTCTATGGAGAATAAATAAAATTTATTCGCTTTTGAAGCATAAGTGGGCAGCGTGAGATTTTAGAGAAACATGTCCGGTATTTCTACCCTCTTCTAAGAGCAGGTAGGGTAGGAGTAGACCTGTTCTAACTTGAAACGTCTCATCTTCTCCTGAGAACCCAACAAGAACTGGGTCTGTGGTTTGTTACCTGGACTTAGTCAAATAATCTGTTTGCTCAGAGCCGGCTTCACTTAATTTTATTCATAGGAAAATAATTAAGATATACTTAAATGGTATGCGAAATTTTATGCAGATTGGATTGTAAATTATTTATTAAACTTGGAAAATTTACAGGGTTAGTTGAAACATTACAGTGCCGGCTTCAAATAACTTATATGTATACCTGTAATATTATTTTTAATATTACCGATTTATTTTTAAATTTTTTCGGGACTATTTAATATTTTTCGTACTCTACCAGATCGAATTAAGAGTATAGTGGCTTTATCTTGAATATTTAAATTATTTTATAGCTGAGTTTTCTTTCTTTCAAACTAACCATCTAAATATTAGAAGTGTAACAATTTAAATTCTTCTTTAATAGTATATTACGTACCGTGAACTGTAAGTGATATTTTTTAGGTCGAGAATGTAGTTTGGGATGTCGAAAGCCGTAGGGTCGAGATTTCCTAAACATTCGAGACCTAAAAAATCACTTACAGTTCGAGGTTAGTAAATTATTTTTTGCAATACCTGCGTAAATATACGAAAAGGAAAAATAGGTATCAAAATTAACAGCTGTCAGATCGAGGTTAAAAATAAAATTTGAATGATATATATTTACTTACCATCTACCATGAACGGTAAGTTTCACTTACCATCCACCGTGGACGGTAAGTAAATGATGTAACCATGAAAACTAATTGTGCAAAAAAAGTTCCACTTACTGTGTTTAAATTTTGTTATTAATGGATAACTTACAGTACAGGTATTGCAAAAAATAATTTATGAACGTTGATCATCAGAGAATAAAGTAGGTGTTACATTTTTACAAAAGGATAAATTTTGTGGATACGGGCCTGCGTATACTCTTCGAACTTGTTAATATAATCTCAAGGGACAAATTTCGGTATTGTAATGCGGCCTTTTATGATGAAACAAAGTGAACATCAATGAAAATAAACCGAAGATGATAACATTAATTTCCATTAGAGCCAAATTAGGTTAATGCACGAATCAATTAAGAAAATCTCAAACAATAAAACAACAATTACTAATTATCCATTTCTCTCACACGATTATTAAGGACACCATGTTTCAGATAGATTATTTTCCTCAACTTCTAACTGCCAATCAAAATTCAGATACTTAAGAGGTCGTTATTATCTTGATCAAGTTAAAAAGAAAATTCTGAATAAAAATGCAACAAGATTTTCTCTTGTTCTTCTTTCAGCGGTGATTGTATCGTGAGAACTTTGACTAAAGAATAATAAACTATTTAAAATGATGACAGGTGAGAGTATTTGTTTCTTCAGTTAATGGAAACGTCAAAACATATTTTCGTATCTTAGGAGCAGATCCAGAATAACGGCTGTTTGCTTTTATGAATCAAATTGCTAATTTAAAACTATCATTTGTCATACACAACACGTCAGAAATACAAGATTATCATTCTAATTTGTAATACTCTTATTCGTTTAATGTATTTAGCGAAAATCCTTCAATAGTGTCCTTCAATAGAGTCCCAAAATAGCAAATAAGTCATTTATATTATAACTCGACCCAAAAACATCGTATGCAAAATATTATTAATTATTAAGATTTAAAGATAGCAATTCTGACGGCGTCAAAGTATGTTTTTCTGTGCTTCTCTCTCACGCATCTATTCTATTCTGAATAATTTGTACTTCTCTTATAATTGAGCTGTCAGATTGTCGAAATGTCATACGGTTGGCACCTAATTTGCAGGTTTTTGTTTTGTTTTGAATTCATAACCAAATAACACAAATCACACATGTGAGAATAATTTCTTGAGTTATATTTTATTAGTTTTTAGTGTTGGTAGAACTGACTGAAACTAACTAACCTGACATCTGTAGTCTTACAAATTCACTATTCGTTATTGTATATTCGAGATCTCGGACCGATTTCTATCATCGTGGATACAGGCCTTTAAAATTACTCAGAAGCTCAGCTACTGTTTATTCTTTTATATTTTTATAAAAAAAGACTTAGCACGATTAAAAAATAATTTACGATCTTGAAATTTGATACAAACATAAGAAGTGATAAAACTTCTCAATCAAGTGGACGTATGAACATTTCGTACGCGATGAAATCTTCAAAAATATATCTGTCTACAGTGGTCTACAGGACAGTTAAATCTTAATAATCTCCGTGACATATAAACGACAGGTTCAGTGGTAATAAATAAGAAACTTGTGAACTAACTTTACTGAAATTACAACTCAACGAGGTGGTCTACTATTCTCTATTTGTCTATTTCATCTGATAACTGAACACTGCACTAAATTTCTTGTTCTGAATGACCAAATGCGTCATTTTAACGCCTGAAAGGTGGAAGATCTCAAAATCTGTGAGCCTTATGGTGCATTCACAGGTATTTCGTTGCTACTTTGCCAGTTTTCAATTTGTGGACAACACAATTTTGTTACTCAAATATGGTAGGTGTACACTGATTCTAATACATTACAAATAAAATTATAGTAGTTTATATACCAAGAGACTGAAGTGTATAATCTTGAGGGTGAAGTTTATTTTACGAGCCGTAGGTTTTAATCAAAATTGTGTTTATTTAGAGTGACGTTTCATTATAAATAAATTGAAGAAGCAACAGTGGAATTACTACCGATAAAATCTAGAAATATATATATATATATATATATATATATATATATATATATATATATATATATATATAAAGAAGAAATGGTGGTTATTAACCTAAAAAGTCAAAAATACAGCAGAACAAGTTAATAAATTCTTTCAAAATGCACCAGATAATAGTTATTTACTTTACAAGTGCGCAAAGTAAGGAATTACCCACGAGAGAAATTTTAGTACACGAAGCTGAAGGCTGAGTGTGATAATTTTATCAAGTGGGTAATTCCAACACCTCTTAATAAATGAAAAACTTATTAAAGAAATATTATTTGACAGTGACGTATGCTTTAAATATTTAAATTAAAATGTCAATCGAAATAGTTACCAAGGTGTTGTGTGTTATTATTATTGTTATAAATAAAAAAAAATCACTAGTGACTTTCCTCAAAATTATACCCACTAGTGGGTAATTTGTTACTTTCCTTGTTTAAAATCGCCATAGTTATAGAGCATTTATTGAGAGGTGCTGGATAAACAATTTTTAATGGTTAAAGTAATTAATTTTAGCAAAAGTGTTTAAATATACTGTGTAGTTACCAACTGTATAAACTATTAATAACAAATGTAATTTATACAAAATCATTTTAATAAATATTTTATCCAACACCTCTCAATAAATTCTGTATAATTATGGCAATTTTAAACAAGGAAAGTAACAGATTACCCACTAGTTGGGTATAATTTTGAGAAAAGTTACTAGTGAGTCATTTTCTATATATAATAATAATTACTACTTCGATTGACATTTTTATTTAGAAAAATTAAAATATATGTCACTATCATATAATATTTCTTTAATAATTTTGAATTTATTAAGAGATGTTGGATAACACATGGGCAAAGTGGAATTACCCACTCGATAAAATATCTCTCGTGGGAGATTCCTTACTTTGCCCACTTGTAAAATAAACAACAATTACTTGTTGCTGTAGTTTTTTGTTTACTTGTCAATTTAATTCTTTGGGATTAAATTTTGAAATTTAATCCTTCCGAAATTAAAAGTGACACTTCAGTCCACGAGAAGGAATAATAAATTATGGCATTTAAACACGAAAGTGCAAAAGAGTCATTTTTTAACGTGTCATAATTGAAAAGTAATTTTTTTGAAGGGATGAGCGTTTCTAGATAGTGATCCGTGTTCCTGCATTGTTTGATAAGAAATCTATGTCCACTTGAATACCTTGTATCGTGAAATAGCGGTTCGCGCCAAAAGCAGTGATTTACAACAAAATGAACATAAGACAGTTAGTCAAAGCCCCCGACAGGTTGTGTAGGGACAAAGGCACAAAAGATCTGTTTTCCGGGGTTATTACTTTTAGGAAGAGAGTGTATTTTCCTGGAAAGTGCCTTGCCTTGCTGCCCACTCGCCGCCAAGAAGTGAGTAGTGGAACTGAGAATGACAACAGCTGGCCATTGAAGCCTTGAGCGAAATGCTAAATATTCATAAAATCATAAAAAACTGTTGCCCCAGTGTCTGCCAGTGTTCACTGTGCTCATGTTTCTTGTTTAGCAATGCTTTATAGGTTAGATTTTCTTCAATGTAGATTGTTGATGATGAAATTTGCATTTAAATACGCAGGAATGTGTTTTGAAAGATTATTGTAGAATGTAGGTTTAATTTATATTGTAATTATTAATTTAAATATCGTGTTATTAAGACTATATTTTTATACTATATTTTTATTGGGTCATAAATCATTTTTAATCTATTGTTCAATTATGCTAATTAATACATTTTACACACTATTATATTTAAACAACACCTATTATAAATATAATATATAGTTGAAGTTGGGTAACGCCGCTTCTTATAAAACTTTTTTTTTCCTTTAAATTCTATTGTTTTATTTTGCCAGTTTTTAATTCCTGCTGCTTTTAAATTGTCTTCTACTTCCTTCAGTCATGATTATCTGGGTCTGCCTCATCTTCTTCCTCCTACTGATTTACTTGCATCATTTTCTTCTGTAAATAGCTCCGTGGTAACGTGTCGGACTGTTGATCGTGAGATCCTCAGTTCGAATCCCACAGCTGACAGTTGCCAATTTAAATTTACCCCTGTGGTTCCTCCTCCACTAACATCTTTGGGGGCTATGACTAGACGGCTGGTAACCGCACTTCATACGAAAAAAAAAATCACTTACCGAGATCTGCGTAAGCAGAGTGCCACACCCTTAATGGGTAAAAGGCGTGAGATATATTTATTTTATTTATTTATTTTATTTTCTTCTGTTCTCCATATATGTTGAAGCCATCTGACTCTCTGTTGATCTTGATCTTTTCACTGGGTCTTCTCCTTCCAACTCTTGTTGTATTTCATAGTTCATTCTTATCCTGTACTCATTTTCTGATACCTTTATTGGTCCTAATATTATTCTTATTATTTTTAGTTCCTTTGTTCTTAAATCTTCTTCATCTTTTTATCTCCCGCCACATCCTGTAAGGGAGGTATAGGAATCATGCTAATGCTAATAAATGGGTAGTGAGTTATCAGTGGATGAGCATGTTTTAGGGTCCCTAGAATATGATTTTAATAGTTTCGCGATGATGTCTGTGTCTGTCTGTCAGTCTGTGTGGATCTCTGGTTACGGTTTCTCAAAAACTACTAAACTGAAAATTTTGATAGAACTGATTAGTTTTTGGTGATAATCCAATAACCGGAAGTGGTAGTTTACTTGAAACCCTATCAAGTTAATTTAAAATATCTCAGTAAATTATGGTTTAATGAAAATTTTGTTATTAGAATAATGTTTCAAATATTATTATTTACAAATATTGTTTGAAACATTTTCCTCTTACAATCACCATTTACGAATTACAACACGTTAAAGAAAAATTATATTTTGATATTTTCGTTTAAATCTGCCAACCTGTGTTTTTTGAAAAAACAAAATAACTGTTGAAAAATGTAATATTTTGACAGGTGTCATAATTTTTTAAAGGGATGAGCGTTTCTTGATATTTGTGGTCTATATTCCTGCATTGTTCGATAAGAAATCTATGACGAATTTAATAATTTTTTGTTTGCTTTAAAAGCCCTATTTGTTATCACTATTTTTTCTTTGATTTCTGCTTCTTTTACCCCTTTGCTTTTGAAATTTGTAAATTACAAAATGGTGGACTCAGGTTTATAATTAATATTATACAAAGATAAAATTTGTTTCAAATTTCATGGTAAATAAATTATTTATGCCTATCCGCCATCTTGGAATAAAATGACGACATGTCATTCAATAGTTAAGTAAATGAAATTTTCATTGTGTAAACATAAAGAAAATCTATTACACAGTTATATAACGTGATGCGATAATAAACTACAAACAATAATTAAATTTTTCATTTTTAAATTTGCGGAAAATAAAATGGCTGCCAGCAGCCATGCGTTCAAACTAAAAGATTAGATTTGTAGTTATGACATCTTTAATGAGTTTATCCTCAAGGCTTATCGTCTGTAATTCCTAATTAACATCAAATTCAAAACTAATGAAACAGAAACTCCGATAACATTGCCCAATAATTCATCAATTTCCAATCATTCATCACATTAGCCATCGGTTGGAAAGCTTCCACGAAACCTAAGCTAACTTATCAACAACTAACTATCAAAAAACATAAAACAAATCCAGTCATTGGCTGAGACCCACGCGTGAACTTTACGTTTGGCTTGAGTCGTAATCTGCAACTTGGTTCGTTTCATTCACAAAACTTCACCGTCAACGACGTGAAGTCAGTCACACGTCTCGGTCTTGTTCTCCCACGCGTAGTGCCAACCTACGCGCAGCCACAGTGAAGCTGGTTGCAAGTTGCAAATGCAGCAAAGCGACTGAAGTTGGTTTGTGACGTGAACGTTGCTGCGGAAGTTGTAGGTTTGGAATGAAATGTGTGAGAGGAACGGACGCTGGTTGGTGATTGTTTTTACTGTTAAGTCAATAATTAGTCATGACTGAGATGAAATGTGTTAATGAGTGTTTAGAGAGTTTCATGGCTGTCAGTGTAGATCAAACAAACCTAACGAAAACTATTTTCATTCATTGTATTTCTCTCTAGACATTCTTTAGAACATTGCGGCAGTATAAGGTTTAGATACAAACGTCACCATTTTAGGGAAATCATAAGAAACCAAAATTTATTTATTTCCATTTTAAAATAGTTTATAATTACTATTCTACAGGCTTGTTTTTAAAATATGTATTAGTATTATATATAACACTGTATAAAGATTCATACAGTAACGACACTTCAAATATTTCATGACCCCAATATTTCAGTAATGCGCTACCGAAAAAATGGCCGCTCAATGTTCGCTTACTAGCCAAAAAAAAAGAGAGTATACGAGTATGTCAATTGTATGTCATATATCAAGCCACAGTATTTCTTTCATGTTAAGTTCACAAAATGAGTGCCAAACGGAGAGGTAAACTTATTTATACCATGAAAAATTGTAGGAACTTTTTTAGTGCAGGGAAATATTTTTAAATTTTATTCCACTTGCAACTGACAGCTATTTAAATTTACCGCCGTATACTGCTACTGCCAAAATGGCCGCTCGCCTCAAGGTTGGTCGATGCGACATAAAGATCAATAGTGCCAACAGCGAGTGTCGTTACTGTTTTTTCAACTTATTGAAATAATTTAGTTTTCTCAAAATGGAAGCGTATTCGATATTTTTAAGATTTTTTTTACGACCGGGAGAGAAATTAGGTATTTATGATACCAAAAGCATCACTTTTTCTCCCGTCAGGAAGAACAGTGCTCAAATAATGGCATTTGTAGTGGAAAATGAACAAAATAAAATCAAATATGAATATCATAAATTATGTTACAATTCAAATATTTTTTGAATATGTATATAGTAACCATTATAAAAATGTGTATTTATTTCCTCGTTGTATTGTAGCTTTCGCGTACTGCTCGTACTACAATTTTGTTCCGCGGGAAAAAATCATACATTTTTCTCCCTTAATGTATAATGTACTATTATTTAGATTTTCATATACACTCATAAAAACAATTTCTTGTTTCAAGAAAATTTTCAGTTTTACTTTTGTATGCATTTGTTGAAGAAAATTTTATTTCTCAGAAAATGATTAGGTTGAATTCATAAACATATTAATTTTAAACATAAATTTTATTTATCTTTTTTTCAGCATTGAAAGAAAATGAATATATTTTAAATTTTGTTTTATAAATAATGAAAAAGTAGTAGTTTTAATTTAAACAAAACGATTTTATTTAAAACGATATCATTTTGAAATAAAACTACTTCGTCTCCATAATGAGTCTCAGTTGAATACTTTAATATGTTCCTTCAAAACTAATTTAATTTTCATAAAAGAATATTTATTAAACCTACAAAAGTTTTCAATGAAACGAAATCGGATTGGCATTATTCAAATCAATTTTTCTCTTCATTTAAGAGGAATCTGCTTGTTTCAAGAAAACATTTTTATCAGTTTAAGAAATGAGAAACCAACAGGGTTAATTTTAGAGCGTTTATTAAAGAACTGATTTAATTATGATGTTAAACTCTTTAGGGAAATAAAATTACATGCTGTGTTCTATATAAAGATCATTAAAAATCAATATTTGAATGTTTTGCGCGTTCTCTATTATTATAAATATAAATTCTGGAAGTTATTTCTTCTCCAATGCTGGGAGCGTGCATGCATAATAGCCAGCACGTCGCTGTTTTATTCGTCCGGTTAGTTTAGTTTTGTTGTTTCGGGGTGGTAGGTAATTATTTTAGAAAGTGCTGCGATCTTTTAATTTACTTTTTATTGGCGAGAAAATTACACGATTGTGTCAGGAAAGCATTAATTACAGCACAGCGGCGGACTCGCTGCAATTCCAGCGCAAATCGCAGCGTACAGAACCGTAGCGTATTATTTTTGAATGAGATGCATGACTTATGAGCCCAACCGGTAATTACCGCAATAGCGGATCGAACAGCGGGGTGCATTATGGTATTATGTTCGTATTCATTTTCCTTATTATTTATTCATTGGTTGTTTGACGACTTCACAGACGCAGAAAAAAGTAAATTTCGTGCATGACGGTTTCATGAGTGCAAGAAATACATGTGAAAAATGAACCAAATTAAACAAATTAAAGGTAACTTTCATATATTGTATTACAATTCAAATAATTTTGAAATACATAAAAACCATCGAAATATTGGGGTCGTGAGAAAAATTGTATATTTTTCCCTCGCCTACGCTCGTGCTGCAATTTACTCCGCGGGAAAAAATCATACGTTTCTCTCCCTTAATGTATAATTTATTATTTTACGGTTGCATATCGTGTCCACAAAATCCTTTAGCGCCTTCGGTGCGCTAAAGACTGATTTCGTGGCCTTGGTATATAAATAACTATTACATAACTTAATAAAAAAGTTTATTCAACACCTCACAATAAATGCTCTATAACTATTGCGATTTTAAACAAGGAAAGTAACAGATTACCCACTAGTGGGTATAATTAAAAAAAAATCCACTAGTGAGTATTTTTTTATTTATAACAATAATAATAACACACAACACCTTGGTAACCACTTCGATTGGCATTTTTATTTTAAAAATTTAAAGCATATATCACTGTTAAATAATATTTCTTTAATAAATTTTGCATTTATTAAGAGTTGTTGGATAAAACGTTATACTTCACACGTGGACAAAGTGAAATTACCCTCTCGATAAAATTATTACACTCAGCCTTCGGTTTCATGTGCTAAAATTTCTCTCGTGGGTAATTCCTTACTTTGTCCACTGGTAAAACAAATAACTATTTTTATAACTTTATAAATTATGTTTAATGATACGAGTATACTATAGTTACTATAAGAACAATAAAAAAATGCAACATGTATTTCTGTTTATATGTCAAACAATTCAATTTCAAATTAATATGTATTACCTATAAAATCGTTATGAAAATCTTATGCATATTGTATGAAACTATTATTCGATAATAATGTGTGAAAAGCGTTCCATTTTGCCAAATTCTGCTTGGTTAATTAGCCAGAAACATGATAACATATTATTATCTTTTTATTGTTCGGTCAATAAATCATACAACTTGCAACTGGAAACTGAAATCTGGAACTGGAAAAACGCCGTAATTCAAAACAAGACGTGAATTAAGAAATTTGCCTTAAGACTGTAATTGCAAAAGGACAACTTCCAACTTTTAACGCTACTAAAATAAATAAATACACGGTGATTCAAATCGAACGGAAAAGATTTTCATTCTTGCATGGTACAAATACTATTTTTTTTCGATCGATTTAAATTAATTAATTAGTTCTTTTATATTTCAATTTATAAACGTCAGACAAACCAACAAGACAAAAATATTGCGTTGTTTTGATAAAAATATCTGAGGATGCGTATCCATGGTTTATATATTTATTTTTACAAGGGTCAAATGTATTTGAAAAGCTAAATCGTACGGGAATACTTTGCCAGTGTCCGGAAAAGATATTTCCGTACTGTCATTTATCGTAACCTAGCAAAGACACTAAAATGCCGGAAAAGGAGTTAGTTTTCGTCTGATCGAAAAAAAGACTTCGGTGCATTTCTTTATAAAATAATCATTTCAAATTTTAATGATTTTAATATTTTTTTTTTCACTCGAATAATATTATATATGATTTTTAAAAAATATATTTTGGAAATCATTAATCTCACTTCATGTACTCTTATCATTTTTATTTTAAGTTTTCACAGTTCTGGGGAAAAAATTGAGAACATAGTGCTAAATCGCACTTTTGCCTGGCGCGCAGTCTTAATAGAAGAAACAGTTAAATAGCTGTAACTTTTATGATAATATTAATTGTTTTAATTAAACATTGTTGACCAAACTTTAGAGTAATCCCAATTTCTATTTAAAACATTATTAATTGTTGTAGTTTGTAGTAACTGCTCATTAATTGATTCAACTTTAATTTGCTGTAACTTATTGGCTATAGAGTTTTTGTCAAAAGTTTATTGAGGAATAGACATTATTTTGGTCCCTCCCTACCTATACTTTCAATCTTTTCCTTACATAATGAACCACCTTGTATACGTAGAACAAGAGCCTTAGGGTCCCCAAGTGTTTGATTTAAGTTCTAATGATAAATCTTATCTTTTGTGAACGTTAATCTCAACAGTATTTTGCTGCAGCAGTGCAAGTAATATATTTTCATTACAGCAAAAACTAAAACTCTACACGTAATAAAGAAGAAATTATGCCGCGATTTTCAGAATTAACGAGAGCGTTGGCAGAGGCATATCTTAGCACTGGGTGCGTACCAGCGTACTGCAACGCAACGTAATGCAACTTAACGTAAAGTTAGCCAGTACCGCTGCACCGAGCCGTGGCTTAACCTGCCACTGAACTCGATGCGAGATGCTTGGAGATTTGAACGCGTGAGCAGAGCACGAGAAGACGGGATTGGCCGCTCTGTGCTAATGAGAACAACGATGTTTTTATATTACTTACACCGTTTATTCTATAAATAAATTCACGTTTTATTGTGGTGAAAAAGAATTTATTTAAATGATTATTCTTTGACGTTTCTTAAAACCAATGAATGATTCATTGTATGTCACATGTTTGAGTTTTAACCAATCCTGTTATTATTATACTGACTATACAACTCATAGGAAAATAGAACAATCAGATAGCTCAATTTTTCTAAGTTACGCTGTATTATATGTAATAATATAAACTGTGAATATAAACAAACAATTCATATTTTTGACATAAAGAAATAATTTGTTAGTTGGTTAATTCAAAACAAAAAAGATAGATTTTGTTATATTAATACTGAATAATAATGTATATCCAATTTATTCTCATTCTCTTGTTTTGTAATTACTGAAAAGATTTTAAGTTTCAGGAAAAATGAGTATACTCTAATTAAAAATGAGACAGTAATAAATCAAAATCTGTTGAATTTTTGTCAGCTATATGCTATCAGGAGAAATGAAACAAATAATTTGAACATTTTTGTTGACATCAACCGGTATGTAAGGGAGGTATTGACACTGGTCAAAATTTTCGGTAGTGAGTTTCCAATAGATAAGTACGTTTTTGTTATCATTTTGCTAATCTGTCCAATGTAACATTTTCCACATTCACATGGTATTGTATAATATTAACATATGTTGTAATTTGAGATGTGTAGTAAAAGAAACTAAGATGTTATTTCTGGGCAATATTCCTCCAATTTTATTTTATTAAAGTAGGTACATATTATTATTTTAAGAAATCGTAAGCTGTTAAGTTATTACACTTGATTTCATTTTATTCGAGCAGTAACATATTTGCACGTTCACGTAATTACAAATATGAAAGTTTAAAAGTTCAGCAAGGAAATAAACTCACCTACTGCATTACCCCAAATTAAAAGTCCATGTTTCTGTCAATGTTCGTTTGTTTATTAGTTACATTTGTTTACAGGGCCCACTAACATTTATACGTTTCCCGCTGAGTGAGAATATAAAATCAGTTGAGATTTTTACGTTCGATTCATTTTAGTTAAGGTCGCGTAATGTGGATAACGGCTCATTGGTTCGTGTTTTTATTGATTGTAAATTACAACTGCTAATTAATAATTAATTTGGCTGGAACGTTCTTCTTGTGGGGCGAGAATATATATTGAATTCGAAATCTCAGAAAATTAAGATGACAGACCTGCGAGTGCCAATAAATAAAATGAAATACAAACTCTAGATTCATGTTTAATGTAAAATACTTCATTAGCTGACAAAAAAAACGATTAATTTTTTAACCAAGGAAGCGCTTGTTAATTGTTTTTTTGGTGCCAACTGAAAATTAGTTACTTACATTAGTTTAGGAACTTAGTTATTATTAAAAAGATATTTTATTTTACGCTTTTCAGTTTTTTTTTTTGATTAATTTTTATTTTTACCTCCCGCCACATCCTGTAAGGAATCATGCTAAAATTTCGGTAGTGAGTTTTCAGTGGATGTGTACGTTTTAGGGTCTCTAGAATATGATTTTTGTTATTAGAACAATATTTCAAATAGTATAATCTACAATTTTTGCTTGAAACATTTTTCTCTTACTGTCTCCATTTACAAATTACAACACGTTAAAGAAAATTATATTTTGACATTTTCGTTTCAAAACAACGCTTGAAAAATGTCTATTTTTGACATGTTTCATACGTGAAAACTCAATTTTTTGAAGGATTGAGTATTTCTTGATAGTGGTGGTCCGTGTTCCTGCATCATTTGATAAGAAATCTATGGCAGGAGGTATTGTGTTGCCCACAACATATTTTTTTTTAGTTTGTTCTATTCGCATGAGTGTTGTAATTTATCCGAATGAGTAAAAGCCATAATTACATGCTCAATGAATAATACACTATTTATTGTCACTTAAATCAATGACAAAGACAAATTCATAATGAACTAAACATTTATGACAATTATTTCGTTTTACATTTATTTGTTTTGTTATACTTAAAAGTATAAAGAAACAGTACTTGTAGAACTTCAAAATTGATTATTTCAGTTACAAAATTATCTAAAATATATTTGAAGTTTATCTAAAATAAACTGAGTGCTTTTCGCAAGAAAAAATTGATTGTATAATTAATTTCATTGGGGGTTAACTGTATATTAGCCCAACATACTCCCAAGAATTTCTCATTCGCGTCCAGTAAATTGCAGTGTGCACTTATCTCCATTCACTTTCCGAGACAATAACTCAGACCAACTGCACAAATATTTTTCCAAGTTCAAGCGACTTTGTCTGTCGCTGTCCAGTCTAGGCTTAGCTCATGCAAACAGCCCGTTCTCAAGCAATCAGAGCAGAAAGTCAACTCTGTCACCGCGGCTTTCATGTCACTGGACAGAGACACGACCAGCCAACAACAGCGAACAGACTCTGCTCCGTGCAACAGGTTCAACGTAGGTTTGCTGCAGTGCAGGTGTCTACGCCTACGACGTCTATAAAATTATTATGTATTTATATGTGTAAGAGATTGCGTGTTTTTATACTAGGTTACATGCTAAAGAGTTTGTGAAATGGGTTTTGGTTTTGGTGTAGAGTTTGGTTTACACTGGATGTCTACAAGACCGCCCAATCATAGTATAAGAATTAACACAGTAGCGACACTTCAAATATTTTATGATTCCAATATTTCAGTGCCGCGCAACCGGGAAGATGGCCGCTTAGTGTTCGCTGAGCCTTACAGGATGTTGCGGAAGGTAAAAATGAGTTCAAGTAACTATTTTGTATTTGAATTTAAAGATATTTTTAAATAATTGAACAATACACTGTTTAATATTATTTACCGGTTTCAGGATATTAAACTTTTGTTTACATGCACAAAAGTAGGTTGGTAAGCATGCAATAACTCTATGCTCTAGGGTAATATTAACATACTGACCTGTCAAATCAATCAAGAAAATTACAATTAATATAACGCCAATTATTAATATAGACGGAATTAAGCTGTTCAGAGCTTCACCTGCTGCGTTTATTTATTTATTTTTAGGCAATTCGGCATAGCCAAAATTTATTTTTTATCTAACACATTTGACGTTTAAGTAAAATACTTATTTACTTTACAAATGGGCAAAGTAAGGAATTACCCACGAGAGAATTTTTAGCACACGAAGCCGAAGGCTGAATGTGATAATTTTATCGAGTGGGTAATTCCACTTTGCCCACGTGTACAGTATAACGTTTTATCCAACATCTCTTAATAAATGCAAAATTTATTAAAGAAATATTATTTGACAGTGACATATGCTTTATATTTTCTAAATTAAAATGTCTATCGAAGTAGTTACCAAGGTGTTGTGTATTATTATTATTGTTATAAATAGAAAATTACTCACTAGTGACTCTTCTCAAAATTATACCCACTATTGGGTAATCTGTTACCTTCCTTGTTTAAAATCGCCATAGTTATAGAGCATTTATTGAGAGGGGTTGGATAAAATATTTTACACCCAATACAAATGTACATACATACATCGCTTTAATTGTTTAAGTATTTTAAAAACGAATTTAAATTTAATCAGTGATATCTATTGGAAAAACTCAACTACATGGCGCCAACCAGTCATTCTGATAATTTTATTGCATGTGTTTATCGCTCTACTTATGATATGTAATTAAATCCTAATGACAAGAAATTAAATGAATACATTTGTGTTTCCCTAATTTTGTTGATGAACTATTAGATTAAATAAATAACATGTCGAACTTTGGTACTGAAATATGTAGTGGACAAATATAAATACCTAAATTATAATTATTGTTGTTTCGTGATTCTGTTTCGAAAGGATTTGGTGATGTAAAGCGAGCTTTAAAAACAGCGGCGCCATTAATAACAAATGATTTGCGTGGGCGACGATTTTCTGCCGCTGTTTAAATACCGCGTGTAATTCGGTGAGTGTAGTTGATTTCACAAAATGGCGAGATAAAGTTAATGAGACGATCTGATTGGGGGCTTTTTGTGAGGTTCGGGTTTCTTATTTTGTGGAGTATCGCTGATTAATTGTTTTGTTTTTCAGTGACTTCTTTTTTAAATGTTATGTAATTGTTTTCAGTGTTTATTTCACTCATTGTTTTGTTTACTAATTATTATTAATGACATTCATTTGATTTATTTACTACTGAATTTCTCTTTTAATTGTTTCCTAACTTTTATCCATTTTGGCATATAATTGATTTATCTGTATTTATGCAAGCAAATAATTCATTGAATAATCTATACACAACTTTATTTTATTGTTACAACCGAAAGAAATTTCTACAATTGCTGTATATTTTAATGAAGATGTAATGTTATATTATAGAAGAAAACAAAATGGGATTAAAAATAAATGAAACAAAAACACTCGGAGAAACCTTTGGAAACAAAGAAATGAAGATAGGAGATCTGAAATTTCAAGTTGAAAAATTTAAATACTTAGATATTACGCTAACAAGCAAAGAAGAAAGAGAAACAGAAATCAATGAAATTAAAATGGCAACAAATAGAATTATAATTAGATCAATAATAATGTACGTTGCTGAGACTATAATAATAACAATAAAAATATGATTTAAGAATAATATACAATATAAGGACCAACAATGATATAAAAAAAAATGAATCCAGAATAAGAATGAACTATAAAATAAATAGTACAAGATTTAGAAGGAGAAGACAAAGTAGAATAGATAAAGCAACAGAGCATCAGATGGCTTTTGAACATATATGGAGAGCAGAAGAAAAGGATGCAATTAAATCAGTAGGAGGAAGAAGAAAACGAAGCAGACACAGATCAACTTTGCTAAAGGAAATAGCAGATTTAAAAACAGCAGGAATTAAAACTGGCAAAGTAAACCAAAATATAGGAAGAGGTACAGAAATTTAACTACAAGGATTTAAAGGACACGAATCTGAGAATAAACTTAAACCATTCCAATAAAAGGATCTAGAGAGCGTCAAACACTCATAAAAATACCTTTTTGTTTGAAGAAAATTTTCAGTTTCCTATTTGTATGCATTAGTTTAAGAAAATTTTATTTCTTATTAAGTGATTAGGTTCAATTCAAATAAAATATTAATTTTGAATATAAATTTTATTTATTTTCTTTTTCAGCATTGAAAGAAAATGAATATATTTTAAAATTTATCTTTAAAAATAATGAAAATGGAGTAGATTTAATTTTAAACAAATTGTTTTTATTTAAAACGGTATCATTTTGAATTAAAACTACTCCTATTCAAACTACTTCGTCTCCATAATACGTCTCAGTTGAATACTTTGATATGTTCCTTCAAAACAAAATTAATTTTCATACAAGAATATTGATTAAACCTAAACAAAATCAAGCAATATTCAAATCAATTTTTTTTCTTTATTTAAGAGGAATCTGTTTGTTCCAAGAAAACATTTTTATCAGTGTATATAATACTAATTATCTTTTTTTGAAATGTTAAATTATTTTCGTTTTTGTTTAATTTTCCATTTCTATATTACAATTTTTCTAATAAATATTAATTTTAATTTAATTGGTATCTCGTGATATAGCATTTAGGATTTAGGTAACCAAATGGGCCTTACTGCATCATGCAATTTTAAATCTGAACCATTTTTATAATTACACTTTTGCAGTAAAGCACTGAAACACTTAATTTCATTTATTTAAATATCCATTTATTTATATTTATTTCTTGTTGGACTGAAAGTATAAACTCAGGATTTTTGTTTTTGTTTCAGTTTTGATTCGTTTCGAAAGTAAAACACTGATCGATTTGATTTATTTTTTTGTGAGTTCGTCACGGAGCACAAGCAGCAAAGTCATCATCAACATCGAGACATTTCCAATTTCATTGGTTTCTTCGAATAAAAGTTACGGAGAAATATATTATCTACCACTTTTATTTGAGGTATTTTTTTACTACAAATTAATTTAATGTTAATAACTTTATATTTTCTTATCAATTGTTTGATCGGACTGTGTAGTTTAGTTCAGTTTACTTTTTATTGACTATATTACATTAGAATGTTTTTTTTTTTTAGGTCTATATATAAAGTTCTATTGTCAGTCAAATATAATACACATACATAACAATCACACTTTTTTATGTATTTATTGTTTCAAGTTGATACAATATATTAGAGTTTATTTATTGCCTGAATATTTTAACTATTAACTATGTTATTATTGTGAGAAAAAAGACATAAAAAAACTCACTATCATGATCTTAAATTGGTATGTAACAGAACAGTATTAATAATTTAAATTCGTGTTTCTATAACAGAATGTGTTTAGTTCTTTTGTGTCTGTAATTTTTATAATTTAGTGTATTTAGTGTATAATTGCCTATAACATTAATTAATTCATTTTCGTGAGTTTCACACTTATTAAAAAATTTTGCAGTTATTTTTTTGACTTGGTCTTTTATTGTAGCTACATTTGCAGTTATATGAAACTTACTGATTTTAGTACACCGTGGGAATTTTGTTATAATTCATAAGTGTTATTTTGTATCACTTGTAGTTTTTTTAGATTTGTTTCACTTGCATTACTCCACACGGGACATGCATGAGTTAAAATGGTTTTAATTGTTGTAGTTATTTTGGAGTTTCTATTTAAAAGAGGAAATAGAGTGCACATTACGCCAGTTGCTTTTTGACAGCTTTGTTAATGTGTTGTGTGTGTCTTAATCCTGGACAATAAAATGTTAATAATACTTATAAAGAAAATGGAATATAATTGAAAACACAATAATATAAATTGCAATAAAAAATAATCTTTATGACAAAAATTTATGTATTCATCTATTCTATGGAATCAGTATCTTAGTAGCTAGTAGGTATTTTATAAAAGCGATTCTAAATTTCTTTTCTTCTAAAAGTTTGACTTGTTTAGGTGAAGGACAAATATAGGTGGCTGTCTCTCTTGCCTTGCATTTTCAACTTTAGTTCTAGTTGAAGTTTTAAATAAATAAATAAATATATCATCACGCCTTTTACCCTAATAGGTGCGGCACTCTGCTTACGCAAATCTGCCTATGATGTTTGAACATTATAATAATGTCAGTAGCTGTTACATACGCGTACATATATTATTTAGGTCACCTATTCGTGTTCCTCGGCATTTCCTCGGCATCTCCGCCATGTCTGCGTCCGCAGGCGGCGCCGGAGTCGGCTGAGTCATCACCGGGACCGCTACTGCCTTATAAGGCCCCGGACCGGACATACGTACACGGCTACATCAACGCCAGCGAGCTTGGCTCGATGTTGTTGTTGCTGTTGTTGGATGGAATAGGCTCGAGTAGGGATTCCGTAAGATGTAACGAGGCGAAGAATACGCAAGGGAGGAATGATGGTTGATGTGGTGGAAGGTGCGGAGTCCTGGAAGGATCCAACGACCTGACGGTGTGAGAGAATGGCTGGTGCTACCTCATTGAAAAGTTTCAAGAGTTAAGAGGAATCTATGGCCACTTCGCAGAGAGCCAAAATACGATATTTGTATTTTACATTTCTAAGGGTTGGTATTTCCAACGACAGATAAACTAGAGAATAAATATATCAGTGGAATAAACAAAAAAATATTGAATCAAAATCATTGCTTAAATTATTCAAACTGTCATTTTTTCGATGCGATATTTTTTGTTAATTCTATTGATATATTTATTTATTTATTTTCGGTGTAAATAGATCCGTGGTAACGCATTGGACTGTGGATCGTAAGATCCTCGGTTCAAACCTCATACCCGACAATGATTGTCGTAAAGTCTGTCTGTTTTTGAATCGGATGGTTTGAGAATCCTCTTAATCCCTTAAAATTTTCAAAATTTTGTTTATTATATTTCTTTATAGAGTAAAGTGCGTAGAATACAACGCTGTATCGCGCATTTTCATATCTGTTTTATTTGTCGAGTTATGTCGATTTTTGTGATTTTTCAAAAGTCAACTTTGTCGAGCTGTAACTTAAAAACTAAGCGAAATATTAAAATTTTGAGCTCAGTTTTGAGCTTCTCGTGTATTTTATGACAAATAAGGAAATTTTGAAATTTTCGAAATTTTTTTCAAAATTTTCAATCAGCGCTATCTTGAAAAATATAAAAGATACGGACTTGGGACCATCACCATTCGATTCAGCTCGTCGAATTACATAAGTATACCAAATTTCAGAAGATTCTAAAGATGTATTGGTATTTTAGAGCAAAAAGTCTGAAAATGGCAAAAATCGAGCGACACGTCAAGGGGTACCCCTTGGCTTTCAGGCCGAAAATTGCCATTTTTAGACTTTTTGCTGTAACTATTCTTTTTGTTGGCCGATTTTAGTGAAACTTGCCATACTTATGTATTTCGACGAGCTGAATCGATTGGTCAACACTGCAAGTCTGTATCTTTTATATTTTTTGAGTTAATCCCTATCGAAAATTTTGAAAAAAAATCAAAAATTTTCAAAATTTTTAAAATTTCCTTATTAGTAGTAAAATACACGGGAAGCACAAAAATGTGCTCAGAATTTCAATATCTCGCTTAGTTTTTGAGTTACATAGCTACAAAGTTAGTCTTCAAAAAATCACAAAAATCGCAATATCTCGACAAATAATATAGATACGAAAATGCGCTCTACAGCGTTGTATTTTACGTGCTTTAATCTATAAAGAAATGTAATAAACAGATTTTAGATTTTTTTTGTTTTTGATCGTAATTTCCAGAGTACAATGGACTATAAGCAATAGAAATAAACTATTTTCTATTCACGGCTTTTTTGTTCTCTGATGCTTGAAGAATAAATTAAATAAGGTTTCATAGATTTATTTTATAAAACATTTACAACAGCAACATTATACAATTGGTATTAATATCACATTAACATTGCATGAAATTTTTGTTATTGTATCATATATACACATTAGTGCAGTTGTATGATTTCTAAGAAAATTTGCTATATAGTCGAAAGATAAAACCAAGGATATGCGTCATACATATTTTAAGTCTGAATAAAGAAATTTAAACATTATTGATAAGAAATTAATTAACTAAAATAATTTTACCCTAGTTTCATTTATCGAAGTGTTTAAACAATAATAAACAGATGTTTTCTTACATCGTATCAATTGAATAATAGTCACTGAAGTATAGTAATACTGGAATGCGCACTTGTAGTCTTTTACGAAAGCGAAAAAACGAGCCTGAGACAGATAGATGTTGTGGGTCACTCTTCTTTGTCAAACACTTGTTACTATGTAAAAATAATACACAACAAAGACAGATAGCCCTCAACTAATCCAAGGTCATTGAGGGTTCTAATATTATTATATTTCAGTCATCTGATAATAGTTAATACATTATTTAACTGTCAACGTTGAATCTATTTTAAGAATGGCTTCCTAAACTTCTCTGCATAAGCTGTACAAGTGGTTTCTTCTTCTTGCACTTAAATAAAAAGCAAGGAGTGAATCATTGCACGAGCTCTCGGAAATCAACGTTCACCTTTTGTTTTAAAATGGCGCGCGGTGTTGATGTTGATCCAGACACGCTGGAATTTAATTGCTGACGAGTCCTACTACTTGCTGAAATAATTTTAAACTCTGGATTTCTATATACTTCAGCGAAAGACAAAGCGAATATCAATAAAGCATCTCAAATGTTAATCTCAATAGTTAAAGCGGTGACAGTTATCGCAAACTTGCGTCACTGACCCCAATTATACATTTGACACGTTCGGAACATTCGGAATGCTCCGCTGTCAAATCTGCGCACTTTGCTTTGCTTGGTGTGAGAGTTCACAGATATTTAGCTACTACTTTCATTCGCTACTTCTTTCCTTCACGGTTTTTGTGATCCCATTCATATTTATTTTATAATCTATCTGTACAAATACATATATTCAGTACATTTAGTGATAGATGATTAAGAGACATGGGCAAATAATTACTCATTGGCAGTGCTTTACTTACTATATTTAAAATGTGATTTTAATTTATGTAATTATTAATTACCTATTTTTCTACCTTTACGGGTGGAATTTGTTTTCAAATTCAAATGTTTACCCTATTCAATTAAAAAAGAATCATTGCAATCGGAGAACCCAGTACAAAGTTATACGTGGTATAAAAATTCAGTGGGTGAACAATCTATTATCCCCTATTTTCCTACCATTAAGGGTACAATTTTTTTCAAATATAAATTGGACCAATTTTGAGGAATACTCTATTCAATAAAAAAAGATTCATCCAATTCGGACTACTCTGTAAGAAGTTATGCGTGGTTACACCCTTTAAGGGAGGTATAGGAATCATGCTAAAAATTATGTGAGTTTTTAGTGGATGAGCATGTTTTAGAATCCCTAGAATAAGATTTTAATAGTTTTAAGATGATGCCTGGGTGTGTCTCTGTTTGTTTATTTGTCTGTCTGTCTGTCAGCCTGTTAGTCTGAAGTTACGGTTTCTCAAAAACTACTAAATTGAAATTTTTGATTTTTGTGTATATCAATTGTATCTCCTTTAGAAGAGCTGATATGTTTTTGGTGATAATCCAATAACCGGAAGTGGTAGTTTACTTGAAACCAATATCTCAGTAAATCATGTTTTAATGACAATTTTTGTTATGATTATTATTTGACATTTCTTAAAACAAATGAAATGCTTCATTGTATGTCATGTGTATGCGTTTTAACCAATCTTGTCATTATTATACTGATTATTTTTTGACGTTTCTTTAAACCAATGAAATGACTTATTGTATGTCATGTGTATACGTTTTAACCAACCCTGTCATTATTATACTGAGAATAAAGCTCTTGTGATTATTCCTGGGAATAATCTCTGTAGCTTTTTTGTTTTTGTTGACAAATGTCAGTTGTCAAATAGTTATCATCAACACAAGTAAAAAATGAGCAAAAAAGATAGATTTTAGTGGCGTGCCTGATGAAGAAATCAAAAAATAATATAATTAAATATAACTCGACAGTTCGATAAATTAGAAAATAATTCTCCAGTATCTTTCTCAAACTTGTTGCCATTTGGCAAAAGCCACGAAAGCCCTACGGGCTATTGCCTGGCAACAAGTTTTCGAAAGATCTGTCAAATTATTTTCAATTTATTATCCCTCTCTTGTTATAGTATTATCGAAAATAATGCTTCAAATATTATTATCTACAATTATTGTATGTAAACCTATACTTTTTGATAAAAAGAAAACAACTGTTGAAAAATGGAAAAATATCTTTTTTTGATATGTATCATAATTAAAAACTCATTTTTTTTTTAACTAATATGAGTGTTTTTTGATAGTGGTAGTCCGTGTTTCTGCATTGCTCGATAAAAAATTTATGGCGGAAGGTATTGTGGTGCCCACAACAGATTTTTCTGGTCGATTAATAAATAAATATTTGTTATGTCGCATATATAATTTAACATCAATCTTCTCTAAAGCATTATTGGGTCAAACTAAATATCTGTGAAGGTATCTCTTTCTCTTAATCAAGCCCCAATGTCTAACAGCCCAAGTCAGCAGAACTATTAGTTCCTACTCAAACAGTTTCCCAATTTACCTCTAAATATATTACTGACGAGGTGTATAAACTATTCTAAAGCATTCCTAAAACAAAATATATCACTCGACCTTGTCCCGGTTTATAAACAAAAAATGTTTTGTGAAAAACGTTGATAAAACTTTCACAAAAACGCGAATTTGATTCTGAATTGTGTAGGACGGAGCTGAATACCGCAAGTCAAGTAGGCGTTGGCGAAAATTTGTTGGGGAATTTCGAGTTTGTTTTATGGTTACACTTGTACGAAATATTGACATAGTATTATTGAAGCATATTCGTAGATATACGTCGATGAAGAGAGAATGAAGAACACCATATAAGGTAGTGCGATGTTATGTTTATAAATATTTATATTAGTTCCAATCAGATTTACATGTTTACATCTTGTTACAGATCAAAATATGGCTTATCTAGAAGTACACTAATAACATGTGTAATCAATTTGTCGTCAGCAGTGAAATCAGAATTTTAATTTCTTTTTATAGTCATTTTATGATTAAATGTTGTAATAGCTATAAAAATAAAAATAATCAATAACGTATCTGAAAATCAGATAATGTTGTCATCATAGAAATCGAAATTTGTAGAATTAATAATTTGTTAATTCCCACGATATAATCTACAGCTTAAATTCCTGAAATGCTAAGTTAAATATCAAAGTGAATGATTATTTATCAAGAATGACGAATTGCAAAATTTTCATAAATACAGGGACAGCAACATTTTTTCTCATTAACACATAGTTTGTGAATATTATTACAGTATTTAGATACTAAATACCTGACATGTTAATCTAAATTTCAATGAAGCAATTATTTATTGACAATAACTAATTGATCAAGTTTGTAAATTAGTAGACAGGAGTTTTTCTCAATAACAACAATGTTTTTAATTAATTCAAGCATTCATTCATTAATTAATAGGCTGTTTATTTTGATGTAACCAGCGCTCAAATCGCAGAACTCAAAGATATTTGTGGGGCAAAATGTATATGAAAAAATATGGTAAATATACAGGCTGTCCCATTTAAGGTATGAATACATTGGAATCTCGAGAATCGTAAGAGATACGAGGTTGGTTAAATTAAATATAAGTTGCCCTATTGGTAGGGTAGTTTGAACATGTATTTGTTTTTCTAAGTGAACGCATAGGTCACTAGATATTAGCCAAAATATAAATTAGCAATTTTCTTTTTTGTTTAAAACTTTGTTATATGAAATAATTTGCACTTACTTATGGCATATTTTAATGGTGAATTTTCTAGAAGTACCTACTAATTTTTTTTTTATATTTGACTATTTAGAACAGAAGTTATACTGACATCAATTTTTATTTTTCATTATGAGGTTATAGTAAACTATGAAAATTTTTTTTGCTTTACAACAATATAAAATAGTTATAACATATTTTTTCGCAACCGGGAGAGAAACTCGGTTTTCATGATACCAAAATCATGACAAAATCTCTCCCGTCGTGAGGGAAAGTGCTCAAATTATGTGAAAAATGAATAAAATTAAACAAATCAAAGGTAACTATCATTTATATTACAATTCAAATAATATTTAAATACATAAAAACCATGATAAATACTAGGGTCATGAAAAAAATAGTATATACACCCTTATCGTATTGTAGCCCTCGCCTACGGGTTGTGTTTCAATTTACCTTGCGGGAAAGAATCATACACTTATCTTCTATATATAAATAACAGAAAAATATTTGAATTTTGTTATTTGCAATAAAATTAAATTGAAAAAAGTGAATAGTAGGCTGCTATGGTAATATTTAATAAAATAATCTCGCCATTAAGTTAAATTTGGTTTTAATGCATAGCGTCATATACTAGGAATTCGATTAATTGGTCTAATCATTTTTTATATTTACTATTTTGGTCTAATTTAATTAGGTAAACAACAATCATCACATTAAAAAAATATCATTATATTACCTATGTTACATATTTCAATTCAACAAGTTAACTGCCATAGTTTTGTAATCAGGTCCTTCACTAAAGTCACAAAATGGTCAATAAGTCATTTATATTATAACTAGACCCAAATAAATCGTACTAGAAATAATACAAGTTTAAAAAGTATAATTAATTATTAAGATATTTAAGTTTTAAAGATAGCAATTCTCAAACATCTATACTATTCTAAATTCTTGATACTTCTCTTATTATTGAGCTGTTAGATTGTCGAAGAGTCAAATGGTTGAAACCTAATTTGAAGATTTTTTTTGTTTTGAATTCGTAACCAAATAACACAAATCCACAACACAACAAAAGTGACGTCATTACCTTAAAAATTCATTGAAGGTAATAAGAATAATTAACAAATAAGACATTTTAAAATTGCAGATCGACACCCCATTGTTACCAAAATCAACTCAGGGCTCCGAATTCTCATAAGTATATTATTATCTTTTCTCGATCGTGAGTTATAGAATACATGGAACCATCCATCCATCCATACATGCAGAAGTACCTGAAAGTATTTTCGTAAAACGTATATTTTCATAATTGTATGAAAAAATAAAAATGATGCTAACACTAAGACAGGTGCAGTCTTAAATTATTATGTAATTACATTTAACTATTAAAGCGCATTTAACAAATTCAACCTAGAACACATCACCATGATCATGGCTGACCCCAACATCACATTGAGAGCAATCAAGAGCTTACGTCACAAATAAAATTATGTCAGCAAGTGGGCTCAAATACGTCCACTCGTCTGCAGCATTTTGTCCAACATATCCACTACTACGTCGCTGTCGCTGTCGCCATATTAAGTAACGCACTCCTTTCTCTAGTGGGAAAAGGACTGGATTGGTAATCCGTCTGATTTACAATGTTATTATTTGTACTATTAATTCCGCTAATCGACCGTTTGAGATTTGTTGGGATGCTGGGAAAATCTTTGCGCAGAATATTGCAAAGTATTTGTAAGATTGTAACAATGTTATATAATGGATTGATTGTTAGAGAAAAGGTTTGTCGTAAATTATGTTTCCTAATATGCTGCAAGATGCTCGTCTATGTGCTCGGTGTACTTATATTGCGATAAGATACTGATTTTGCAATTTAAATTGTTTATTTATAGACTTATTCAAACACCAAAATCAATTAATTTTATATTTGGTTAGTTGTTCAAGTGGATTATAATTTATACTTGCATAGTGATGAATCGAAGGACGGATTTTTGTGAAATGTTCAATTATTGGCTTCCCTAATTATTTTACATCACAAAAGTTAAATAGTTTATTGTAGAGGAAGAATTTATGCATTTTGTGACACTAATATTTATAATTATATTCTATCTCGAAACAGAAAAATGATGGAAATGTTTATTGGTAAAAAAAATAACAAAACGAATGTACCAAATGAAAGTTATTGGTTTTATCTATCA
The DNA here is from genome assembly GCA_963942605.1 of Poecilus cupreus. Lineage (NCBI taxonomy): Eukaryota > Metazoa > Arthropoda > Insecta > Coleoptera > Carabidae > Poecilus > Poecilus cupreus. Next base: position 35,249,415 of record OZ012717.1, read on the forward strand.
TTTGCTGCCATCAGTGTTTGATTTCAAGTGTCTTGATTAAAAATGTATAATTTGGAAGAAAAACTAGATATAGTAAAATGGTTTTATGGTCAAAATACTGCTCAACAAAAATGTATTAAATAATAGTTATTTGTCTTTCCTCTCGTGTTAGATACAATATTTTTTTCCCGACATGTTTCTAAAAACGATTTGCTCGGACCTAAAATACACTTTGAGAACACAACTGACAGACTGACACGTTAAAAGTTAGGTTATCAGACACAAGGCGGTGTAGCAGTGTTGCCAATGAACCAATCTTAAATATCTTTAATAAGTTGTCAAATTGTAATTTAATAAGAAAAAGAAAAATTTAAGATATAATTGTAAGATAATTTAAATTATGTATATCACTAAAATAAGTAATATAATGTAATATATTTTTTGTAAATAACATTCATATTGGTAACACTTCTATATTTTCCTCTCTAGAGAGGAACAATACATTTTCCTCACTATTTCGGGAGAACAGTGGGGTTTCCTACCATGTCGTGAAAAAAATAAATTCTTAATTCAAATCATATTTATTTTGCTTTTTTATAACACTAGAAAAAAAAAAAAAAGAAAATTACCAATAAATATTTTCGTATTTTTTCTAGGTTCCAGGTAGAGTAAAATCATAAATATTAGTGTCAAAAAATGCAAAAATTTTTCCTCTACAATGAACTACTCAACTTTCTTTTTTTTTTTTTAATTGAAGTAAATAGGGAAGCCAATAGTTGAACTGTTGAACATTTCAAAAATAGCATTGAAAGCTTGTATACAATTTGAATTATAATAAATAAATTTACAAATCTATTAATTTATCAAACAAAGAGTAAATAATTTTAATCTAATACTGTACACTAGTACAGTCATTTAAAAAGTATATTCTGAATTCATTCAACTCACCATTACTCTAATAGCACAGCAATTCAAAGAAATCTCTTACCTGAAACAAAGGAAAAACAAATTTAATTTTTCATTTTTTTAAACAGATAAAACCATTATTTTACTATCATAATTTTGTAATGTTAGTACACATAAAACCCAGCGAAATGAGTTTTTAAATGAAGTCTTATTTTAATTCTATTTATTTAGTTCTTTACGAAACAAAAAGTAATTCTAATTATATACGAGCCAAGAATATCATTTGGCCCAGTTAAAATCGTACAAAGGAAAATTGTTTAATTCACCATATTTATATTTTTACCTCCCGCACATACTTATATGCAAGGGAGGTATTATGCTTATGTTACGAATTGATTAGATTTTGGGAACAATTCATCAATAGTAAGTGGTAGATTATTTGAAAACCTATCAGGGTTTTTAGGGGTAAATAAAATTTGAAACATTTTTCTATATTTTGTTGTGATCAGATTCTAAAATAGTATTCGTGGTACCAGCCAAATGAAATCTTTCATTAATTTGTATTCTTAAAATATTCTTTTAAATAACTTAATTTAAGATACTAACAAATTGATTACAACAATATTTCCTGTGTAAGATCAGAAGTTATTCTAAAAGTCTCATGCTCGATATTATAAAGGAATTTAAACTCCAGTTAAATTTACTTCCATACTAAATTTACATCATGTTATCCAAAAGACAATCAAATTTTTGACAGCAATGTTAAGTAAGTCAAAAAATAATGTGCAGTTATTACAAACAATTAAATTTACTTTAAAAGTAAATGTAAGTGACAGTTAAATTTCTTTATAATATCGGGCATCAATGATATATTTCTGGGCTCGTAATAAAATAAAAAAATGTTGGATACAATTTGTTTATCATAAAATATAGGTAGTACGATTTAAAAACCAGCAAATATATAATTTGCTGCGTCAATCGGAGTGTTTCCATTTCCTTGGAAGATCTGTGTATTCGCACGACTCGTTCTGTTTATATTTGAGCAGTTTTTGTTTATATTCAGCGCGTCTTGATTCCGATTTTGTGAATTTAAATTGCTGTTAACTAGATTCTAGGTAAGATGAAAGGATCTGCAAATACCATCAAATCAGAGGGATTTTTCTTTGCGGTTCTGTGTTTAAATGCTGCGAAAGAGGAATTTTAATCTCTTTGAAGTTTGTACCTCACACACCTTGAAGGTAGTTCTGTAATATTTATTGTTTTATGATTAAATATCATAAGGAGTGCCTTCGCTGTTTGTCAAGTCAAGTATTTACAATTCATGTCAAATATGGCGATTGTTGCGTCACTGGTTTCGGCGGAAGTGCAAATACGAATTTATTATGTTAACAGCGCTTAGAATTTTGTTCATTTTTACTTTTTGTATGTTACGTAGGAAATTTAATACTGTGTTTAACCGACGGAAAAAATTAGGAATTCTCAATTCGATGCACATATCTTTTTTAATGTATGACCACGCATAACTTTTTACAGAATGTTTGTGTAACTGTGAACCAAGTCTAGGGTTAATAATTAAATGTTTCTAACTTAACATAATTAATTTTCTTTGACATTTATAATTCGAATGGTCCCTGAATCACTCGCTCTCCATTTGCGATAACCGATCCCTTGGACCGGATAAGCACAGCCTACGTTGTGAATGAAATGAAACAGTACGCACACGCATTTGCGTTACGTAGTCGTAGCATAACGCTAACTTAACCGGAGACTTAGGCAGCAATTAGTTACGAGGGGACAGGGAACGGATATTCAAATGTTCATACATACGGAAGTTGGATTGTTTCGACTACTGCGATTAAGTTTGAGGAGTTGAAAATTCATTTATCGTTTGTGACTTTAGCAAGCCTTGATAATAATTTGCTGTTACGATTAACCTTGCTATAACTTTTTTTTGTAAGTTTAATCGTAATCTTGTGACATTTCTTTTTGTAATTACGATAAAAAAACGATCAAAATACTTATTTTATTTTTCATTCATAATATTGCCTTGGTTTTTTAGTTTTTATGTAGTCGTAAACTATTAAAATTGTTTACTGTTTTTAAATAATAAGTCTAATTTTGATACATATTTATTACTAAAAAAAATTCATTCATACAAATTATTTCTACATTATTTCGTAACATTGTGTCATTCATAATTTTAAATTTGTATATTTGTACAAATAACAAAACAAGTGACTTTATTTTAACTGTCTAGTCGCAATTTACTTATAATTTTTTATAGCCTAAAACGTGCTTTTTTCTGTTGTTTGGTAACCAAGCTATTAAGATTTGTTATTATTCATTTGAAAAAAAATTAACAAGCTATCATTTCTCATTTCAATCATCATTACAAATAGGACTTTTTGTTTTTCGCCCAATTTGCATTCAAATCCGAAATAAATATAATTGAAAATTGTCGACATATCTGTAAGAATACCAAGAAAACTAAATTCTTTCTAGGTAGCACTGCAAATAGTCTAGAATCATTTTATATCCCTAGGGAGTACTTGTCATTTTTCTTTCCCTCTGTAATCACATTAAGTAACAATTTTGATAAATATAAAGTTAACCTTATTTATCGATTGTATATAAAAGTACCAGGTGTTTTCTTAAGACAGCTGTTTTGTGGTATGTTTGGTTTACCATTTTACCATAGACTTAAGCCAGAACCAAGGGGCAGCTTGGCCACAACTACGCTTGCAAATTGTGCAAATTCATTTTGAAAATTTTATTCAGCGATGAGACTAATTTTTTGTTAAATGGCTACGTCGTCAACAAGCAAAATTTCCGCCTTTGAGGTGAAGAAAACCCACAAGTTATTATTGAGACAGCGTTACATAAAAAGAAGTCACTGTTTGGTACTGGAATCATGGGTCCATATTACTTCAAAAATAATACCGACCAAAACGTTACAGTCAATGGAGACCGCTGCAGAGCCATGATTACTGAATTTTTCGTTCCCCAATTGAATGGCATTAATGTGGAATTGCGGTGGTTTCAACAAGACGGCACAAATATCACATAGTGCGCGCCACGCCGAAACCAAATTCAAACACTAACATAAAATTATCTTTCGAAAAAAGGCAACTCCATGGCCATTACCACAATTTTAATGTATTTTATTTCATTTTAAATTTCTGTATATCTAAAAAAAATAAACTCCCGATACAAACGAATAACTTTCCAAACTTCTTCTGCGGTGGTACGCCTCCTACGTAACCACAATCCAGGAGACTTGGTGTCACCTGACGCCCACCGGCCCCCACCCACGTGCCCCCGGAGAACGCGCGCTTATGACTCTAGCCATGAATGAACCGATTACGCGCGATACGTCACTGGTTACGGTAGCGACACTCGCTCTTGCTTTGGAAAACTTAACGTTAACTTTCAATGTGACAGCAGATTAGATGCGTTTTTGTTTAGTTGCGGATCGACAACCCACTCATTTTATTCACTGACATTATTTATTATTTATAAATTCACGTACGCCTATGGTGTGGGGGTTGCTGGAATAGATTCTGATATGATTCAGATTCATTTTTTGTAGTTGCGCTTGCGTTATGACTAATGTTATTTCACTTGAAATAATTATACTTTTATAGATATTTAATTAATTCATTTATAGTAATTTTTTTAGATTAATTGGGAGAACAAAAAATAAATAGGAAGTAGCATACTTATAGCTTTCATCATATGATTGACAAATTCTATAAATTTAGAAGGAACACCTTGAATATTTTTTTATATTTTCGCAGCTACACAAATTTGTATACACAGTAAAAAAATCTGATGTGTCCAGCACATAACCTCTCGCCCAATACTACTCTTAAACGATACAAAATAGTATTTGATGATACAGAAACATACCTTCTTATTTGTTTATTTTCTATTTATATTTGAACATTTTAATTTTCTTTCGTATATTTATTTAATTTTTTGACATATATTTCACTAAGAAAACAGCTTCACAATCACAATGATATGTGTCACATTTCGTAAAAAATTAAAAATTTTTAAATGTTTTCATGGTGTACTAGGAACGCAAGATTTGTGATATCTAATTTCTTTATATTTTATTATCTCTAAATCTAATGAAAATTATTAAAATTAGTGTAATCAAAACACATGTTGAATTAAATATTCTTCAACTTTCAAAATAACATAAATTGTGGAAAAAGGAAATTTAACCGTGTTTTTCACGAAAAACTGTTAAAAGCTTCAAGTAAACTACTACTTCCGGTCGACCAATTTTATCCAAAATCTAATCAGCTCTTCATTTAAATATAAGAAGCAATAATTCACAAAATTGTATTTTTTGGTATTGTAGTATTTGAGTTATGCGAGACGAAAAAATTGCCACAGACTACACACACACGCACACACACACACACACATACATACATACATACATAAAGACATCATCGCGAAAATAGTAAAATCGTATTGTAAGGACCCTAAAACGTGCTTATTCATTGAAAACTCACTACCCAATTTTCTGACCAAAAACAATACCTCCCTTTCCTAGAGGTAGGCGGGAGGTAAAAATTGACAAAAATTTTAGAACCCAGACAATCCACAGTAAATTTTTGTTAATTTAGCAAGTTTCAAATTTGTTAGCAAGTATCAAATTATTTTTGTGTATTTTTTACCTAATATATTTGTGAAGTAATTATCAACATTTATTTTTATGTGGTTTTAACTAAATGTTTTAGTTGAATATTGAAGCAGATCAATAAATCATAGTTATTATAACAAATTAAGTTATTACAAAGGATACAAAGTTTCTTTAACAATTTCGAATTGATAAGTTAGCTAAATTTACTTGTTATTATTGACAAGTCTAGTTCTTAAATTTTATAAATGTAGCAAATAAATTAAAACAACCATTTTTCTTGTTGAAACTTCAGAATTGACAAAATTTAAATTTAACTAATTGTCATATTTGGGGCCTTTTCTGTGACTTGCCTGTTAATTTTTAACGGCCTGTTAAAAACTTTAAACCAATAAAAATATGTGTCAAATGAAACTTTTAATTTTTATTCAGTGACATCTGTTATCATTAACGGGCCATTAAAAATTAACAGGTAATTTACAGAATAAGCCCCAATATTTGTCAATATTAACTAAAAATACTTAATAACCGTAAAATTTATAAATTGCTAATCAAATTTTTACTGTGTATTATATTAAACTGATATTAATTTAATTTAGAGATTAAAGCTGCATGTCTCCTAACGTTGTAATAATAGGTCTGTCATAAACTGGAGTTAAATATGATTATATAATTTTAATCATGAAATATTGTTGTAGAGTGCAGTATTTCAATTAACAAATTAATTTGCAAAACCCACGGCCCAGTAAACAGAAAGTAATATTCTCATTACTGTACGACCAGTAAATTTTCGCTCTGAAATCAGCTTGTCAGCAAAATTAACCAAAAAATGAACCCACATGCACGGTACAGGTTGAAAACGCCATAAATAAATTTCACAATATTGCACAACGTAATCCAGCGAGCGACCAGATTATTTTTATCAAACCTTCGTAAACTGATTTCTTATTTCTTCTTCATCAAGTTCTTTTACTCCTTTTCTACTTGGTGAAGAGAAACTGGCGTTACGAAATGCGTAATGTCATTCCAACAAATTGAACGTAGGATGCGTGCCTGCGCTATGTTAACGCTGCGTTATGCCGTTAACGTTATGTGCTGAAAGGAGCAGCGTTTTATGTAATAAAAATTTAATAAAACATAATTGCGGCGTCCGTTATGCGCGTCTCCAACTTCGTATTAAATCAAAAGAGAAATCTCGTAAATTTAAGCATGTGACAAGTTTTCTTCGAGATGAGACCGAGGACGTGTTGTTGTCTTATTTTTTTCAGATTTATGCAAAAGTTTTTCTCTTTTTTTCAAGGTAATTGCCTCGCTGCTTCTGTACGTAAATGATACACACCGAAATTAAAAAGTCACACTTGCAGTATTTAAAATAATACCTGTCCTATAAGAAAACTACAAGAAAGAGAAACTGTTAGGTATTCTAAAGAACAATATTTCCTTATTGATGAATTATTCTCTGAAGAGGTTGAACAATTAATGATGGATAATTTCATGTGAATGTGGAAAATGTTACATTGGACACACTAGCAGAACGATAACAAAAAAATTACGGAACACAAACCAGAACAAACTGTTGTGGGCAGCACAATACCTCTCGCCATAGATTTCTTATCAAACAATGCAGGAATACGTATCACCACTATCAAGAAATGCTCAACCTATCAAAAAAATTTGTTATTTCTCATGACCGGAAGAAAAACTCGATTTCTATATCTATATAACAAAATCATGAAAGAAAGCCAATTTCATAACTACGGGAGATTTGTACACTTTCTCTCCCATCCTGAAGTATATCTATGATACCTTTGCAACTACCATAAATTATATTACAATTCAAATAATTTTTAAATAAATAAAAACCATCATAAATATTGGGGTTGTGAAAAAATAGTATATACACTGCAAGAGAGAAGTGTATTGTTGTATTGTAGTCCTCGCCTACGTCTCGTGCTTCAATTTACTACGCGGAAAAAACTATTCTCTGCCTTAATGTATACATATATATTCAATTATGGTACATATGTCAATAAGAATATTTTTCAAGTATTGTTTTGTTTTCTTAAAAAGCATAGGTTACCAGATTTAAAAGAAAATGTTAAAATATAATTTTTCTTTAGCGTGTTGTATTATATAAATGGTGACAGTAAGAAAAAAATGTATTAAACAACGATTGTAGATAATATGTAATATTATTCTAACAAAAATTATTATTTATTTGTAAAATAACTTGCTAGGGCTTCAAGGAAACTACCACTTCCGGTTATTGGATTATCATCAAAAATTAATCAGCTCTTTTCAAGAGCATACAAATATACCGTGTGTCCCACGTAAAGGTTGGCATAGGCAAATAACATGTAAAATCAGTTTTTTGTAAATAAAAAGTGTCCGACAAAAAATTATGCATCTAAATTTTATATCACAATAATGCCAATATCCCTACATCTTATTTAATACAGATTACTTTATTTTGATACCGCAATTTAATGAAATTAATAATAATAATTCCTAATTTTCCGCCTACTCTTTTTATTGCTACTGACGTGTAGTGTTTGCAATTTGTTTTAAATATTTTAATCTGTCACTGTCATCAAGAATACATTAAATGTCGAGAACCGTGTAAATATTATTAGAATGTATTATGGGGGCGCAGTGCAAGACAAATATCTGAATACACCACAGGAATGAACGCTGAATAATTTCCATCGCCAGAAATTGACAGTGACAGATTAAAATATTTAAAACAAATTACAGGCACTATACGTCAGTAGCAATAAAAAGAGTAGGCGAAAATTAGGAATTATTATTATTAATTTCTTTAAATTGCGGTATCAAAATAAAGTAATCTGTATTAAATAAGATGTAGGGATATTGACAGTATTGTGATATAAAATTTGGATGCATAATTTTTTGCCGGACACTTTTTATTTACAAAAAACTGATTTTACATGTTAACTGCCTATGCCAACATTTACGTGGGACACACGGTATATAAAATATCATAATTTTCAGTTCAATAGTTTTTTAGAAACCGTAACTCTTAAGATCCACACATTCTAGGGACCCTAAACCGTGCTTATCCATTGAAAACTCACTATCGAATTCTTAGCATGATTCCTATAGGTATGTAGCGGGAGATAAAAAATATAAAATTGCTTATTGGTGAGCAGTTATTTGTTTGAGAGCTTCATTTACCCGAACAAATTTAGTTGTGTAGCGTACACCACGATGATTACAGATGATCAAAGATCATTACAAGAATAATCTAACAGTTAGTGATGGCTTAATAATAACCAAAGCTAAACCACTGCGTAACTATAGAAAATTACTGGGTACCTTCGGACCTATCTCACTAGGTACTTACATCGTTTATTTCTTGTTTCATTTAAACTTGTACAACAAACACTTTTCAGATTTAACTTTTATTTAATAGGCAGCCATCGTCGTCAAATCTTTGGACTGTGGAGAAAATGAACTTGCGTTATTTAACGATTAAAGATATTCATTATAAAAGCCCAGAATCATATCAGTTGGCCCAGTTAAAATCAAACAAAGTGAAATTGTTTATTTGAAATCGGCACAAAGTGCTCCAAAATCGTCATTAAAAGCTCAGACATCGTCACTAAAGTAACCCATTATACGACGATTTTGAGCATCCCAGTGTTGGCAACCGTTAAATAATTATTGTACAATTAGGATAATTTTGGCAGTTTTATTGACGTACTATAGTACATTTGGACGTAACAAAATTTGCAAGAAGAATTAACTAATTAATTCCGATGACGAAATTGAAGACAAAACACATAATTTTGATTGTTATTTACAATTACTTCACTTCTCGAGGTTGGAAACACTGAGTGTCAGTTTCAATTGACAACTGACAGATGTATAAACTTAACCAATATTGTATTTTTTTACAGTTTTTTCTAATGGCTGTGGGATTCGAACTGAGGATCTCACGATCCACAACCCGACGCGTTACCAAGTTAAAACAGTGTGTGTGGTACCAGCAAATACCTTTGGGCCAAATGAAATCTTTTATTAATTTGATATTATTTCTTCTTAAAATATTCTTTAAAATAACAGAATTTAAGGTACAAATAAATTGAGTACAACAATTCTCTCTTTGTAAGATCAGAATAATATTTTTAAAGTTATTCTAAAGGTTTTAAATGTATCTCTGGACGGTATTCAGCATTGAGAAATGCTGTAAAGCATTTATTGCTTCTAATTTCTATCAATAAATGTATCATTATGTGTTAAGTATATGTGTAGGAATGAAATTAATTAGTAAATAGAATAAAATTGACTGTGTCGCGTGGGTGTTGGGTAAATAATTTCAAAATGTCGACGAATTAAAATGCAGGTAAAAATGGGTATAAAATATCGAGGCGTTGTGAATATAAAATAAATAAAATCAAACCGTTATGCGACTTTCTCTTCTTAGTAAGCTGAATATTCCGTATTGCTGTTTTCTATGTAAAATAATGCGTATATGTAATTATTTGCAATAGCACCTAATTGAATTTCAATTTTCCTGCAGTATGAAAATAAAAGGATAAAACTATGTGAAATACCTAGTTGTACACGCCCACTTATAGTTTCTATTTGCCATAAATTACTATATTATTATACGGATATTCTCTTCAACTGGTTTCTTCAAAATACAAACAATACGACAAATATTATATTTATTCAAATTATTGTATTAAAAGTCACGGGCTGGTACCACGAGCTCTGTTTTTGGGTGTTTTAAGAGTAGTGTTTTTAGTTCGGTTTTAGCTCTGTACAATGTTCTAAATTTGTTTTATAAAAAAATGCTTCAAATAGAACTTACAGAGAAATGTATTATCTACCACCTTTATTTGAAGTAATTTTTTTATAAAATAATTTTTTATTATACCTGCGACATAATCTGTGTTTAAAACATGCTACAGCGTTCGCAAACGCAAGATTAAAACACGCCGTGCAACAACAAAAATAATTACTATTAATATCTTTCAAAACTGTAAACATAAACAATAAATGCTAACTAATCTCCATATAAACGACATACGTCAAACGTCACACGCGCAAAATTATGAATTGAATCAAAATCATTATGCTGCTTTCCAGTTTTTTCCAGAATATGATGCAGGTATAATAAAAAATACCGTATGACACACGTGTATAAATGCTTTTAAAGCACTAGCGACGTTAAAAGCACTCCGCTTAGCGTCGTGCTCTTAAACTCTCGTACGTGCTTTAAAAGCTTACTTATACACTATTAGAACATTGTACAGCGCTAAAACAGAGCTCGTGGTACCAGCCATCGTGTATAAATGATTGTTGAAGGTTGAACAATTATTGAGAAAATAAGAAATGACATATTTTTTTGGTGTACAGTTTACCATATCATACAACAATCAAAGAACGAACTGTATTAGTCAATACAAACCCTGTCAAGCAATGCCCTAGCACCCCAATTAATCGGTAAACACGGGTACCACTACCACAGGATGTTTACATTTTTATATAACATCAGTTGGACAACATCACATGAAGCCAGCGGACGCGCTCATTACAAGTGTTGATGATTGGGCCCTCCTTGTCTTTTCACGTGGTGTTGTCTCTTTCTAACACATAAGCAGGACGACGCAACAGGGGGCGAACGTGTTGGGCTGGACCCCCCATCATGGGACAGCACAGGGTTGCATTGAGGAGGATATACAATTATATATTTCTTTGAAAATACAATCATACTTCTACCTCTTACCCTAATGAATACTCCTGTATTATATTATAGAATAATATTGTAATATTATGGCTTTTTGGACTAGTAAAAAAATCGTTACGGCCCTGTCGAGACACAGAGGCCCTACTCGTTTGTTTGTTCGACGGTCACTGGGTCAACTTGGCCAACTCGATTCGGTTTATTAAAAATTTAAATTGTACGGCTACTGCTTATGGTTCATCCGCGATGTTTTACTGTTTCTTCCGCTGTTTATCTCCCGGTTCATCGAAATCCCACCAAATATGAACGATACTTTATAATTAAATCGAGCTTCAATTTATAAAAAGTAATACATTAATAGTTATTTATGTATCAAGGCACTGAAGTTTTACTTTTTATCACGAATATGGAATTTATTTGCCGAGGCTCGTAGAGCCGAGGAAAATAAACTATGTGAAAGATAAAAGGAACTTCAATGCCGAGGTACATATTAAATTTTATTTGAAATCAAATATTAGAAAAAAAAATTGTCAGTTAATTGTCAGTAAATAATACTCAAAATTATGTGTATTAATTAGTTAATTCTTCTTGCACATATTGTTTCATTTTACATATAAATTTACAACAATACTTCATTTTTTTATAAATAATTAAATTATTTATTATCGAAATAACTTTGGAAAATTAAAAAAATATCATACATACTCCTCGAAGTGTAAACAATTATATAAAAATATTATAGAAGCTTATAATAACTTGTTCAATTGCACGAAAAAAATAATAATCGATAACATAGTAAAAAAAACTGAATTTCTTCAATAACAATGCAAAGAGGGGTATTATTAGGTTAAAAACTATGCAGAATCTTTTATTTTTTGGTGTTTGACACGAATAAAATGATGGAAAAGCAAAAACCCCCGGGGGCAACCACACCTATCTTATCCCGCTAGGCCCTTTAATTTGGCAACTGTCAGCTGTGGGATTCGAACTGAGGATTTCACGATCCACAGTCCGACGCGTTACCACGGAGCTATTTTCCCCATAAATTTATAATGGAGAGGTAAAATAAATTGATTAAGGACTCATGGTATCTGTAGAGCCAATAATAATAGAAGAAGAACACGTCAAAACTATCTTATGTACCCAGCACATACAACTATTATATGGGACATAATAAAGAAAAAATCTGACGTGTCCAACACATAACCTCCCGCCCAACTCTTAAATAATACAAAATAGTATTTGATGATACAGAAAAATACCTTCTTATTTGTTTATTTTCTATTTATATTTGAGAAATTTAATTTTCTTTCGTATATTTCTTTAATTTTTTTGACATATATTTCACTAAGAAAACAACTTCACAATCACAATGACATGCATCATACTTCGTAAAAAATTTATAATTTTTAAGTGTTTCCATGGTGTACATGGAATGCAAGATTTATGAAATTTAATTTCCTTATATTTTATTATCTACAAATCTAATGAAAATTAATAAAATTAGTGTAATCAAAACACATGTAAAATTAAATTACAATTTTCAAAATAAAACTCTCTATCCCATTTTCTGACCAAAAACAATACCTTCCTTACGCAGAGGTAGGCGGGAGGTAAAAGATGTAAAATAATATTAGCTAAAATTTTTCCTTGATTTTTTATATTTCGCACCGTTCAAAAATTGTTTTGTGACCCAAATAATTTTATTGTCGTGTTTGTGAAAGAAAAGTTAATTATACTCAGGGACTTACGTTCGTTTTATTGGAAATAAATTAAAAATATTTACTAGCAATTGTAATTTGATATCAGACTTTCCCTGCTAGTATTTGATTTTTATGACGTTCCTTATCAATTGTTTGATATTTCTCCGGATTACTCATATCTAATTACAGTCACATTTAATTTGAAAATAATTTTGAAGTAACAATTCTACTTGAATTTTTCATGTATCATATGATAGGTAAGAGGTAAGAGCGCCTACTGTTCTTTAATTTATAGTTAACCTCAAGCAATAAAGCTATGAAACCTGAGAAAACTTTATTACTTATTACTGTAATTAAAACAATATTTTATGCTCCTTCAAGAATGAATAATATTTTATTCAGAAATATTTTCTCCTCGAGTAATAGTTTACAAGAATTATAATTAATAACAACAATATTTGTGCTCTTAAAAATTTAATAGGCAATAATTATATCTTTGATTCAGTATTACTATAAATCTATTGACCTGAAACGGAAGTTTATTTGAATCATAATTCATTTATATGATTATTAGAACATTATTTTAATGTAGAGCATTCTAGACCGCACGCAACCGGCCAATCATTTCTAGAGAAATTTTACGGTAGATACTAATTACATATTCATATTTATTAGTTTATTATAAGTACTTACATTTATGCAGTGTGATTGCTTGTAATAAAATAATTATTGTAGAAGAAGAATAATGGGATTTTTCACATTTTTACTTGTGAAATTACATCTAAATTGAAAGTTAGGTACAAATTTTGAAAATTTGAATATATGCCAAATGTAAAATAAATCAATTGTTTTGTTCAAATTTGTAACTTTTAACCAATCACTTGTCTGATACAGTGGCTTCAGAAAAATGTCCTAGGGCATTTTGAAGTGACAAAATGGCCGTTACATATCCATGACTACCATGTGTGACAAAATGAATTACTTATTTTCTATAACACTGTTTTGGAAAGTGCACATTCGTCAACTAAAAACTGTATAGGAACGACTATCATCACGAATACAGGAGTAGAAATTACCTATACCCAATGGTATGGAATATATTCGACGAATCAGAGCCGCATATTATCACGATATATGAAGTATTTTGATTTAGTTACTATGGTTACGACTGTTTTAATTTTATTTATTTGAGTTTGATGTATTCAACAGTTTTGTATTTGTATTTTTTGTATAATTTCCAAAATCTTGTTATAGAAAGTATAGTACATGTAACAGAATGGCTTATTCCATACTCGCCTTCGGCTCGGACTACAAACTTTTTGCTCGCGTGGAATATGTGCCATTCCATTACTTGTTGTAGAATATACTATTATCCAACACTTCTCAATAAATGCTTTATAACTATAGCGATTTTAAACCAGGAAAGTAGGTAACTGATTACCCACTAGTGGGTATAATTTTGAGAAAAGTCACTAGTGAGTAATTTTATATTTATAACAATAATAATAACACACAACATCTTGGTAATTACTTCGATTGCGCATTTTAATTTAGAAAATTTAAAGCATATGTCACTGTCAAATATTTCTGTAATAAATTTTGCATTTATTAAGAGATGTTGGATAAAACGTTAGACTTCACACATAGGCAAAGTGGAATTACCTACTTGTAAAGTAAATAACTAGTATTTTTGTTTACACTTTGTCAAAAATTATTATTATTTTTTGTGTTAGCTTATTTGGTAAATAGTCCAATAATGGTATACTTATTATACATTAAGGGAGAGAAGTGTATGATTTTTTCTCGCGGAGTAAAATTGAAGCACGAGTCGTAGCCGAGTGCTACAATACGACTAGGGAAATTATACACATACTATTTTTTATGACGCCAATATTTATGATTATTATTTTATTACAGTGAAAAATACAGTAATATACTATAAATTTGTAGATAAAGTTTTGTGTTGATATCTTTCAAATTGTTCTTTATTTTCTGGACGACCATCGAACATGATTAATTTACTAATTTGTCCCTATAGTATGTCAAATGAGAGTCATTTTACCGTCCCAATTAGTACTATCAATTACACGATCCCTCGCAGACTAGTAGCAAAAGCATCATCGTTAAAATTTCAATGCAACAAATGCCCGGCATATGATTAAACTAATTATGTTTGTCTTGGTCACGTGTCCTGCAATGCAACGCAAGATTGCATGCAATTGCAATTACCTCTTGTTACGAGCTCTGAAAAAACACATTCTCCAGTTTACTAATCTCTGTTGAATTCCTAATTAAAATAACTCGACATTGCAGTTTGTTTTATTTAATCAAGCTGTTTTATCATTTGCCTTCTATGGCGATTAGTGGAAATTGTCTTTAATTGTTGGTAAACTAAATTGATTTAAAAGTTTTTTTTTTGTCGTTAGTACATCCATAATTATATGTTTTAGATTGTTATCTTGACTGTAATGATGAGGTTGACGATAATTAGCTGTTTAAATGACACTTTTAATTTAAAGCAATCGCATATTTTTAATCGACGAAAAAAAGAGAAGTTCATGTTTGACCACGCATAACTTTTTACAGAGTAGTCCGATTTTACTAAATCTTTTTTTATTTGATAGGGTATACCTCTAAGTTTGTACCATTTAAATTTGAAGAATCCTCCCTTAAGGGTAGGAAAGTAGGGGACCCACTTAAATTTTAACTGTTAACCGATTCTACCACGCATAACTTTGTACTGGGTTATTCGATTTCTATGAATCCTTTTTTACTTAATAGGGTATACTTTCAAGTTGGTCCCACTTAAATTTTTAAAAAAATCCACCCCTAAGGGTAGAAAAATAGGTAGCCCTAAAAATCATAACTTTTTATCAAATAATTAAACTGACGAAAAAACAGCTGAAAAGCGAAAATTAAATAAATCCTTCTAATCTTAAAAGCTAAGCTCCTAAACTAATGTAAATAATTTTGAGTCGGCGACAAACAAATAAACAACGAACGCCTACCCAAAATTAGTTACTTACTACTCACTAACAAGAAACGCTCATCCCTTCAAAAAGTTTACTTTTCAATTATGACACATGTCAAATAAACTGCCTCTTCTGGTTATCGGATTATTACCAAAAACTTATCAGCTCTTTCCAAGAGGATATATTATATAAATGTACTTAGTATTTTGATCTGGTTGCTAGAAGAACGGTAAATAACGTTTACTTGTTACTCACTTGTAAACACCACTTATACCCAAGCTCGCTATTGCCTTTGAAAATGAATCTTTACAAGTTACTAATTGACAGCTGCATTGTAAAATTTTTACAAGTTAATAAACAAGATGAACAATGCAGTTGCCACAGTAATACTTACAAGGCTTATACGAAATCATTTCAAATAATTGTTGACAGAACAGTTGTGTGTAACTGACAGGACTTGATTATAATTTTAATTTAATTTACAAATGAGTAACAAGTAAAATGTTGTACAATATACGCAAGGTAACTGTTTTACTGCTTCAAGGAGGTGATCGGCTCGTCGGTCATTTCCTCCATTCAGCAGTAAAAACTGTTTTACCTTGCTTGTAATGTAAATAACTATTTTCACTTGCAAAAAGTTACCTTCCTATTTATCCGCTGTCAAAACGATAAAATTGTTTTTCTTTATGGCTTACTTTAGATTGAAGTTAAATTATCAGTATAGTATTTTTTATAAACTCCAGAGATCCACACACACACACACAGACATCATAGCGAAACGTGCTCATTCACTGAAAATTCATTACCGTATTTTTATTATGTTTCCTATACCTCCCTTACAGGTATGGGGCGGGAGGTAAAAAAAGAAATGGGATGTTTTGTTATTATTATTATCAGCAGATTTTATTACAAATTAACAACACATTTTATTGCATTTAGTTTTCGCAACAAGTAAGCTAGAATTTCGAAACAATATTATAATTCCTAGTAAGAATGTGCTAATAACAATTGCAAAAATGTGGTTACACAAACAATTTTGTTATTACAAAGATATCTCAACAATGTGCGATTGTTTTTATCTGCTACCTGCGATTATGAATAATTATATTACATTCCCAACTTTACCAAGGCTAAAATCAATTAATTACAAACATTATTTAATTAAATTGGGCTTTGTTGAAAAGTCTACACGCCGCATTGTTGAGAGAGTGCACCAGGCTACCTCAAGGGCCGGTTTATTTTTGTTTTTCATTGGAAGGATTTTTTTAGATGAATTTTAAGTGTTATCACGTTGAAGACGTTGGTTGTTGCTGGTAACTGGATTGCTCTGCATACATTTCATATCAAGAATGTTAGCGATAAAGAATGGTATACTTGAAAATGCTACATGCGTATAAAAATACATGCACAGGGCCGGATTCATGTTCAATTTTCAATATACGAGCCCAATCCCAAATGTATTCGTACCAGTTGAAAAAAATGCAATAATCAAATATAAAATTATTTTTTTCACGCTACTACTGTCCATATAGAAGTGGAAATAATTAATCGGATAACCCAGTACAAAGTTAAACGTGGTAGAATTTGTGGATGAACAATCAATTTAATGTATACCCTATCCAACAAAAGACGAATCATTAAAATTGGATTGCTCTATAAGAAGTTATGCGTGGTCATAACATAAAATAGTTATTTATGATATAGGTGTTACAAATTTTATGGGTAAGTAAGGAAGTTTTTGAAATGAGGCGAAGCCGAGTGAAACAACTCCACGAACGAAATAAAATCGCTCTCAAGACGTATATCATAAAAATTTAATCTACGATTTTCCTAATGTATAAGTAAATATTAAAAAATGTAGAATGATATTTTGACAGGTAGGGTTATATTTGTTGATTTATTGATACACATCGTTGGAAACTTGTTAAATTAACAATAAAATCACTTTTTTTCACGACATGGTAGGAAACCCCACCGTTCTTCTCCCGAAATAGTGAGGATAATGTGTTGTTCCTCTCTAGAGAGGAAAATATAGAAGTGTTACCAATATAAATGTTATTTACAAAAAATATATTATAAAAATTATAAATAAATTCCTAATTTTATTGAAAATTCTTATTTTAGTGATATACATACTTTAAATTGACTTACAATTATGTCTTATATTTTTATTTTTCTTATTTAATTACAAATTTGACAACTTATTAAAGATATTTAAGATTGGTTCATTGCAACCACTGCTACATCGCCTTGTGTCTGATAACCTAACTTTTGACGTGTCAGTCTGTCAGTTGTGTTCTCAAAGTGTATTTTAGGTCCGAGCAAATCGTTTTTAGAAACATGTCGTGAAAATAATTTTGTGTCTAACACGAGAGGAAAGCTCTTCTTCTACTCTCGTTCTAAATGCCTCACTCACTGCGCTCATGAGGCAAACATCGAACTCGAGGGGGAAAAAGAAGCGCTTTCCTCTCTAGTTTGAGAAGTAACTATTAACACGTTGCTTTGTTACTTTTAATACTAGTGTCAGAAAGTTATACTTTTAACTTGCTAAGCAACCGTTAAAGGGCCATTTTTAACAATGGTCATAGATAATAGTTATTTGTATATTTTTTTTATTACGAATAAACCATGTGAGTAATAAAAATACTTTAATGCCGAGGTACACATTACATTTTTTCCGAAATCGTTAAATTATTATTTAAAAACATAAATAAATAGCATTATGTATTTGTAAAACGTCAGCTAGCTGTTGCGACGGGGATGGCTCTGATAACAAAAGTACTGTCAAATCCGATAAATTAGTATCAAAGGTAAATAATAAATAAATTCAGCAATAGTATTATAGAACAATTCGTTTGTTATTTTAGGTTTGTAATTCAAGTTTGACAGAAGAGTCTGTAAAGTTTAACTGTAGCTATTATTTTAGCTAACTTCGCGTAATAATAACGTGTATTCAGGTATAGATTTCTGAAAAAAATATTACGTGTCGACTTGAGAATTCTTTTGTTTTTTCGTCGATTAAAAAATTGTCACAGTCAGACATCGTGAAAATGAGTCAGTAAAATATGCTTATCTGTTGAAAACTCACTAGCGAAAAATGTAAATGTAAAAAAAACATTAAAACACTTAAAATTCCAAGAAAATAAATTCTGCTGAGTATTTAGGTCAAGCCAAAGTAAAGTACGGTTGCAAAAATAACATTAAAATAATTGTTCGCGCTTTATGCTTTTGAATCCATTGAATGGAAAAACAAATAGTGTGGATAATGAAAGAATATAATCAACAGTTCATGTCATAAATTTAATTTTGTATACCTGTAAAACAATTCCGAACTGTACTAATATCTAGCATATCAAATTTGATTTATAATTTTCATTAAGAAATATACACATGCCATTATAAGAAGCCGTTTTCATGTTCATTCATAATGAAATATAATTTGAGATAAGGAGATTTATTCAGTAAACATGCTGATAAATAAAAGTAGAACACTTTGCAGTTTTAAGAAAAGATTAGATGAAAAATTTGCATTTGTATTACATGGCGAATGCACTTAAGTTACGTAAATATTAACTGTTTGACAGCACAGCTTTCATTTACTTTCAGAAAATATTAATTCATTAATTTGTTTCCCACAGTTGAACAGCGAAAAAATAAGTATTTTTAATGTGAGAAATGGAAAATTAATTGGAGAATATAAACGAAATAATTATCTTTCTTGGTACTTTTATGCTATTAGCTTTTGTTTTCAATGAAGAAATTAAAAGTATACGCAATTACTTGTGGAAATGTAAAAGGCAGCAAATAATATTTTCTATTTATATCTTTCGTTTATATTTTCTTCTCATGATGAGATTCTTCCAATACTTACAAAAAAATTGTATTTTAAAAATGAGTTTCTGTTCTCTTAATGTCTACATGGCGTGAACGAACACAATTTTTTATTTGGACAAAACATTTTTCTTTTATGAGTAATGTACTACGATTATTTATCTACATAAAAAGTTTTATAAATTTGCATGATGTCTCTATTACCTTGTAGAATTCAACAAGACTATTTTATTATTTGAAATAAGATAAATAAATGTATTATTCATAAAATTATTGTTCCATTATGAACAAGAAGGACCAAGGACTAAAATATATTATAAAAGTAAAGATTCTTAGTTTACACATACACTGAGAAATAGAGTTAGAAAAAATGAAACGTTAAATTCTATAAAATAGTTATTTGTATATCAAGGCACTAAAGTATAATTTTTTATTACGAATAAACCAAATACTTTAGTACCGAAGTATACATTATATTTTTCCGAAATCGTTAAATTAATAATTTTAAAATATAAATAAATAGCATTACGTATTTATAAAATATCAGCTAGCTGTTGCGACGGGGATGGCTGTGATAACAAAAGTACTGTCAAACTGTCAAATTTAGTTATAATTTTCATTATTTTTTTATATGTTTTAGACGTAGTCTGCATGTGATCTGCATTAAATAGGATAAATTATTGTATATAAGTATATAATAAATAATTTCACCAATAGTATTATAGAATAATTTGATTATTTTAGGTTTGTAATTCAAGTTTGACATAAGAGTCTGTAAAGTTCAACTTTGGCTAACTTCGCGTAGTAATAAATAATATAATAGTTACTGTATTATTAAATCAATTTAACTGAAAAATTCAGTTATACAGGATATGCTAATTCAAGATGCACTATAGAGTTTTCAATGCTATTTTGAAATGTTCAATTATTGACTTCCATAATTATTTTACATACAAAAATTTAAATAGTTTATTGAGCAAATATTTCTGCATTTTTTGACACTAATATATATAATTTGACTCTACTTGGAACCGGAAAAATGACGGAAATGTTTATTAGTAATTTTTAAATAACAAAATAAATGTGATATTAATCTGGATTAAAATATTTTTGTCGAGCACTATTTTGACCATAAAACCATTTCACTATATCTAATTTTTCTTCCAAATTATATATTTTTAATTATGACACTTGAAATCAAACACTGATGACAGCAGATGAGAGAAGAAACCAATAACTTTCAATTGGTATATTTGTTTTGTTATTTCATGGCACTGATAATAAAGTAAAACATGTTTTTACTACTATATTCACTGAAGAATTTACTGAACATTTCTTCTTGACCGGCTATGTCTCATGGAAATAAACACTTCATTTAAATCTGAAAAAATTGAGATAATATTATCTTTGTTATGGTTATTTTTTGTAAACATTCAACCTTGAGTTCTTGCGATGTTGCTAATAAATTTTTATTTCAATATTCTTGAAAATACACTTTTTTAATGTGCAAAAATGCCAAATAATTTTTTTATTGTTAATTTATGAATCATGGTGAATTATTTTCATGTGTTTACAACAACCATAAAATATGTGTACTGCAACAAAATCCCTAGCAACCCAGTAAAAGCAATTGCACGCTAATAATAATAATATCTTCAGCAAGCCAGACGCACACAGGAAAAAAGGCAAAAAAGTTGTCGTGTCTGACTTCATTCTCAGTTCTCACGCTACGGTCAGTAAGTAGTCAACTCACCTGCGATTTCCGGTCCATCCGGTGTGGCGCTGTTGTGCACTGTTGAGGGCATTTTGAAGAGGCCTTACACTGACATATTTCACACTGGGGGACCTGATGATAAGTAGTGTTTTTGCAGAAATGTCAACTCACTTTGCACGTGCAGTATTTGAATTATTTCACAAATAATTAATGCTGTTACATATATACCTTATTAATTTTATTTTAATGAGATCATCAGTATAGTTCCCAGTAACACATTTGAGGGTTGTTATTTTAACAATTTTAAATCTCTTTTTACCAATCGTTAATTGTTTTTCTGATGATATTAGAATTGTATCGAGTTTGATATCAAATTAAAGGTTTTGAAAAACTGAAATGTCAATAAATAATTTTGGGCGATCGTCAATTGTTTTTCGCTGAAAGTAGATAGAACCACTGAAATGTAATAATACTGGAACGCTCACTGAAAATGTGAGCCGATATAGACAGCTAGTTCCTTCAACTATCTGTCTTTGTTGTACAATATTTTTACATAGCAACCGATCAATAAACGCATAGTAACAGTTCTACAAATAATTTTTAGACAAAGAAGAGTGGCCCATGACATTTATCTATCTCAGACTCGTTTTTCGCTTTCGTAAGACTACAAGTGCGCGTTCCTGTATAACTATATTTCAGTGGATAGAACTGTATAGAGTTTGGTATCAAATTAAAGGTTTTGAAAAGGAGAATCTAACTGAAATGTCAAATATTAATTTTGATCGATCGTCAATTGTTTTTCCTATAGTTTGTTGAGTTTGAGTTTGGTATCAAATTATAGGCCTGGAAGAGTAGGGTCTAACTTAATATCGAAAATTATATTTAGGCGATTGTCAATTGTTACCCACCATATTTTTTCTAGTATATTAGGTATCTAAAATATAATTTTTATTATAGAAAGATTGCAAGAAATTAAATTCTTATAGCTAAATTTAATTATCTCTTTTAATTTATTAAGATACTGTCCTGAATTATTACGTTTTAACTGTCATTGTTTTTATGGGGCAGTACTGCACTTGCAGATCATAACATATTGTTCAAAATATATTGTTTGTACTCTGAAACCTTCAAGGAATTCAAATATTTAAATAGAATTCAATTATCGTACACAGTTTAAGAGCTACAGGCTGCTAAATTATAAAAAAAATATTTATGTTACATTGATCGCTTGCATAGTACAACTCAATAAATTAATTTTAATTTTAGTTCATATTTGAAAGAAAATTAAATACTTTTATATAAAGTTATTTATAACAGTACCTGTCAGTAGGTATTTATCAATTTCTTTGAATTTACATTTAGAGATAATATATTTGATAAAATATTACGAATTTTGAGACAGCTAATTATGTAGAATCGTCTAAACAATTTAATGTTTAAAGTTCCGGTATTAAATAAATTGAAAATTTTAATCGGTATTGTCCTAGTTGTGTTGGCAAAAAATAATTCTTCTACCGAGATCTGCGAAAGCAGAGTGTCGCATTTTAAATGAATAAATGCCACGATAATACGAGTATTCATTATTTATTATTATATTTAGTTCCAGGAATCAGTTTATTCCTCTCTGAATAAAAATAGCGGCTTATCAATGTTTATATACAAACAAACACTGTCTTCATTTAAATAATAAACATTAAAATCGTGCATAAATAATAGTGTAATCTTACGTGAAGAAAGTGGGTATTACTCGGTTCGGACCGAGAAGAAGAAGAGCAGGTATTCTGCAGCGCATAACAAGAAGAAGCGAAGTGTAGATTGCGAAGTGTTCTCTCATAATCATAAATCAGTTTTAAAGCACGACGGACCGGATACGAACATAAAATCCACATTACGAAGTCTGGATGTCAATTTTCTTTTTTAATTATTTGCTGCTGCACAAAGACTTGTGAAATGCACAGTCAAACCCGCCGTTAATTTAATATGCACAGGAGAAAGAAACTGGTTTATTTTCAATGCGCGATTATTTATATTTATAGATAATCACCAAAAAGCAATTGTTTCAATAAGTGTTTTCTTTTATTTTATACATAAACGAGTTGTTGATAACAGCACAAAACAATTGAATGTTTCAATAAGCTTTTATTTATTAAGTAAAATCAATGAAAATAAAACAAGAACTATTGTTCTGCTTTATTTTAAAATATGTATTACAGTCATTATTGGCTTATTTTATAAGGCAATATTGTGTTCTAATTTTTATTTTATAGTAAATCTCAGTGTAGGTTGTTACAATTTCTAGTGAATCCTCTTCGGGAAATATATCACATTTGATGTTAGCAAGGGCCTAATTTGCTTTTTAATTCACAATTCAATTTGAAATATTTTTTGTTTTAATAAAAATATATGTTCATGATCGACTAGTAGTATGTCAATTTCGGACATTTAAAAAGTATAAATGACACCACTGAAATTATTATTATAATACTCTTAATTCACGACAGTCAATTATGATTCATAATTCACTTATCTCGACCAATCACAGAGCCAGAAATCCATAAGTCACTGTTATTTTGAAGGCCTGATATGGATCACTAAGCAACGGCCATCTGACTGTTGACATGTAGTCAGTTGTTATTTTGTACTTGATTGACGATGATTTTTTTCAACGTGTGTTTTCAACGAATTTCGATCAATTCGTGTTTCCGCATTTACAGAAGTAGAAAAAGTATAGTATTATATTCGGGATTATGGTCATTATTCACTCGGATGATTTGCATCACTCGCCTATGGCTCGTGAAGCAAACTTCATCTTCATGAATAATGACTATCATAATCCCTTATATAATAATATAATATTTTTATATAGCCTCAAGTTATAGCTAACCTAGGTACGTAATAAACTACATATTGTTTGTTAAACATTGGAATTTTTATTTAAATACACCCTTACTACTAACAAGTAGCGATTCCAGGTAGGAAAGGATTCAACCAACCTAGTTTATTAGAAATAATAACACTCTTTTTGGATGTATTTTTTGTACAATTCACGATTTTTATATTTTTATTATCACATATTTTAGTGTTATCAAAATAATGATTGCACAATAAATAACCTCACTTCCAACGTGATCACTTATGCGCATGTACACAAATTGTCCACAACAACTAGATCGTCAACTGTCGCACGGAGTAGTGAGTAACATATTTACTATTCGTTGTGCGCCGTCGACCGCACCGATCACATCTCGGCCATGTGTAGTAGCAGCGTTTGACTGCACATGCACGACCCCTGCCCACCCCTGGACCGTCCCTGTGCGCGCGGAAATAGCCAGAGGCGGACTTGAAAAAAACAACTTTTTTGACATTTGTCGAGTGCCAAATGCGTCTGGGGTTTGTGTTATTTTCAGAGTGGAATAAAAATTAAAAGGTGATCCTGTAAAGATCAGAAGCTGAAGAGAAAGTGTAGATAGTGTTGGTTGGGTATTTTAAAATAATTACATATACATGCGAATTTAAATGAGCACATAAATATTTAATTACTGTTGGGTGCTGGCGCCTGAAATGTCCCATTACATTAATTTGGACAACAATAAATTTAACTTTATTTATTACAAATTATAATTAATATTATTTACTACCTACATCTTCAGCTCTCAATAGCTCTCATGCATAGCTAATAACATCATATCATTTGGCCCAATTAATACTTTTACATTTACTTAAACTTAAAACATTTGTTCTGATCTTACAAAGGGAAAACTGTTATACTCAATTTAATTGTATCTTAAATTCTGTTACTTTTAAGAATATTTTAAGGAAAAATAACAACTGAAATGATAACAAATTAACAACAATCACTGTAATATAAAAATTTCATTTGGCCCAAAGGTATTGGCTGGTACCACGAACATTGTTTTTCTATCTGATGACAACAAAATATCCAAAAATGTTTCAAATAAAAATTATATACCTTTTTGATTCCAATAAAATTTACTCTATCTCATTTATTTAATAAGATATAGCCAAAAACCCGGATAGGCCTTGAAATAATCTACTACTTACTGTTGATAATTGTTTCCAAAATATAATCAATTCGTAACATAAACATAATACCTCCCTTATGTATATGTAAGTGCGTTAGGTACACACTTATTTTATTGTTCAATGATCGCTAGTTATTGAAATACCAACATACATCACTCTACCATAAAAAAATTAATAAATAATACCGTATATTATGTATCAAGTGCCGAAAATAACAAAATTTTAGATCATAGATCATTTTTGCATGTGTTGTTCACAATGCTTCTTTTCTCTTAAAATTATTTTGTTACTGTAAGTACATTTTAACCTATGTATTTTTGCGGAATGCTTTCATTGTTGTAATCAAATATTCATTGTTGTAATCATGTTTACATGGTTGTACCTAATTTAATTGCCTTTGTTGTAATAAAATTTTCATTGTTGTAATCAAATTTCCTGTTATGTAATCAAATTATTGTTAATGTTCAAGAATAAGATAAATGACGTGATGATGTATTTAATTACGAGCCCAGAATCATATCATTTAGCCCAATTAATATTTTTTTAATAACTTTGTTCTGATCTTACAAATAATTGTTCCCAATTTATTTGTGTCTTGAATTCTATTATTTTTAAGAATATTTTAAGGAAAAATAACAACTGAAATAATAACAAATTAACAAAAATCACTAATACAACGATTTCATTTAGCCCAAAGGTATTGACTGGTACCACGAACACTGTTTTTGAATCTGATGACAACAAAATATAGAAAAATGTGTCAAATAAAAATTGTATATCTTTTTGATTCCAATGAAATGTACTCTATCTTATTTATTTACTAAGATATACCAAAAAACCCTGATAGGCCTTCAAATAATCTAGCACTTACTGTTGATGAATTGTTCCCAAAATCTAATCAATTCGTAACATAAACATAATACTTCTCTTACAGATATGTATGTGCAAAATGTAACAATATAAATATGGTGAATTAAACAATTTTCCTTTGTATGATTTTAACTGGACCAAATGATATGATACTGGGCTCGTATTGGTAAACTTGTTCTTACGAGTGAAGGTCAGAATTGATAGTTTGTATTCAGGATTCTCATCGATACGAATAGTTTGTTTTATTTTTCTTGTGGTTCGAAACCATGTGAAGTATGTGGGTTTCCAGACGGGTGTGATCCGTTTCCAACTCAAATTGGATTATCGCAAGAATGTATGGCTTCTGGACTTTCGCCAATTGGGAATTAACCGAATTCATGGAATTAAGGAGTGCTTTTATTTTGCGTGAATGTTAACGATGCTGACGCAGACAGGTAACAACTGTGGCTTCCTCTCCTTCAAATAAAATGTGCCCCTTATAATATTTTTTATATAGTGTCTGTGTTAGCTGTTAGATTTTGTTGTGTAGGATGAAAATGAAGAGCAACTGAAAGGAATGATTGTGAGCGTTTTCACATTATTACTAATTATTTTACACGACATCTCTTCTATGCTTTTTAATAAAATAGAATATTACTGAGCTATTTATCTGATATTATATATTTTAAGAATGGTTGCGAGCATAAATGAAGTAGGGAAAGGCTTAAATCTGTTATTGAATGTCGATAAATGCAAAGTGTTGGTGTTCGAGAAGAATAATTTGGTGACTGATTGTAATGTAAGACTGGAACAAATTAATGAATTTTTTATATTTGGGTAGTATGTTTACGAGGGATGGACGTATTGACTGGGAGATTTAAAGACGGGTGTCTGCAGGGTGCAAGATATTGGGTGCTCTGGGTACATTTGCTCGAAACGTGAATGTATCTAGAGATGCTCGATTGAGTGTTTTTAATAGTTCTGAATGTTGGGTGTTGATGAAGAAGCATGAACGATGTATAAATATGTGGAAATAAGATATTTGCAAGGAGTGTGTGTGTGTATAAGAGACATGATCGTATCCGGTATAAATTGGTGTATGGTGAGTGTGAGATTGAGAAGAATGTTGTTAAGGAAGTGGGAGTGAGTCAGTTAAGGTGGTTTGACCATCTCGAAAGGTTGTGAAATTGAGGGTGAACGATTTCGTGGGCATCCGAGGAATAACTGGTTGGGTATGATTGATGGTTTGTTACGTGAACGAATGATGTATGAATGTGGACGAGGTGAAAGTGATGTATCAGGATAGGAATGTTTGTAAGAGAAGGATTGTTGGTTGACTGTGTTTCTGGGTTCTTGCTACCCCATTGAGTATTGGGCTTTCAAAATTAAAATACGCTAACTAGTGGTAGAAAGCTAAACTAACCATAAGGTACATAAATTTCATTGTATTTTGAAATTAATTGTTATTTCTTAAAAATTAATAACAATAGTAGTTATTTTAAGAGTATTCCAATGTAAGTGTAACATTTGTTAAAGTCGTATTATTTAAATAATAGGTAAAAATGAAAGGTTCATTGTATTTGTAGATTAAAGGTTTAGATTGAATTTTCTCCAAAAAATCCTATAAAAACAGGAAAATTTGCAGTGTGTATGGCAACAGTTCTGCTATCAATAAATGCAAACTACCAATACTAATGCAAGCATTCGCCATCATAAGATATCATACAAAATGAGTTTGACATGTATCTTTTGGGAATTGTGATCATGGCGTTGATCTTGATAGTTTGGAAGGCCAATAGCGAGACGTTATGTATGTATGACATTTGACAAGTGACACATACCATTGTGAAAATAGAAAAGTCACTATTGAAAATTTTGTCTTCTCACAATACCTTCCTTACACATGGTGTAATGAAATTGACAAAATGATTGTATTTCTTTTGAACCAAATGAAGTCAGTATTGTGTGAAAAAAACACAGGTACAGTCCACGCATTGTACAGTCCAGTCCAACAAAAGCATCACAAAAACCAACACACAATCTCAATTAATGCTATAAATCTCAGTCCTCGTGCAATCAATACAGAAATAAATATACAGCCGGCAGTGAACACGCCTTGTACAAGTTTTTGTCAAATTTATTGCGCATCACCTCAAAATAAAACTCCACCGCTTTACTTCCGTTCCGATTGTGCGTCTTCGCAGTAAATGCCATGTCATAAATACGTAACGTGCTCAAATCGATCGCAGGGATACAGAAAGAATTATTAAGTTATCGTGGATGCAACTGAACAACGGAGTTTTCAGAGGAGAGCAGGTTGAGAGGATGGCCTCCACTAGGCTGGCGCGTTGTAAACGCACGATGGTACAGATAACCCCGGGCTCGTAGCTGGCGCTGGCTTAAGATAAACCCGTTCCACAATATGAACACAGTTATTTGTCTCTTCGTGTTCCCTTCGACTCTTGCCATTTCAACTATTCTCAGTTTGGACGAGAGATTTGTACAGGAATTCATTTTGAAGTCGGAGCGAAAATCTTAAGCGAACTCATTTGTTGTAGTTATGGAGTTATACTCTATTTGATAATGAGAGAGTTGTATCTGTGTCTGTATTATCTATGCCACTGATATAATAATAGTATATTCTACAACAAGTAATGGAATAGCACATATTCCACGCGAGCACAAAGTTTGTAGTCCGAGCCGAAGGCCATTCCGTTACATGTTGTAGACTATATTTTCTATAACAAGATTTTGGAAATTATGCAGAAAATACAAATATAAAACTGTTGAAAACGTTAAACTCAAATAAATCAAATTAAAACAAACAGACGTAACCATAGTAACTGAATCAAGATACTTTCTATATCGCGCTAATATGCGGCTCTGATTCGTCGAAAATATTCCATACGCAACGTATAGAATGTTAGTGATTCCATAACAATTTTTAGTTGTGGAATGCCTAGTTTTCAAAGCAGTGTTATAGAATAGTATATTACATGCGAGTACAATACTATACTTTATCCACAACATTTCGTCAAATATTTGTTTTGAAATTATAAGAAAAGTAGAATTTTTGCTTTGACAAATACAAAATAGTATATTGTACAACGAGCATGAAATGGTACTCATTTCCTACGAGTATGGAAGTTTGTAGCATGAGCCTTTGGCTCATGCTGCAAATCATGCGAGTATGAAATGGACATTCCATGCGAGTTGTACACTATACTTTTTCTACGACCACGATATTATTTCCTAATTCATTTAATATTAATTAAAAAGTTGTCTCGCTTTCATCATTCCAATATTTGACAATTCTAAATAAGTATCCTAGCAAATTCACCAGTACTTCAATGAGCTGACCTGTATTGAAATACTCACAAAACAAATTCATTTCGCACGATGCTTGCAATGTACCTCATATCCCTAGCAACAACAAACATACAATGAGCAAATTTCTAAGTAGTCGTAGAAAAAACTGTTTGTTTATCAACATAGACAAACTGTAGCAACCGTCGCTAGGATACGTACTGTTGTAACAAAATTTTGAAATGATTTGACATTTAGCAGAAAATCTTAAAACCAATTATTCAGCTACAGTTTAAGCTTAAAAAGAAAATAAAAATATGAAAAATAAGAAAATTAATGTCTTTGGCTTTTTATGCGGATAAAATTACTTAAAAGTCATTTTGATTTTACTATCTTGTCAGGTAAGATTTGAATTTGACACAACGGATGAATAACATTAATTCATCGAACTTTTAATAATATTTCATTAGCAAAAATAACAAAGGTCATTAATTGATAAACTACAGTTGAACTATGGGTATATTATTTGACAGTTGTGGATAATAGCTATTTACTTTACAAGTGGACAAAGTAAGGAATAAACCCACGAGAGAAATTTTAGCGAGAGGATAATTCCACTTTGCCCACGTGTGAAGTATAACGTTTTATCCAACATCTCTTAATAAATACAAAATTTATAAAAGAAATATCATTTGACAGTAATATATGTTTTAATTTTTAAATAAAAATGTCAATCGAATTGGTTACCAAGGTGTTGTGTGTTATTGTTATAAATAAAAAAATACTCACTAGTGGATTTTCTCAAAATTATACCCACTAGTGGGTAATCTGTTACTTTCCTTGTATAAAATCGCCATAGTTATAGAGCATTTATTGAGAGGCGTTGGATAAACATAATACTGGAGTAATCTAATATATTATGCTACTCAGTGAGGTAATTTGATGCGTTTTTGTTTATTACCTCACTAGTTCGATCTACTTTACTCCATGAAATATATAATTACGATATAAGTGGAATAAGAGTCTTCATTTTGTTTTTAAGACGATGGATTAACAAATTAACAAAAATTCATGTAAAAATGTATTTCGTTTTTTTAAAATAAATAAATATATCACCACGCTTTTTACTTATATTGGATGTGGCATTCTGCTTTCGTAGATTTCGGTAACATTGAACGTGTAAATGTACCAGCCGTCATATCACGCCCTCCTCCAAAGACATTAGAAGAGGAAAACAACAGAAGCAAAGTTAAAAAAACAACTGTCTCATTTCATGAACCTTTTGTAATAATAATTCGAGCAAGTTGGG
Organism: Poecilus cupreus; assembly: GCA_963942605.1. Classification (NCBI taxonomy): domain Eukaryota; kingdom Metazoa; phylum Arthropoda; class Insecta; order Coleoptera; family Carabidae; genus Poecilus; species Poecilus cupreus. The sequence continues at coordinate 35,280,395 of OZ012717.1, forward strand.
AATGAGCGAAATGTGAGTCCACCTCTTCCTCTTCTTGTTGTTTTCCTAGTGTTCGATGCAGCAAGATGGCGGCCGGGATGGAACACAGGAAATTGTTGGTTTTTGTGCCGTAACGGATGATTGAAGGGAAAGATTGAACGGTTGGACTGTGGTAATGATGTTTTAATTGGGGTTGGTGGAGATTTGTGCCAAATGACTGCGAATGCGGATCGATGAGGAGGGAAACACGATGGTAATGAGATTATTAGGGCTTGGGGGACATCCCAATTGCTAATTTGTTTTTTGTTGATAATTATTACCGTTGGTTTGACAATTTTCAACAAAAAATATTTGTTCCCTACCTTCCTTTTTATGAGCTTTGTTAAGGGGTGGTTTGTTCGACTATTATCCACTGAAATATAATAATACTGGAACATCAATTGAGTCGAGAGAGACAACCAGACATTGGTCTTTCTATATTTGTTCTACAGTCCACTTACAATTAAAATGTTTAATATATGAATAATATAATACATTAATTGAAATGAATTCAATTAACTATTATGTATTTAAAGGAATTTTCAAATAATTAAACAACAGACTGTGAAATATTTTTTATTACTTTTTGACAAAACTATGCAATATATTAATTGCAACTATTCTACAAACAAGTGTTAGACAAAGAAGGGTGGCCTTTCAACGTTTATCTGTTTCAGGCTCGTTTTTGTCTTTCATAAAAGCCTACAAGTTAGCGTTCCAGTATTACTATATTTCAGTGAGACACCCACAACATTAAGAAAAATTAGGGAACTATATAAAATTCCAATAACTATTATAAAAACAATTGCCGATCGCACAAAATTATTTGTTTATTTACTGGTTCAATGTTCAATACTCATTTGTAAGCCTTTTAGTGTAAATTCCGAAGGATGCAATTAACTATTATAAAACATCTGTTGTGGGAACCACAGTACCTCCCGTCATAGATTTCTTATCAAATAGTGTAGGAACACGAACCATCACTATCAAGAAACGATCAACCCTTCAAAAATATAGTTTTTACTTATGACACTTGTCAAAAATAGATATTTTTTAAGTGTTGTTTTATTATTTCAAAAAGCACAGGTTAATAGATTGAAACGAAAATGTCAAAATATAATTTTCTTCAACGTATTGCAATTCGTAAATGGAGGCAATAAGAGAAAAATGTTGCAAACAATAATTGTACATAATAATATTTGAAATATTATTATAAGAACAAAAATTGTTATTCAACCATAATTTACTGAGATATTTCAAAATAACTTGATAGGGTTTCAAGTAAACTACCACTTCCGGTTATCACAAAAAACTAATTAGCTCTTCCAAAGGGGATACAATTGATATATACAAAATATTAAATTTTTCAGTTTAACAGTATTTGAGAAACCGTAACTCCAGAGATCCACACAGATAGACAGACAGACACACACACAGACATCATCGCGAAACTATTAAAATCGTGTTCTAGGGACCCTAAAACGTTGTCACTCACTGAAAACTCACTACCGCATTTTCAGCATGATTCCTATACCACCTTTACAGAATATGGCGGGAGGCAAAATACAATTAATGAATGTTCTAAATCAGTATTTGACATTTGTGAGACCTTTAATTTGTTAACCAACTGGATAGGAACTAATCAAAGTTAATTAAATGATTTTGATGTCACTAATTCTACACAATAAATTGAAAACTATGAAAACTAAACTTTAGACAAAGAAGGATGACCCTATAACATCTATCTATATCAGGTTAATTTATCGCTTTCATAAAAGCTTACAAATTAGGATTCCAGTATTACTATATTTCAGTGGTATTCTAGATTTATTTAGTTAATTTAAGTGACACCGTTAGCAAAAATGTATACAAAATTAGCAAAGCAAAGTTGCAAAATACATATTCGTGCTGTTCGCCACAGCAGGACAAAGCTGTCTAGCCGTTTCGCATCACGCACATGCACACGTGACCACGTGACACGGGTCGTGAGCGTGAACATGACCAGCGTGATTCATTCGGCGACAGTCTTTTGTTGTTTTGTTGTATCATCACTGTGCACTGTCCTATGAAGGATCTTGTTTTCATTATTTCATTTTTTAAGGTTATATGAATCTGGTATACGTTTCACTTTGTGTTGGTTTTGTTGTTGCTTTAATAGTAATGTTTATATTGCAATTTATAATTCAACTACAATATCTGCTATCTAAATGTAATTTTAGATGTTGAAATTGTTCAAGATTTGTTCAACAACTTTCTTTTCAATTTTAAATTATTGTTATAGTTAGCAGCACGCCATTTCTCCATTAGTTTTATTCGAACAATTTAAAACAACAATGATGTAGAAAGTATAGTCCAACTTTGTATTTACAAAACTAGTCTATCTTTTCTATACGAGAAGATAATAACAATTAATAGTATATTATTATATGACAGATTATGATCATAATCCCGAATATAATACTATATTTGTTCTACTCTTGTAAATTCGGAAATCACTTTTGAAAATGATCGAAATTCGTTGAAAACACACGTTGAAAAACGTCAACATAAAAATACACAATGACAACTGACTACATGTCAACTGTCAGACGGCCGTTGCTTGGTGATCCACATTACGTCTTTAAAATAACCGTGAATTATGGATTTCTGGCTTTATTATTGGTCGAGAAAAGTGATATATGAATCATAATTCATTATCGTGAATTATGGGTACTATAATTCATTGAAAAAAATAATAATGAAATAATGGGGATATATTTATACAGGAATAGAAAAAGAAATGTAAACTCCAGTTAAATTTACTTCTGTACTAAATGTACATCCAAATTATAGTCAAATTTTTAATTTTGACAGCAATGTTAAGTAATTTATATTGAAGCCTATAATAAAAAAGTGTGGGTATATGAAACGGGATCAAATCCGGAATACATTGGTGTATTGTGAGTGTGCGATTGAGTAGAATGTTACGAAAGTGGGAGTGAGTCAGTCGAGGTGGTTTGGCCATCTCGAAAAGTTGGTGAAACTAATATATGTGGGTGAGATTGAGGGTGAACGATTGCGTGGGCGTCCGAGGAATAAGTGGTTAGGTATAATTAATGGTTTGTTGAGTGAACGAATAATTCCAGACGAGCATGTATGCATCTGGAAGAGGCCAGAATGGTAGAATGTTTAGAGGAGATTGAATGTTGGTTGACTGTGTTTCTGGGTTCGTGCTACCCCACTGTGTGGAATACAGCCTAACGTTATTATAAAGGTTTCATACTTCGTGAGATAAAAAATAAATCGCAGTGTTATGATTGCAAAGAACACATAAAACAAAATTGAAACAATGCAACATCGAGTCGACACATCTTTATTAGGAAATCCTTGCGAGGTTTCACTATCGACTATCGCACCTCAATAAAACAATAGAAGAACAGCACCAGGCAAGTCTAAAATCCGCTCGCTCTCATTTGTTCTCATCCACAGCTCACTATCTCAGCAGCAGCGTGCTAAATGCCTCCACAGTCTTACATTCGGCGCACCTGCGTTACGATTTCCAATATCTGCTGCCTCCGTCCATTATAATAAGGTCAATGAGAACTTGAAACCTTTCATTGTGCTACGTCGTGATCGCAGATCGCAGCAAGCCCTGGACGCTCTCGCCGCGATTCGTTCTTGTTTACATTCACGTGTTCGCGATTCAATCTACGTTGGCCGTGTCTGACATGAATGGTACCGTCATTCACTTGTTTGTTTCGTTGCAACCAAATGTCAGGTTATGGGTCACAGTACACACAATTTGTGATTAGGTTTCGGGGTTTTGCTTTTCGACTTTCGCCATTCATCCGCGGGATTAAATAACACATGCATTCAGGACTTCGTCTTTAAGTTTAAATTAATTATAATGCATGCGTCAATGTACATGTGCGTGTGTATGATTATTAATAGAATTTGTAGACGTGACTGTAATTTGTAATGGAAGACATCAAAAAATTACATTTCATTCAGCAATTAATAAATTAACGTTATTTTTATATTCGTCCTTACATCACGCTAATTTTAATTTTTATTTAGAATGGAAATATTTATCTATCAATCAATAATTAACTATTACGAAATAGCGGCCCTGAAATCGTTTTGCTCTAAAGTAGCATTCAATAAGAAAAAAAAAAACATCTTTTTTCAAACATTACCACTATTCTTTACACGCGAAATCATTCGTTCACTCATACCTAACCACTTATTCTTTGGACGTCCAAGCAATCGTTCACCCTCTATCTCATCCGCATATATTAATTTCACCAACCTTTTCAGATGTCCAAACCACCTCAATTGATTCCAGATTTATATTGTTTACTAGAAAATAAATTAAATACTCCTCTAAACTTAACTTGAAATTTATTACTTATGTATAATTTAAACATGAATAAACTCATTTCTGTAGTACACATCGTAATATGTCTTATATTTATCGAAATATGGCGATTTGTAATATTTTTCAAAATACGGAAATTTCCCCAAATATGACTTAAAATTGTAATTTTTTTTTATTACATATCTTTATAATATTCGCGCCAGGAAACCCATTGCAGCAGAGCGTATCGTCATATCTCTAATATTTTTCGAGATATGACGATTTTTTATATTTTCCGATGAGCAACTTTGAGGGGCTGTAACTCGAAAACTATACAAGATATCGAAAAATATCTCCAGTTTTGTGTTTTTCGTGACATTTATAATAAATTAGTAAATTTTGAAAATTTTGAAATTTATTGAATTTTTTTTTCAAAATTTCGATTGGAGATATCTGGACAAATATGAAAGATACAGACTTGCAGTGTTCACCAATCGATTCAGCTCGACGAAATACATAAACCCTGAAAATTTCAGTAAATTCGGACAACCGGTTGAAATGTTAGAGCAAAAAGTCTGAAAATGGCCAAATTCAGGCCAAACGTCAAGGGGTAACACTTGACTTTTTGGACCAAAAACGCCATTTTCAGGCTTTTTGCTCTAACTTTCCATCCCGTAAAGCGATTTTTATGAAACTTTGCATACTTATGTATTTCGACGAGCTGAATCGATTGGTGAACACTGCAAATCTGTATCTTTAATATTTGTCGAGTTATCGCCGATCGAAATTTTGAACAAAAATACAAAAAAATTTCAAAAATTTAAAAATTTGCTTATTTGTTATATAAGGCACCAGAAACGCTAAACTGAAGAGAATTTTTAGATATCTCGTGTAGTTTTTGAATTACAGGCCCTTAAATTTGCACTTCGAAAAATACCAAAAATCGACTTATCTCGAAAAATATTAGAGATCTGACGATGGGCTCTACTACAATGGGTTTCTTATCACTTGTATTATAAAGAAATGCAATAAAAAATATTACGATTTTAAGTGAGGATATTCCGTGAGTTTTTTCTATCGGTATGTGAATCTGTATTGAATGATTAATAATTACAGTTTCTGTTATTTGTTTGTTCCCATACCAACTAAAATTAGTTTATTAAACATATAATTCAGTTTTGTCAAAAGAAGCAAACAAAATCCGATTTTTTTCTTGATTCCAATACTTCCTTATACTTTGTATAAGAAAGTAAAAATACTTGAAATCTCAGTCATACAACATTTATTCTTCATACATAACCGATGTTTCGGTTTACACTTAATCCTTCTTCACTGTTAGTAAAATCATGTAACAAATACATTCATAACAATCATTCAGTTTTGTAAAAACTTCGAACATACAAAAGCATAACACATACACATTTACGTTCTTAAAACTGACAACGAAATCTTTATGCTACCTGAAAATTTGTTGGACCGAAACTCCTGAAATATGTCGAAAGGTATAGGAAACATTTAATTATTGTATTATTCATATTCAATAGTTATATTACGAGTGCTAAGAATTTAATCGGTTATATTTGGCATGTTTAGCTTATGCAATAAATTTTACTTTAAAAGTGTTTGAGTACATAATAATTTGAAAAAATCCCGAGACCGCAGGTCGCGGAATTTTATCTTAAATTATTATGTACGATAACACTTTTTTAAAAGCAAAATTTTATAAATTAGCTAGGTATCAAATTTAATATATTCCATTCTTTAGCACGAGGGGTATATGTCAAGATTATTTCATGAATTCATAGTATAAACTTTAACTATTGGCGAAGAAAATGGAATAAAACGTTGATGTTGACACATTTTCACATTAATAAATCGGTACACACATAAGCAAAAGTCACCATAAAATTTTGTTCTTATATTGTAACTATAGCAAATTGTTTGTTTTTCTGTTTACTTGTCAAATAAATGTCAAAAATTAATAAATAAAAATAGCTTGAAATGAATAATTCAGCATGTTTAATGATATAGAATACCAGTAAAGGTAAAGAACATGTTCTGCAACTAATTATCCGGCTAAATATGATTTCAAAATATTCAAATATATAAAAGCTAGCTTCAATTTAATCGCGATTAAACACCATGGTGCTGTTTAATCACTTATCTAAAATGCACAACAATGGAAAATGAGACATTCTGATGAAAATTTACAGGGTCATCATGGAAGAGTACAAAGTAAAATATAATAATAAGAAGGAATGAATGTTAGAATGTTAGAAGTAAATAGTAATGGTCCGATGACGATTCAAACATGTGTCCCTGCTTCAGTAATTTCCTCTTTTCATAAATAAAACTGTAAACTCCAGTAAAATCTCAATAAATATCCACGTTCGTCGCATTAGCAATGAATAATTTGAATCCGAAGTGCGGTAATCTACCCAGATCGTCGGTTTTTTTGCCGCGGCATTAAGGGGACAGTTACGCCGTGTAAAGTAATATTTATGCCCGACAATGCATATTAATTTCTCTTGGTCTGCTCCGGAGCGGCCGAGTGTTTTAATGCCGTTATAATCGCCATGATTATTGCAAATCACAGCGCTGTGATTTGTAAAAGCATTACGGTTTTGCTGTTTCTGTGTCGGATTGCGTTAGGTTTCCGCAATTATATGTTTGTTAGACGTTTGCTGGGATGTTTGATATACATGGGAACGAGATGGTTTACGACCCAGTTGATAGTTTTCAAAATATTAATATTGATTCATGGCTTATAAATTACAAGTATACAGGCTTCTAGACATTATATGGAACGAGGAAAGTGCTGCAAGTCAAGCGGAAGTGCATCTCGGCTGCTTACACACTTATTTTATTGTTCATTGTTCGCATGTTACTGAAATACCAACATATATCACTCCACCTTCATAAAATGAAATAAATACTACTCGTATGTTGTGTATCAAATGCCGAAAATACCATCATTACATCATTTTTACATGTGTTGCACACTATACTTCTTTCTCTAGAAAGTATTTTGGGGGCCGGTTTATCAATCGACTGTTACGTTACTCTTGTGCTAACCCTGATGTTAAATATATAGAAATATGTATTATTTATGTTGCTGTTAGTCGATTGATAAACCGGCCCTAATATATATTTCAACCTATGTATTTTTGCGGAATACAATATTTTAACTTTCTTGGTTGTAATCAAATATTCTTTGTTGTAATCAAATTTTCATTGTTGTAATCAAATTTTCATTGTTGTAATCAAATTTTCTTTGATACAATCAAATTCTCATATTATAATCTATTAAGTTCTAGTTGGATTTCCGGAAATTTATCGCCTGGACTATTGAGTTTTTATTGTTACGAAAAAGACCACGAGTCGAAGACGAGTGGTGATTTTCAAGTGCAATAAAAACGAAATAATCCAGAAGATAAATTACCTTAGAAAATTATATCTAGCACAAAATAGACTCAGCTAGAAAATAATATTTTATGTTTTAACCGACAGAACTATTTTTAAAAATAAAATTTATTTGAAATTGGCACTAAAGTGCTCAAAAATCGTCATTAAAAGCTCAGAAATCCTCACTAAAGTAACCCGTTATACGATGATTTTGAGCAACCCAGTGTTGGCAACCGTTAAATAACTATTGTACAATTAGGATAATTTTGGCAGATATATTGACGTACTATAGTAATTTTGGACGTAACATGAAACAAAATTTGCAAGAAGAATTAACTAATTAATTCCGATGACCAAATTGAGGACAAAACACATAATTTTGAGTGTTATTTACGATAACTTCACTTCTCGATGTTGGCAACACTGACTGTCAGTTTCAATTGACAACTGACAGATGTATAAACTTAACCTATATTGTAATTTTTTTACAGTTTTTTCGTATTTTAGATTTCAAATAAAACTTAATATGTACCTCGGCACTGAAGTTCCTTTTTATCGCTCACATGGTTTATTTTCCTCGCCCCTACGGGCCTCGGCAACTAAATTTCATATTCGTGATAAAAAATTAAAACTTCAGTGCCTTGATACATAAATAACTATAGTGGCATCTCTAATTCCCATAATGGCATTGATATCGGAGCAGAGTAGTATAAAATTTTAAAACAGTATGATTTCGAAAACCACAGCTACCTACATTCGTGTTACTAGTGCGCTGCTAGCGTGATTAATAGCAAATTTAGCGTATTCAGAAATAATTATTGACACACTTTTAACATGCAAGTAAGGCACACTATTATTTTTATTAATAAATTGACGCCTAGTCTGCGATGTTTATCTATAATTATATTTGATAAATGATTAAAACTTTCTGCAAGATAGCTAGATTAATGAATAAAACAGATACAAATATTTATTAAACCCAATTATGCCAGCAAATAAATAATAATAAAAAGAAACAAATGAGAATAAGCCACGCCTCCTGTGACTGGAAAATTCACAAAAAGATTTGCGAAATAATTAATTAATTTAATTAGTTTATTCATTCGTAAACTAATAAATATAATTTTGACCGAAATTATTAAATGAGGTGTTAATGAATCTGCCACGCCCATTGACAGGAGACATCGCAAAAAATTCTAAATACCCAGAGCATGTTACTTGTTAATTAGTTTAATTAAATAGATCTGAGCTAATTTACGACATACAATTGCAGTCGCATTGACCTAACATTGAAATGGAAAGAATTTCTGTTCAGCGCATTCATTACTAATTATGTAACGCTTAGGACAAACTGTTCAACAGAATTTCTACATTCCAGTAATCTTATATCCTCGGCATTTAGGGAAATGTCGGGAAAACACTCAGGATAGATTGGTTGTTCAACAGATTACACATATTTTAAAACTAAATAAATATCTATTAGTTTAAAAAAGTCAGAACTTATATTTATAAAATTAAATAGATTTTAGAATTGTAGTTTTGTAATACGAGCTTAACCTCAAATGTATTTGTACCACCTGAAAAACATGCTAAAATCAAGTATAATAATTATTTTTTTCACGCTTTTATTGTCGCTATACAAGTTAATATTATTACGTCACCTACTCGTATGTATTGTACCGTGTTCTTAGGTAAATAATAATTTTTCGATAGATATTTATAAGATATACTAGGATCTCAATACTTTTCGCAAATCCGCACCTAACACACTTCCACCGACTGAAAAGAAAATATTTTTCTGTCTGTTTTAAAGTATACACAAAAAAATGAAATATTACAATAGCAAAAATTTATCTTACGTATGTGACCGCAATTTAGATATTTACATTAACAATAATTGTATTTATGTTAGTAATAGCTGCTACAATAATCAAAATAATATCATTACTAATATAAATATAAATTATTGTAAATATCTAAATTACTGTCACTATACCTATGTAAGATAAATTTTTGCTATTGTAACAATTCATTTTTCCCATGTATATATTTATTTCTAAACCGCGCATAAAAAATTGTTATAATGGGAAATTTCTTAATAAATAATATTGTCAGAGTGTACTGAAACTAAATATATTATTTATTAAGAAATTTTTTATTATAACAATATTTTATGCGCGGTTCAGAAAATCAGAAATAACCTGCGTCAAATAATCAAATACAGGGTGTTTCATAACTTCGAGTACATACGTTAATGGTATGTTGTTTGATATGCTGATTACGAATCAAAAAGAATTGTTTTTAAATTCGAAAAATTAAGGGGTGTTTACCTAAAACATTTTTTGTATTACTACGCTGGATTCGCTTTCCTATTAAACCCAAACAATGAAATAGGTAATCAACAATTTAAATTACATAATACTAGTAAAATAAACAAACAAAATTTAATTATTTTTAATGAAACGATAATTATTAACATAATCATCCATCCAGTGGCAGTGGCAACAAAAAATTTTGTACTGGGAAAAATGGAAAATAATTTTGCGATTTAAAAAAAATTATTTTTGGTTCGTAATCAGCATATCAAATAACATATATCATTAACGTATGTATATGAAGTTATGAAACAACCTGTATATTCATAATTTTTAGCCCACGTAAAAAAATCTAGTCAACATGCAATTGAATATTGTTTTTAATCATTACACATTCAATATTATAAATATGATTGAAATATTTTCATTTTGGTTTGTGGAAGCGCGTTAGGTACGGATTTACGAAAAAGTATTATGATCTCATTTAGACAGTAAGTTTTATAAATATCTATCAAAAATTATCATTTACCTAAGAGTAGAGTATAAAGATGACGTTATAAATTAGACTTGTATAGCAACAATAACAGCGTAAAAAAAAATTACATTTGGTTATGACATATTTTTCTAGTGGCACGAATACATTCAATATCTTGTACACTAAAGGGAATATAATGGTATATTACATCCCTCAACTATTACTACCCTTGCGTATTACAATTGGGGATATAATATGCCCATAGCTACCCTTATAATGCAATAAACTAATATGTAATTCCTGATGATAAAGAAATTTTCTCTCATCAGGTGTGGTCCGAGATATTTACGAATAAAACTGCGTCTATTATAAATTATAAATATTGTTGCTAAGTTAACTGTATGTAGTACTAATGAACCAACAAATAAACGTTAAAATAGTCTATAAAGTACAGTTAATTAGTTGTAGAATTGAGCTCTATAAAGTAACTAGAAATATGACCGTACAGGAATTTGTAAAATATCGTTTGAGTAATCTTAAGTGAAACGGAGCGAATGAAATAATTAAACCGTGTAAACGGTAATTTAGAAATAAATCTTTAATATTTTCACGTAAGAGATTATCTTTTATATTAAGGTAATAAATCTGAAGTATTTAAGGAAAATTACTCATTTTAATAATTCAAAAATACGTGTAAAATTTCTTCGCAAAAATATGAGATGCTATCAGAATGAAAATAACTGTTATTAACAACAATAAAATGTGTAATGAGGGGCATGGGCGTACGTGTGGGCGGGGATTTAGGCCCAACTTCCCGATCCTGATGAAATTCGATAATTTGTGAAGATATTTTCACATCATAACAATGTGAAGAAGTCGTGACGCGAATTCAAGACGCTTTACCGAAAAGGTGCGCAGGAATTTAAATTACCAAGATATGTTTTGGTTTTTATCGTTTTTAATATTATAATGTTTTCCGAATTTCTACTTTGTTAATCAAAAATATACTGTGACTTTTTCCAGGACACATCATAGCGGGTGTTCATTTTACAGAAAAAAATATGATAAGAATTTATGAAAAAAAAAAACTAGTCAATAAGGCACTATTCTTATAAAAAGCTAATTGTTTGACTGACTGCTAACATATTTACTCTAATACATAGTTTATTTTATTAAAAAACTGTAAGTATATAAGCCCAGAATCTTATAATTTGGCCCAGTTAAAATCATACAAAGGAAAATTGTTTAATTTACCATATTTATATTTTTACCTCCCGCACATACATATCTGTAAGGAAGGTATTATGTTTTTCTACGACCACTTAGAATTCTGCTCATTGTATGTTTGTTGTTGCTAGGGATATGAGGTACATTGCAAGCATCGTGCGAAATGAATTTGTGTTGTGTGTATTTCAATACAGTTCATTCATTTAAGTACAGGTGCCATTGTAGGATACTAGAATTGTCCAATATTGGAATGGTTAAAGCCGGACAAATTTATTATTAAAATAAAATTAATTAGGAAATAATATCGTGGTCGTTGAACCAGTATAGTGTACAACTAGCATGGAATGTCCATCTCACAATCGTATGATTGGCAAAACTTTCATACTCGTAGGAAATGAGTAATATTCCATGCTCGTTGTACAATATACTATTATGTTACGTATTGATTAGATTTTTTAACAATTCATCAACAGTAAGTGCTAGATTATTTGAAGGCCTATCAGGGTTTTCGGGCATATCTTACTAAATAAATTTCATTGGAATAAAAAAATGTACAATTTTTATTTGATACATTTTCTATATTTTCTTGTCATCAGATTCAAAAACAGTGTTCGTGGTACCAGCCAATACCTTTGGGCCAAATGAAATCTTTATCTTAGAGATTGTTGTTAATTTGTTATTATTTCAATTGTTATTTTTCCTTAAAATATTCGTAATTATTGCAGAATTTAAGATACAAATAAATTGAGTACAACAATTTTCCCTTTGTAAGATCAGAACAATTTTTTTAAGATATTCTAAAAATTAGATCAAATGATATGATTCTGGGCTTGTACAATAATGTAGGCTCTACCACATTTTAAACACTCAATCGAGCATCTCTAGATACATTCACGTATATATTCTATATAAGGAGGATATCCAAAAAATTCCTACAGATCACCAAGCAATTTTAACTTGTTTCCAAAACCAAAGGAATTTTTAAGTGGAAAACATTTTATAAATGAAGAAGATCTCAAAGAAGCAGTGACATCCTGGTTCAGATTTTTAGCGGTAGAAGAGTATATCGGCATTGAAAAACTAGTACCACGTTACTATAAATATCTTGACAGCTAAAGCGTTTCATTGGAAAATAGAGTAATGTACTGTAATTTTGTAAATAAAGTTTTGTGTTAATACCTTTCATTTTTATTTACTTATGCCAAATCGTTCTTTATTTTCTGGACGTATTATTTTATTTATTTTGTACTGTTCAAAATACTTGAAATAATAAAATGTGGCAGTGTTTGATTTGGAATGATCGACAGAGAGTACAATTAAAATAAATATCCAATCTCCTTTTGAAATTTGTCAAAGTGGAGCTTTCAAACTCTTGGTTCATTAAGCAGCTTTGTTATAGCAATGATATATGCATTGACACACGCAGCTCTATATAATTACAGTTTTAATAACCCACTCGAAAAATTATAGCTCACCTTTTCCTGTTCGAGTCGAAACCTTTCCTTTCATCCAGTTTCTCTCAATAAATTCACTACAAACAATAAATATATCATCAAGTCAGCATGGCGTGGACTGACTGCACAAAACAATTGAATTCACGTTCACAGCCTGGAGATACAGCAACAAATAGACCAATCAAAGAGCAGGATTCAGTAGGAAACACATGCGACGGTATCGTGAGATGCTAGCGCAAATTGGGATCATTTCGGCGATCGTCGCTTTCTTTTTGGATTATTCAACTTTTTAATGACCTTTGGCCTTGCAGTCTGCGGATGGCCACGCCTTCTCGCACAATAATAAAGCTGTATCTTCCTGTTATTTTCGTGGCTATAAATCTTTCTTTCTCTGTTTAAAGGAATTGGATTTCGGACTCGCCTTCTTGCTTTTCGTTATTAAATGCGTGACTCTTTAAATGTGAAATTAGTATAATTATTATGCGCGGATATTAAATTCAATTCGGCTAAACGGTGAAATTGCAGGGTTCTGTTGAATTAACGAATTATGAATTACGAATCGTTCTCAAAGCTAAACGCAGTTCTGTAAATCACACTAAATATAGGCTATTTGAAGAACGATAATAATATATATGGAAGTATACTGTTTACTTCATTTAAACGTACAAAGTACATAATGGTAATGGTATTGAATTAAATTCGCCTTAAAAGTTCAATTGATATTTTGTAATTAACATTTTTGTATAATAGGGTCCTTCCTCCTTATAAATGTCAAATAAGTTATTTATATTGAAGACCCAAGAAACATCGTACTATATATAATAAAAGTTCACAAAATATTATTATATATTAAGATATTTGAGTTTTAAAGATAGTAATTCAATCATATGTATTCCCAAATTCAACATTCTAAACAATAAACTTATTGCAGTATATGTTTTTAAGATAGACAGTAGTATTGGCATAGACAATATAAAAAATAGTTTTGTTAAAACGAGTAATAGCAAAGTTATTCAAATTATATTTCAATGTTTGATTCGTGTATATTGTGTAGAATACTGGTAAAATCGCGGATCTAGTTTCAGCGGTTACAAACTAAAAATAGAAACATCACTCCTCAGGATTTTTCAGGTTTAGCCTTATTTTTAAGCATATAAAAGTTCGCCGGCTGCTAGATTTTATATTCGACTTTATTATAAATTAACTGCATCGACTGCGCAGGTCACTCATTTATATTCGGTTGGAAATATTTTGTTAATTTAAAAATATGGTATTACAATAAAACTGACTCATAAATAATTAAAGCATAAGGAATCCAATATACTAATACTTCTGACGGCAATTTTTAATCCGATACTAGTTAGATATTTTTTCATTTACTTTGGCTGCATAGTAGATTTATATTTAATAAGATATTGTTATCAAAATTACCATATTTCATAATTAAATTATGCTGAATACGTAGAATATTAAATATGTCAAAACGTAATATAAATAAGATATATCAATTAAAATAAAATTACGAAATGTCAAATATTTTACGTTCTTGTTTAATTTTCCATGGTCGTGTAATAATTCTTCTAATAAATATTAATTTTATTTTGATTGATATATAATTTTAAAATTCTGAACAACTTTTGTACTTATACTTTTACTATAAAGTAAATAAGATATAGCAATATTAAAAAAAGAATAGAATTGAAACTTCTATACGCCACATCACATATCACACAATTTGTCTATTTGTTTGTGTTAAACTGTTAAAAGAAGAGAGTTATGTTGGAATACAATTAATATTTCATCATACATTTAGATATGTATATATAAAATAAGAGGTATCAAGTATCCCAATTAAATAAAATCAGAATTTAATTGGATAAAAGCAATATCGAGTTTCTCAAAACATACCGCCGAAAATAAATTATATATTTAAAACCCTTTCCCAAAAATTATTGTAGGCCACAATTATTTTGGTGAAAACTAAATGGTTCTACAGGGACACTTCAACCTGCGTACAGTGGCGTCCACAATAATTTCAATAAGGGAATTATTCGTATAATTTTAGAATATTCTGGGAGAAATTTTGGGATTGTACTTAGTATAATATCATATGCCTTAATTAGAAATTATTTATTTATTTATTTAAAAATATTAACAAGTAATAAACAAACATATAATAGTATATTATACAGTAAGGGAGAGAAGTGTATGATTTTTCCCGCGGAGTAAATTAAAGTACGAGCCATAGGTAACAAGCGAAAAAATTCACTTCTCTGCTGCGGTGTATATATTATTTTTTCACTACTGCAATATTTATGATGGTTTTTAAGTATTTTGTTAATTTTCATATTATTTGAGCATTTTCCCTCACGACGGGAGAAAAAATCCACAAATCTCTCGTAGATATGTAATTGGCTGTTTCTGTCATGATTTTGGTATCACGCAAACAGTTTCTCTCCCGGTAGTGAAATAGTTATTTGTCAAACTAGAGAGGAAAGCGCTTCTTTTTCCTCCTCGAGTTCGAAGTTTGCCTCATGAGCGCAGCGAGGGAGGCATTTCGAACGAGAGTTTCTAAAAACGATTTGCTCGGACCTAAAATACACTTTGAGAACACAACTGACAGACGGACACGTTAAAAGTTAGGTTATCAGACACAAGCCGGTGTAGCACTGTTGCCAATGAACCAATATTAAATATCTTCAATAAGTTGTCAAATTGTGATTTAATAAGAAAAAGAAAAATATGACATAATTGTAAGATAATTTAAAGTATGTATATCACTAAAATAAGGATTTTTAATCAAATTAGTAATTTATTTATAATTTTTATAATATATTTTTTGTAAATAACATTCATATTGGTAACACTTCTATATTTTCCTCTCTAGAGAGGAACAACACATTTTCCTCACTATTTCGAGCGAATAACGGTGGGGTTTCCTACCATGTCGTGAAAAAATAATTATTCGTCCATTCTTTGTGTGCGTCGCCGTCTATGGAACTATATTGAAACAGAATTGTCAAGCCCCAATTTGATTAAAAACCAATTACATATTTATGAGGTTGAAGTGAAAGACGTTTAATGATAATTATAATAATAAGAAGAACCGCTGTTATTGACGCATAGCGTTCAAAAGAACACGACTACAATCACGTTGGCTGGCTTGGCTTGGCTGGTGATTTTCTCTGCAATGATCGATTGTAATAATTGTATTTGGCCACCGGTTCTGGTGTCATATTAATTTGGTTAAACACTGTTATTTGCAACAGACGCAGGTTGGTCTGCCGCGGGCGACATCTGTTGCAAAGGCGAATTTTAAATTATTACACAGGGCGCAATCGCTTTCAGAACTTTTCACATTATTACTAAATATTTTGCACGCCATCTCTTCTATGCTTTTTAATAAAATACAATATTACCAAACTATTTACCTGATATTATTGTTTTTAAGAATGATTGTGAGTATAAATAAAATAGGGAAATGTTTAATTCTGTTATTGAATGTCCACAAATTTAAAGTGTTGGCGTTTGAGAAAAATGATTTGGTGACTTATTGTAATATAAGAGTGGAACAATAGTTATTTACTTTACAAGTGGGCAAAGTAAGGAATTACCCACGATAGAAATTTTAGTACACGAAGCGGAAGGCTGAGTATGATAATTTTATCGAGAGGGTAATTCCACTTTGCCCACGTGTGAAGTATAACGTTTTATCCAACATCTCTTAATAAATGCAAAATTTATTAAAGAAATATTATTTGACAGTGACATATGCTTTAAATTTTTAAATTAAAATGTCAATCGAAGTGGTTACCAAGGTGTTGTGTGTCATTATTATTGTTATAAATAAAAAAATTCACAAGTGGCTTTTCTCAAAATTATACCCACTAGTGGGTAATCTGTTACTTTCCTTGTTTAAAATCGCCATAGTTATAGAGCATTTATTGAGAGGTGTTGGATAAACTAATGAAAGTATATATTTGAGTAGTATATTTGCGAGGGATGTACTTATTGACCTGAATGTCGATAAATGTGAAGTGTTGGTATTTGAAAACAATGATTTGGTGACTGCAATGTGAGATTGGAACAAGTGAATGAATATGTATGTTTTCGAGGGATAGATATATTGACCGGGAGATTGAAAGGCTGGTGTCTGCAGGGTGTACGGTATTGGGTGCTCTGGGTACATTTACTCGAAACGTGAAAGTTTCTAGAGATGATCCATTGAGTATTTATAATGGTGTGTTAGTGCCTACAATGATGTATGGTTCTGAATGTTGGGTGTAGATGAAGAAACATGAACGATGTATAAATACTGTGAGCTGTGGAAGTGAGAGATTTGATAAAAGAGAGAATATGTTGGTGTACGGTGAGTGAGAGATTGAGAAGAATGTTGTTAAAAAAGTGGGAGTGAGTGAAACTAATATATGCGGGTGAGATTGAGGGTGAACGATTGCGTGGGCGTCTGAAGAATAATATATGATTGATGGTTTGTTGCGTGAACGAATGAATGTGGATGAACGAAAGTGGTGTGTCAGATTGATTGTTGGTTGACTGTGTTTCAGGGTTGGTGATACCCCACTGAAAGGGATATAGTGTGATGTTATGTATGTATATATGTAAGTAAAGATATATTAAACTATTGACTGTGGTTATAGATATTATAAAGGTCATGAAGTGAAATAAATTATGTGTGTCTCCTGTTAATTAATTGGATAATTTGTACATGGAGATTAAAAGATAAATTTCTGTGTTCTTACATTTAAGTAGGTACTCGATGTGTTATTTTTATTTGTATAATAGATTGCTATCACTAGTTTTTTTATATAGTAAAAGCTGTATAACCAGGTTTTAATTAAATTGTTTTTGGATAAAATAAAAATAAAAATTGAACAACTTCATACTACAAAAACTATATTATTTAATTACGGTGTCAGGCAAATGTTCTACTCTAAACTAGACCATTCTCTAACCAATATACATACTATATTATATTTTGCGACACGTTAGCATGAATCCAATAGAATTTAATTTAATAATGGATGTGAAAAAGATATTCTATTATAGAAAATTACAGTGCAGAACAAAACAGATATTATTTTGCATTTAAACTATTCATTTCAAGCGCATAATAGCTTCAACATCCGTTGTGGTTGTGAAATTGAAAAACATAATTAAATCAAAATTGTACGACCTAAAACCATAAAACTAGCCTAATAATTATAATTGTTATATTTATCCCGATATTAGACAGTTTGTAATAACCGTAAAATGGATAAAATAACTTTTATCTACGATAGTGTGTAAAATTGATGTTTAATTGTTAGATTTAAATTTGTAAAACGGTTGTTTAGTAACACGACTTCATTAGTGACGGGTTGCCGAGCAACGAGTAATTAAAATTTTTAAAACGCCAAATTTGCAAAAATTTTGTTATCATAGCAAACTTCTCATTTAATCTAGTGTTCCTAATTCATAAATAAAATAATTTTTTTATATTTATTGGGATTTTTCATTATATTGTAGATAAAATATTGTACGATACACATACGTAAAGCGTCTTTAGTAACTCAGGGGTCTTAAAACACGAGCATAGCGTCTTGTCCACAAAGATTGTTACATAAATATCTATTATATCATACTGTATCATATTTGCATATTTACCGGACTGATTTCAACTTTTTTCTGCTTAGAATTCTTAGTTAGACCTATTTTATTTTATTAAATACTCGATTTCCGTCTTGCTAAGCACCCTTACTGCAGTGGAAGGCGGAAGGTGCGATTATAATAAGAAAAAGAAGAGAAAATGTCAGTGGACTTACCTTCATGCCACACGTTCTCCATGTCAGCAACGATGGTATCATCATCGGACCAAAGAATTTCATCGGTGGATGCAGCAATACTATGGCAGTCGTCCAACATGATGAAGAAGTTGATGGATCTAGTCTGGTATCAACATTAGGACAATGAAATATTCTCGACCTGCAAAGAAAGATAGAATTTTCTTTAGACAATTAAAAGTACATAAATTTAAAAATAGTTCTGATATATACAGGGTGGTGAAAAGAAAGACGCATCATAACATTTTTAATACTATTTGTGAAATGTTCAATTACTCCTTAATTATTTTACATCAAAAAAGTTAAATGGTTTTTTGTAGAGAAAGAATTTTTGCATTATTTGATACTAATATTAATAATTTTACTCTACCTGGAAACGGAAAAATGATGGAAATGTGTGTTGGTAATTTTCTTACAATTATCGGTGCTATGAAATAATAAAATAAATGAGATATTAACTATTTAACTTGTTTTTTTTTTTGTTAATGTAAAATAATTAGGGAAGCCAATAATTGAACATTCTTTGCGAATATATCAAAGAATCATTTATATAAATCAATGTTTCATTAAACAATAAATTGAACATGATTGCGTCAAAGACAAATTCACAAAATATTCATATTAATCGTTCGGTTACTGATCTAAAACTAACCTAAAACTAATTTCAGGCATTCGATGTCGTAAACAATATCGTTCAGCAACTCAATTTAGTAAGTGTATAGTATAATGTATCAATTAGTTCTACATGTGCACAGCCGTGTGTTCCGCAGCGCATGAAACATTCATTGCTTCGTTACACTGAATTAAAATGTATAATTATTATAAATTAAACTTGTCAAAAAAATAATTTAATAAAATCAGCGCGCGGTCTTATTAAAAATTTCTCAATCAGGCCACGCCTTAAACAACGAAACAACGAAACACTTGCCGGTCGGCCGGCTTTGTCTTTGCCACGAGAAATTTTGGACAAGAATTTCTTAATAAATATAATACATACATAATAATGGGTGTAGAATTAAATTGTGAAGTACAAGGGTTGCAATGCTATTTACCTGTTCACTTTACAGTAAAAGTGTAAATACAAAAGTAAAAATCCATACTATAAGGCCTATTTGGTTACTCAAATATTAGTATTCCACAAGGAATAACTGGTTGGGTATGATTGATGGATTGTTGCGTGAACGAATGGTTCCGAGTGTGAAGAATAAACGAGCATGTATAAATCGCACTAAGAATGTGGACGAAGCGAAAGTGGTGTGTCAGGATAGGAATGTTTGGAGGAGATTGATTGTTGGTTGACTGTGTTTCTGAGTTCGTGCTACTCCACTAAGTGGGACATAGCGTGATGGTATGTATGTATGATATATTAATCAAATTATATAAGGTACTATTTTTCACGACTGGGAGAGAAATTTGGTTTCTATAATATCAAAATCATGACAGAAACAGCTAATTTCATATCTACGAGATTTTTGTGTACTTTCTCTCCCGTCGTGAGGGAAATAATGTGAAAAAAGAACAAATCAAAGCTATCATAAATTATATTACAATTCAAATAATTTTGAAATACATAAACCATCATAAATATTGGAGTCGCGAAAGAAATAGTATATACACCGCAGGAGAGAAGTGTATTTTTCTCTTGTCGTATTGTAGGCCTTGTCTACACCTCGTGCTTCAATTTACTCCATGGGAAAAAATCAGATACTTTTCTCCCTTAATGTAGGTATAATATACTTTACTTAACAGGCAAAATGAACTCTCAAATTCGCTTTTACATTATTATTATTTTCTGTCAAATTTCTATACTGTAATAAATAAATCTAAATATGTTTTATGATGTATCAAATATTTTTCATTTTTGTTTAATCTTCCATGGCTGTATTGAAATTTTTCTTACATATATTCATTTTATTTATATTGATGTCATGAATTATTAATATTTAGGTAACCAACTGTGTCGTATTGCATGGATTTTTAAATTCTATATAATTTTATATTTACATTTTTGCTGTTAAGTGTTAAGTTTAAGTTAAGTAAAAATTTACAGCAAAATAAAAAAAATTGCACTGAAAATTTTTTTGAAATCCTTTATCGATTGCGTGGGCGTCCGATGAATAAGTGGTTAGATATGATTGATGGTTTGTTGAGCGAACGAATGATTCCGAGTGTGAAGAATAGACGAGCATGTATGAATAAATGTATTGATTTATAATTTCCTAGATACTTTAATATTGATACAATTTTCATCTTATTTGGTTTATCAACAAAAATTTGATTGTAAAGAATTTGAATTGCTAAAAAATCCATGAAAATCTCAGCCTATTAAGAATTCATATATAAACAGTTATTTCTCTGTGTTCATTTGATCATTAAGATGCATCATTACAAATTAAATGTCTTACTTAATAAATATTCACGGAGTAACCAGTCAAAATACCGCAGATCTCACATAGAGAGATAACAAAATGTCAGTATAGAAAAGCAAAAATGATTTCGCCATACAATTAAAACCATTGTCATTAGCACGTAAATAATTTTAATTAAGTATTCATTAAAATTGAAATGACCTAAATAGGACATATTAAAAAGAAAAAGCCTTGACGTTTCAAATCAAATATCAAGATAGAATTTGATGGACCAACATTCACCAGAATATCAAGACAACAGATTGATTTATATAAATTAAATATCGATATAAATCATGCATTTGGCAATCGTTAATTCATTCGGTATAATTTCAGAGTAAGAAATAAAAGAACGTCGCCCGGAGCGGGCTCCGGGAAGCGGCTTATACTCCACGTTGAGGCAACTTGATTTTAATTAATGTATGCCCCCACACGCACGGTACGTGCGATGCATAGGTGACAAGCTGGTTAGCGTCTAGCGTACAATTGAAATCTAAATTTGTATCCCATGAAGTCTACACCCCTATAGATATACTCCCTTGAAATTACACCCATTGTAGCATCCTTTATATCTCTTATACAAAACTAATTGAATAATGCATTCATTTCTAGTGCGTTTTTCGATAAATAATGATACACTTTACTCGCTATCATACTTTACCCACTAAAGTGATAAATACATTAACAGGAACAACTGTCTAATTCTTTACCATCTGTCAAATTGAATGCACATACTAAATGTCAAACAAATAATATATTACTTAACATTAATTGTCATTCAAAATATTAAACAATTTACTCCTCGGATATTTAAGTAAAGACTGTGTATTTAAATATGAATGTACAAA
Source organism: Poecilus cupreus (assembly GCA_963942605.1). Taxonomy (NCBI): domain Eukaryota; kingdom Metazoa; phylum Arthropoda; class Insecta; order Coleoptera; family Carabidae; genus Poecilus; species Poecilus cupreus. Next base: position 35,302,721 of record OZ012717.1, read on the forward strand.
TTATAATTTAAGGAATAAGGATGAATTGAAAATTGAATTAGTTCGTAAAACGTGCTCATAAATTCTCTACACATCAAAGGATTCAAATTATATATTAACAGTTTACCAGATACAACAAAAAAAAGGATGTAAGATAACTAGGTTTAAGAAATATTTTAATGTATTCATTAAATGTAATATATTGATTATTAGTTAGTTGGAATGTACCTTATTATTATGTAAAAATAACTTCATGTTAAATAAAATATTAATTTATAGATGACAGCATTGAGAATTACGATACTTTCTTAAGTATATATTACATAACATTTGGAGCAAATAAAAAATATATTTTATACATAAATATATACATAACGCTATATCCTACTCAGTGGGGTACCAAGATCCCAGAAACACATTTTTGCCACGTCCAAATTCATACATGCTTCTCTTTTGTTCTCCATTAATCAAACCTAACCATTTATTCCTCGGACGTCCACGCAATCGTTCACCCTCAATCTCACCCGCATATATTAGTTTCACAACCTTTCGAGATGGCCAAACCACCTCAACTGACTCACTCCCACTTTCTTAAAAATATTCTTCTCAATTTCATACTCACCATACACCAATGTATTCCGGACACAATAAATAGATACTCCACTTAAACTTAAATATCTCATTTTTACAGCAGTTATACATCGTTCATGCTTTTTCATTCACACCCAACATTCAGAAGCATACATCAATGTAGCCACTAACACACCATTATAAACACTCAATCGAGCATCTTCAGATACATTCACGTTTCGAATAAATGTACTCAGAGCACCCAATACCTTGCATCCTGCAGACACCCAAACTCCCGGTCAATACGTCCATCCCTCGAAAACATACTACCCAAATATACAAATTCATTCACTTGTTTCAATCTCACATTACAAAAATCATTCATTTTCAAACACCAACACTTTACATTTATCGACAATTATGATGTGTAATGATGACTTTTCTACTCATGACTCATGAAAATGTAACGGGTGTTTTTTTTTAGATTTTTTTTTTTAATTGACTTTTTCCAGCGACAACCAATTTGACAGTTGACAGCTGTTTTGCCATTTTACAATAAATAGAGGCACATTGGCCAAAAGTACGCTTGCAAATTGTGCAAATTTATTTTGAAAAAAAAAAAACACCCGTTATAATAGGTACCCTAAAATAATTTGACGTTTTTAAAATTTTTCACCAGCGCGTATTTGTTTTAAGTTGATACTTTACAATTTTTAGAATAAAATAAACTACTGATGTATTACAATATGTAAATCTTTCGGCTGGAATAGTTGTAGAAAAAGAATAGAAATGGATCAACTTTGGCATTGTTACTCATTTCATCATTAAATTTTTGTTTCAACAATCATAATCCTCTTTACTTAGTGAGGTTAAGTTTTAATACTTCCTGCAGTCTCTTCAAAGTGTCTGCCCTTAGTACGGTCCTGCGCAAAATCGACTAAATACTAGGCCAATTAAGTTGACAGCCACCACATTATAAAGTTACTTTACTTGGCTCTCGCAGACTATAAAGTAATTAATTTCGACCACAGGAACTATAAAGTTCCCTATGGCATTAATAAACTAATATAACTAAACTATTATTATAGGAGGGTCATGTTCCTCGAATAAAACGTAAAAATAATTCTGTCATTAACGAATTAAAACCACGAACATTTAATTTACGGTTAAGCATCTTTCCAATCAAACAAAAATCCATTTACACGTTTAATAAGTTAATTAAAATATAGGAACTAATAAATCAGATGTCAATCAGTGTGGCACGACTCAGAGGCGGAGCGTGCACGGGGGTAAAGGGGGTGCAATCCCGTTATAAAGTCATAGACGTCCGTCACGCGCGAACGTGAGTCAGATTCGTGATCTTTCTCACGAACGTGCACAAGGCGTTAAATCTCACATGATTAATAGTTTTTTTATAGAGAACCTGTTGATATTTCCAGGCCAGCTTGGATGAATTTTTATTTTTACTAGGATTTTTTTATTTTGTTGGAGACTTGTTCTAATTTTTGTTGGTCGAATTATGATGTTTACGCGTGAGAGATTTTTTAATTAACATATTTTGTTTGACAAGAAAATTTTCATATTTTTTTAGAAGTCATTTTTCAATTATTGACATGAAGATTTTTTGCTGACATAAATAAGATATTCTATATTGATCCAGAAACAGAATTGATAAATTACTGTTTTAATATTTTCAAAATTAGAGTTGCAGATTAAATATAAAAAAATATATTTAACACAGTCAGGTTTTGTTATAAACACTAATGCCCAATATTATAAAGAAATTTATTTGTTTTTAATAAGTGCACATTATTTCAAATTATTTTATGACTTACTTAACATTGTTGTCAAAAATTTGATTGTCATTTGGATAACTTGATGCATGGAAGTAAATTTAACTGGAATTATTAATTTGATTTCATTGTAACTATAATTATTAAAAGATTTTTAACAAAAAATGAAACCAATGAAAAAAAAATCTGGTGTGGGCATCACACAACTTTCTTATACAAATAAATTGTTTACTAGAAAATAAATTAAATACTCCTCCAAACTTAACTTGAAATTTATTACTTATGTATAATTTCAACATGAATAAACTCATTGCTGTAGAACGCATCGTAATATGTCTTATATTTATCGAAATATGGCGATTCGTAATATTTTTCAAAATACGGAAATTTCCCCAAATATGACTTAAAATTGTAAATTTTTTTATTACATTTCTTTATAATATTCGCGCCAGGAAACCCATTGCAGCAGAGCGCATCGTCATATCTCTAATATTTTTCGAGATATGACGATTTTTTATATTTTCCGAAGAGCAACTTTGAGGGGCTGTAACTCGAAAACTATACAAGATATCGAAAAATATCTCCAGTTTTGTGTTTTTCGTGGCATTTATAATAAATTAGTAAATTTTGAAAATTTTGAAATTTTTTGAATTTTTTTCAAAATTTCGATTGGAGATATCTCGACAAATTTGAAAGATACAGACTTGCAGTGTTCACCAATCGATTCAGCTGGACGAAATACATAAACCCTGAAAATTTCAGAAAATTCGGACAACCGGTTGAAATGTTAGAGTAAAAAGTCTGAAAATGGCCAAATTCAGGCCAAACGTCAAGGGGTAACACTTGACTTTCAGGACAAAAAACGCCATTTTCAAGCTTTTTGCTCTAACTTTCCATCCCGTAAAGCGATTTTTATGAAACTTTGCATACTTATGTATTTCGACGAGCTGAATCGATTGGTGAACACTGCAAATCTGTATCTTTAATATTTGTCGAGTTATCGCCGATCGAAATTTTGATCAAAAATACAAAAAATTTTAAAATTTTAATAATTTGCTAATATGTTATATAAGGCGCTAAACTGAAGAGAATTTTTAGATATCTCATGTAGATTTTGAATTACAGGCCCTTAAATTTGCACTTCCAAAAATACCAAAAATCGACGTATCTCGAAAAATATTAGAGATCTGATAATGCGCTCTGCTACAATGGGTTTCTTAGCGCTTATATTATAAAGAAATGTAATAAAAAAATATTACAATTTTAAGTCAGGATATTCCGTGAGTTGCAAATTTTTCTATCGGTATGTGAATCTGTATTGAATGATTAATAATTACAGTTTCTGTTATTTGTTTGTTCCCATATTATTATATTTTCCAATACTATTCGAAATTGACAAATAATTTAATTTACCTGGGTTGGGCCTGGGTAATAATTTTATATTTTGAAAGAATTATAGCAAGAATGTGTAAGGCGTGCACGCAAATATGATTAAAGCGATCTAAAAGTGTTTAAAATTCATGTTTATAATTCAAAAGCATGTAACAAATATACACTACATCACATTTTGACACTATGATAGACTATAGTGGATAAACACTACGATCCAGTTTAGCTTTAAATCAATAATTCGTTAGTCGAGTGAATATTTGTGTTAACCTATAATTATGAAGAAATTTAAACATTGAAAACGTGTTAACATATAATTAATTTCTTCGTGTAATAAATGATTCGTTTTTAATCAAATTTTTTCCTATCACGTAAAGCGCACATGATAAATGATCATTATATTCTTTTATTCTATTAAATCAAGTAATGAAAGTCACAATTATTAATTCAGTACAAAATGAATGAAGTATTTAATTACATAGTTGTAATGTGTGGCTTCATCTATAGGTGTTATTATGGATATTTCATCATTATTCATAATCACTACTTGTCACGTCCCATCTATTTTCTCTTCGTATTAATTTATTATTCCGATGTGTTTGTGAACACTAATATTGTTTAAGTGCGAATCAAATGAAAAATGATCTACTATTCTATTTTTTGTAAAGGTACAGGACTTATTGTTCATTTGATCCAATGAAGACTTTTAAAATCAATTAAAAAAAATTGTTCTGATCTTACAAAGAGAAAACTGTTGTACTCAATTTATTTGTATCGTAAATTCTGTTATTTTTAGGAATATTATAATGAATAATAACAACTGAAATAATAACAAATTAACAGTAATATAAAGATTTCATTTGGCCAAAAGGTATTGGCTGGTACCACGAACACAGTTTTTGAATCTGATAGTTTTTGAAGGCCTATCAGGGTTTTTGGACATATCTTAGTAAATAAATAAGATCAAAAAGATAATATAATATTACCTACAATCTTTATTTGAAACATTTTTTACTTTCTTATACAAAGTATAAGGAAGAATTGGAATCATGAAAAAAAATCGCTGACGAGATTTTTGCGGAAACACATATTTTGACGTCCACTGAATCCGTTAAGACCAATTTCTCAATGATGTCTGTGTGGAGGATGGATGGATGGATGGATATCCGTGTGCGCAATATTTCATGAACGAGACAAGATATATAAACGATACTTGGAATTTATAAGTTTCATGAAAATATGAAGAGCTGAGTTGATTTTGAATGAAATTGAAAAACCGGAAGAGGAAGTTTACTGAACACACAAAACAATAAATTCCATTTTTTTCAAAAATAGAATCAGCTTTGAAAAAAAAGTTTCAAATAAAAGATGTTACCAAAAATATTTGGAATATAAAATGTTTTTGCACTTTTCTTGTACATGCTTCTAATTTTGAGAAAAACTAAATTATATATTTAATAATATATTTCAGTAATCTAGTTACACTGGAAACAAAACCTAAAATATGTTTAACATCTATGTCGTTTTAAATATTATAAAAGCAATATTTTTTATTATTAGTTACAAAAATCATAGCTGAGAACACAAAATTAAATAGGTATAATATCTTTATGTCAAATAATTGTCACAATAGTTATACGTAAGAAACAAGTCATACATGTTCAGTTGGTTTTATTTGTATAAAAAAGTAGTGTGTTGCCCACACCAGATTTTTTATATTTTGTTGACATCACATTCAAAAACAGTGTTCGTGATAACAGCCCATACCTTTGAGCGAAATTAGCAATTTTAATTAATTTGTTATTATTTCGGTTGTTCTGCTCCCTTAATATATTCTTAAAAGATAACAGAATTTAAGATACAAATAAAATGAGTAACAATTTTCCTTTTGTAAGATTAGAACAATTTTTATAAGTTATTTTAAAAGTCTTAATTGGGCTAAATGATATGATTCTGGGCTCGAATATATGCGGGAGGTAATCTATAGATTATCAGAAATAAATTCTTCCTGAATCCACCCCTGTTCAACCCCAATAACTCACAGAGTCACAGTGCGAGTGTCACCAATCATTTCTCAAGCTGTCCGCTGCCACTGCGTCTGCATGGGCGGCTCGTGCGTGCGCCCGCGGGGGCCAACACCCCACGGTGAGTGATTCGACATGCGATGGGGCTAATTAATTCCCCCCTCGTGCGGTACTCCACGCACTGGTCAGAGGTTATTAATTGTCGGCTAAATTTCGCAAACAGACATCGTCAAGTGTGAGGAGGGACGGACTGAAGTGTTTATGAGGGATGATGAATTTTAGTGGGAGGGAATGGAAAGATAATTAGAAATATAATAATATATAGAAAAGTTTCTAGATTGTTATTACATTTTCAGAAAATGCATCTTTTATCACATTTCCGAATAGTATTTTTACCTCCTGCCACATCCTAAAAGGGAGTTATAGGAATCATGCTAAATTTCGGTAGTGAGTTTTCAGTTGATAAGCACGTTTTAGGGTTCCTAGAATACGATTTTAATTATTTCGTGATGATGTCTGTGTGGATCTTTGGAGTTAGGTTTCTCAAAAACTACTAAATTAAAAATTCTGATATTTTGTATATATCAATTGTATCCCTGATTAGTTTTTGGTGACAATCCAATGACTGGAAGTGGTAGTTTACTTGAAGCCCTATCAAGTTATTTTATAAAAATGTTAAAAAGTAAATTTTTCTACGACCACTTATAAATCTGCTAATTTTATGTTTGTTGTTGCTAGGGATATGAGGTACATTGCAAGCATCGTGCGAAATGAATTTGTTTTGTGAGTATTTCAATATAGGTCATTCCATTTAAGTGCAGGTGCCATTGCTAGGATACATATTTAGAATTGTCAAATATTGGAATGGTGGAAACGAGACAAATTTATTATTAAAATTAAATTGATTAGGAAATAATATCGCGGTCGTAGAAAAAGTATAGTGTACAACTCGCATGGAATATCCATTTCATACTCGTATGTTTTACAGCATTCGCCTTTGGCTAATACTACAAACTTTCAGACTCGTAGGAAATTAGTCCCATTCCATGTTCGTTGTACAATATACTATTGGACGATTGTCAATTGTTATTTATAAATGTTATTTAAATCCTACCATGTTTGGTATAAAGGTCTCACGGAGAAGATTTAAACTCAAGTGTCAAAAAGTTATTTTGGAAGATCGTCAATTGTTTTTACCTCCTGCAACATCCTGTAAGGAATCATGCTAAAAATTCGATAGTGAGTTTTCAGTGGTTACGGATTCTCAAAAACTATTAAATTTGGGAAGAACTGATTAGTTTTTGGTTATAATCCAATAACCGGAATTGGTAGTTTACTTAAAACGCTATCAAGTTATTTTGAAATATCTCAGTAAATTATGGTAAAATGATCGTTTTTGTTATTAGAATAATATTTCAAATATTATTATTTACAATTGTTGTTTGAAACATTTTTCTCTTACTGTCACCATTTATGCATTACAACACGTTAAAAAAATTATATTTTCACATTTACCACCCCAAAGAGTAGAAAAATATGTAGCCACAAAAAATAAAAACTTAAACCGACGAGAAAAAGAACTAAAAAACAAAAATAAAATAAATTTTTTAGTAATAATAAATAAGCTCCTAAACTAATGTTAGTAACTAATTTTGAGTAGGCGTTCGTTGATTGTTTAGCTATTAATTTCATTAAAAATTGTTACTTATTCTAGGCTGCATCTTGTTGATTTTGCAACAAAATTCTGTTGAATGATTTACGTTACACAGCTTTGACATATCACCATTTTTATCACAAAAATCTACATGCCAATTAAGCGTACAACATCAAAATGTGCATTACCCAACAATTTACCATTTACCAAGAACAAATGATATCACCTTAACACATAAACTCTCACGGCTGACACAGATATCCGTTTAGTGCGATTTTTATTTCATTATTGTCATTTAATTGAGGCCAGACTATTTTAATTGGACACCAGCAATTTGTTTTTATTAAACAACAAACAATCTCGCATCGGGCGAGAAAGCGATCATATATCATGTTGGATTTCATCGCAATTTCGTCGGTAAAATTACGATCAGTTGTTTCAAAGATGGCGTTTTAATTCACTGTCTGTTGACATGGAAAGTTGTTAAGATGTGATGTTTGTTTTTTGGTTATGAAATGGGTTCAGAACAATATGGCTGCCTGACTATCTGTCAAAACTGTGATGAGTGTGTTATGGGCAGGTAATTGAATTTATTAACCTAAATAACTATATACTTGTCGTAATTAGATAGTTGATGTACGAAAATTAATTGGTCGTATTTGTGTACTGTATTTATTCCTGTTATATGAATTATTGTTTCATACGCAAGAATTTATTATTAACAAATTACAAAGTAAAGGTAAATAAAATGAATAGATTGAAATTGTAAAGTTTTGTGCTCGTTTATTTGTAACTTTATTCAAGTTCAACCTATATAGAGATCATGAAATTTAATCACACAAAACCTTTTCTTAATGAGAAATTTAGATCAAAACTTTTAAAGGAAAACTTAGTCACGATAAATTTAATAAAGGCTAACATCATAAATTCACCTTTTTGCACACTTAAGACATATTCGGTGTAGAATTGAAACACAGTACAAGAATTCATACAGTAACGACAATTCAAATATTTCATGATCCCAATATTTCAGTGGGGCACTACCGAAAAAATAGTCGCTCAGTTTCTGCTGATAGGCTGATATCTTAATAACCATAGAAACGAGAGTATAATATGTTAGTGTGAGTTATCTGTCAAATATCAAGTCACAGTATTTCTTTCATGTTTAGTTTATATAGAATGAGAGTGCAAGACAGAAAGGTAATAGTTATTTGCTTTGCAAGTGGGCAAAGTAAGGAATTACCCACGAGAGAAATTTTAACACAGGAAGCCGAAGGCTGAATGTGATAATTTTATCGAGGGTGTAATTCCAATTTGCCCACTTGTGAAGTATAACGTTTTATGAAATATTTCTTAATAAATGCAAAATGTATTAAAGAAATATTATTTAACAGCGACTTATGCTTTAAATTTTCTAAATTAAAATGTCAATCGAAATAGTTACCTAGGTGCTGTGTGTTATTATTATTGTTATAAATAAAAAATCTGTTACTTTCCTTGTTTAAATTTGTCATAGTTAGGTGTTGGATAAATAAGTTTTTATCTCTGTTTTGTTTCATTTTTTGAACTTAACACAAAAAAATACTGTGGCTTGATATTTGACAGATTTAACTGACACTGACATACTGTAGTCTCTTTTCTATGGTTACTAAGATATCAGCCTATCATCGAACACTGAGCGGCCATTTTCCTGGTTGCGCACTACTGAAATATTGGGATTATTAAATATTTAAAGTGTCTCTACTGTGTGAAATTTCATACTGTGATACTATAGTACAGTACTTAATTCAAGAAATTGTTTATAACTGGTAGACTATTTATTTTGTGTTGTGCCCACGCTTAGTTTGTTTATTAGAAATTTGTATTTTTAAATTTGGGTCAAAATCTAGAACAAAGAGTTGCTCTACATACACCAACAATTAATTTTTTAAAGTACGTCTATTTTTATTACATAATGCAGTGCAACGAACGACATTACAGTATCTATAAATACCTTTACACACATCTTTGTAAGCAAATTCGCAAATACATTTCTGATTACCCAAACATTCGCACCCAACTCTTTCGTCTGCACCAAGCTTTAGCACACGTCACGGGCGTCGCTGTTCGCAGGGGGCCATCTAAATATAGTCCACCAGGAGTCCTCAACCAGCGGCGAGGAATTCCCCGGCTGATAGTATCGCGAGAGGGACTGAGGCTATTTCGGGAAGCGTCTGAGCGGTGCGCCGCGTCGTTGAACTCGTGGCATTGGCGTCGGGACGCCTGAGGCCGACGCCAAGCAATGACCTCCCGAGGCATGCGAGGGAGACGATGGCCGTGAAAACCGACATGCGAAGATGATGGCACTCGCCGGAGGGTGGCAAGAACTTACGTTTTTACTTACTTTAGGTTTACATATAAGAAAGAGTGGTGCGCGTAACTCATAACCTCCTTAATCAACTTTTAATCGATACAAAAGGTCTTGGCCAATCAGAAATATCAGCTGTGGTTAATTATGTAATTGAAATAAATTTTGAACAACAAATAGTAATAGAGAAAAAAATCTGGTGTTGGCACCACACTACTTTCTTATACAAATAAATTGTTTACTAGAAAATAAATTAAATACTCCTCCAAACTTAACTTGAAATTTATTACTTATGTATAATTTAAACATGAATAAACTCATTGCTGTAGTACGCATCGTAATATGTCTTATATTTATCGAAATATGGCGATTTGTAATATTTTTCAAAATACGGAAATTTCCCCAAAAATGACTTAAAATTATAAATTTTTTTTATTACATTTCTTTATAATATTCGCGCCAGGAAACCCATTGCAGCAGAGCGCATCGTCATATCTCTAATATTTTTCGAGATATGACGATTTTTTATATTTTCCGAAGAGCAACTTTGAGGGGCTGTAACTCGAAAACTATACAAGATATCGAAAAATATCTCCAGTTTTGTGTTTTTCGTGGCATTTATAATAAATTAGTAAATTTTGAAAATTTTGAAATTTTTTTGAATTTTTTTCAAAATTTCGATCGGAGATATCTCGACAAATATGAAAGATACAGACTTGCAGTGTTCACCAGTCGATTCAGATCGACGAAGTTCATAAGACCTGAAAATTTCAGAAAATTCGGACAACCGGTTGAAATGTTAGAGTAAAAAGTCTGAAAATGGCCAAATTCAGGCCAAACGTCAAGGGGTAATACTTGACTTTCAGGACAAAAAACGCCATTTTCAAGCTTTTTGCTCTAACTTTCCATCCCGTAAAGCGATTTTTATGAAACTTTGCATACTTATGTATTTCGACGAGCTGAATCGATTGGTGAACACTAAAAATCTGTATCTATAATATTTGTCGAGTTATCGCCGATCGAAATTTTGAACAAAAATACAAAAAAATTTCAAAATTTTAAAAATTTGCTAATTTGTTATATAAGGCACCAGAAACGTTAAACTGAAGAGAATTTTTAGATTTCTCGTGTAGTTTTTGAATTACAGACCCTTAAAGTTGCACTTCGAAAAATAACAAAAATCGACGTATCTCGTAAAATATTAGAGATCTGACGATGCGCTCTGCTACAATGGGTTTCTTAACGGTTATATTATAAAGAAATGTAATAAAAAATATTACAATTTTAAGTGAGAATATTCCGTGAGTTTCAAATTTTTCTGTCGGTATGTGAATCTGTATTGAATACTTTCTATAAGAAAGTAAAAAACATATTTCACATTTCAATTTTACACCCAGAATATGTGCCAAAGGTAAAAAGTATAAAAAAAATAAAATTTATTAGTTGGTAACTGATTAGTTGTCTAGATGTCTACCTGAGCGGAACAATTCTAAATATGCATGGACCACCTAGAAAACAAAAGAAACAAAACCTAACACTGACCATTAACCCTAAGATTATAAATCTATTCCAGAACCAATTACGTGACTTTTCTTCTTGACCTAATTTTCAATAAAGTTCCGTTATCAATCTCTGCTCCATTTCCAAAAATTCGCAAAGAAAACATCTTAAACGTCCCGAAATAATTTATGAGATTCCTGCAAACAAACAAGGCCAGCAGTTGAGAGCCACTGGTTCGTAATAAACTAACTTTCTTCTTTCCTTTCCCCGTCTTGTGTTTTATAGGCTGCCGGCTCTATATAGCAGACCGAAAAAGATTATTAATCGTTATTGGTTTTTGAAGAGCCAGGAAAAAATGTCGAACAAGTTTTACAGCATTTAAAAATGCTTATTAAACAGGTCGTCCGGGGACCTTTTAAAATCAATGTTTATGTCGTAAAATCGCTTTGTTTACCAGATAAAACTCTGTTTGTGTCAGTATTGAACCTCGATGAAGACAAATGACATTATATTGATCGATTTTTTACAATTACCCAAGAAGAAAAGCACATTGTTCTCTGCCAAAACCCGAGGGCGGATTTACGAATGTTTGTAACAGTGGAAGTAATTTAAGCTTTTGTTTTATTTATATTCTTCGCTGATTCATTTTATTTCACAAGAGGCTACCATAAATTTTAAATTATTTCAAGTGATTCAGATATTTTTAACATTCATGAAAATATTTATAAATTATTTATGGACCATATAATTAACTAATTAAATAACTCAGTTATAAATGTCTAAAGCACCGTTCAGTACGAGCTCAACATCAAATGTATTCGTACCACCTGAAAATTGCTTTAATTAAACATAATTCATTATTTTCACACTGCTATTGTCGCTATTTTCATCTAAATTATTTTACAGGGTGTAACATAAATAAATACCTTAAATTTAACCAGTGACAAAACTCGTCGAAAACAACAATATTTCTTAATAACTTACATAGTAAAATATTTATAGTCAAAATTGATAAAATTGTAACAAAATTTGTAGTTCCAGACGATCCACCGTTAATTTTTGTTAATTTTATAAGTTCCAAATTTGGTAGCAAGTAACAAATTATTTTTGTGTATTTCGTAATTAAATATACTTGTCAATATAGTAATAATTAACATTTATTTTTATGTGCTTTTAAGTAAATAATTTTGTAATAATTATATTGAAGCAGAACAATAAATCATAGTTATTATAACAAATTAAGTTGTTACAAAGGATACAAACTTTCTTTAACAATTTCAAATTGATAAGTCAGTTAAATTTACTTGTTATTATTGACGGGTCTATTTGTTAAATTTTGTAAATCCAGCAAATAAATAAAACAACAATTTTTTTGTTAAAAATTTCCGCAAATATATTTTTGAGATGACCAAACCATCTCCAATGACTCAGACACGATCACTTTCCTCTCAAATATCTCATTTCCACAGCAGTTATACGTCGTTCATGCTTCTTCATCCACACCCAACATTCAAAACCATACATCAATGTAGACACTAACACACCATTATAAACAATCAATCGAGCATCTATAGATACATTTACGTTTCCAGTAAATATATCCAGAGCACCCAATACCTTGCACCCTCCAGACACCTGGTCAATACGTCCATCCTTCGAAAACATACTACGCATATATACAAATTCATTCAATTGTTCCAGTCTCACACTAGTTTTTACAACAAAGATTTATAAAATGTTTAATTTTAATAATAATTAAAGAAATATTTTATTTTATTTGGCATTTATTTAGTTTGTTACAAATTAATGTAGCATGTTGAAGTTATTCTCTGCACAGGTACTTTTAGTTAGGTACTAGTAGGTGTAATTGTAACAAAACGCGTCGCCATTTTCCATTTCGAATTACACTTTCCGTTACCAAACTCCTATTTCAGCATTCCAGCATTTTAATGCAGCAAATACCTTCTCCACCTTCACAATACTCGCTCGAACGTTCTCCAGCCGTTGTTATTCTAACACATCGTAACTTACGTCGTAAATGTAACTTTTGCTTGTCACACTCGCGCCACGTGCTGTGCGTCGCGACGCTGTGACGTCACCAAACCAACTCGAATAATAATCCCAATAAAATAAAAAACAAACAAAAAATAGTGGAGTGAAGTGTTCGGTTTTCTTTAGGCATTCCCCGCTCGGCTATTTCCGTCCACTTCCGTTATGTGAGAGTGACGTGGAGGAACGCCATTGGGTGGAATTAAATGCAGGAGATTACGGGGTATTTATACTTGGGTATAAATAATGATGGATGGATAATTAAATTAATTTTAAATTATAATAAACACCTTCGACTTCCTTAAAGACATGTTAAATTCACACATGATCCTGTTGCAGTGCTTCTTACATACGATGCCGTTGTGACCACTGAGATATAATAATACTGGAACGCTCACTACCGAAAATGCGAGCTGAGAGAGAGAGAGAGAGAGGGAGAGAGAGAGAGAGAGACAGCTATCTGTTCCGATCAACAAGTATTAGACAAAGAAGATTAGCCCGCGACATCTACGAGAACAGAATCATATCATTTAGCCCAATTAAAATTATACACAGGATAATTGTTTTAATTTACTATATTTATATCTCAGATTCCATTATTTTTACCTCCCGCACAAACATATATGTAAGGGAGGTATTATGTTTATGTTACGAATTGATTAGATTTTGGGAACAATTCAACAACAGTAAGTGGTAGATTATTTGAAGACCTATCAGGGTTTTTGGGAATATCTTAGTAAATAAATGAGATAGAGTAAATTTCATTGGAATCAAAAAGATGTAGAATAATATTATCTGCAATAAAATAAACAATAACTGGGTAAAAGTTCTGTAAAATATTTATTAAAATAACGAAGTTTAGACAGCAAAATGCTGTATTCTTCAGGTAAAATATGAAACAATAAATAGGGTTGATAAATAATGGTAATATGGATCAAAGACAACAAATTTCAAACAGATAATTAAGCAAGAACAACAGTTAACCATGATTTATTAAGCTCAAAGCCTGTATTCAAATTAAGATTATTATTATTATATGTTTAAAATTTGTTAATTTTGACCCATGATACCCTCCCTTATTTGTGAACTCGTAGTCTTGACTACATATTTATTTATTGTTTATTGTTTTATATTTTAACTGAAGAAGGCGGCACTGTCGAAACGTCGTTATTTAAATAAATATTTAACAGAACTTTTACCCAGTTATTGTTTATTTATTATATTATGATTTCTGAAAGCTTCTTTCAATATTTATTACCTATGATCTTTATTTGAAACATTTTTCTATATTTTGTTGTCATCAGATTCAAAAACAGTGTTCGTGGTACCAGTCAATACCTTTGGGCCAAATTATATGTTTATGCTAGTGATTTATGTTAATTTGTTATTATTACACTTGTAATTTTTCCTTAAAATATTATTTAAAAAAACATAATTTAAGACACAAATAAATTGAGTACAACAATTTTAAAATTCTTAATTAGATCAAATGATATGATTCTGGGCTCGTAGTTAATTATGTTTGGTTATTTTCTGGACAGACCTCGTAGATTTGCAAGTAATTATAATAATTCTAGTTTGTTGAAATAAATTCGTCGACCTCGTTCGTAGACCCCCAGTGAAGAGATAATGAACTATTTAAAAACGAGTAAATGCTATTTGTGTGACTCAGCCGTTTATATTTCCGCTCGTATAATTAAAATATCCGGATAAACTAATATGCAGTTATGCGATTTCTTATTACAAACATAAACTGTATACATGATTACATTTTTAACATTCAGATCACTCCTGCTAGAATTTTTCAGAAAAATTTATCATAATACCGAGGATAGCAATGAACAGAGTGCCACATCCAGAAATGTGTACACGGCGTAATAAAATTAGGCATTTTTAAAAGTATTTAAAATTCAGTGCTATCCCGACGTATCTGAAAAATCCTGGCAATCTTGCTCGAAGTATGTGGGGTCCTGAGTCTTCCCCTTCTTACAGGATGTGCTCGAGTTATTTTAGCATTCGTTCAGCGAGACCACGAGCCGAAGATATTGTGTCTACTCACACAAACTTAAATTGGATTGTAACACTGTGCACTGCGCTTTGCCACTGGAATAGCCGCACTCCAGTAAAAACTCCCAGATAAAAAGCAGCGACGTTGTCTGGATCATTGTTTGTTGTGTTAGTTACAGAACAGAAAGATGTATTGTAGGATATGTGTGAATGCAGGAAGAATGGAGGAATTTGTTACGAGATTGGGAGATGAATAATGGATTGAATCGTTCAACATGAACGTAATTTTAACTTGAATGTTTCTCATAAATATTGGCCTGTCTTGCTGTTACGTTTCTATCGCGAAATTTATGGTTTGTTGTGATTGCACTACATACATTGTACTTAAAAATTTGAATACATCCAGTTTTAAAAGAAACTAGAGATAAGATTGGTATATTCTACAACAAGTAATAAAACATATTCCACACGAGCAAAAAGTTTGTTATTCCGTTACATGTTGTAGACTATACATCTATAACAAAATTTTGGAAATTATACAAAAAATACAAATATAAAACTGTTGAAAACGTCAAACTCAAATAAATCAAATTAAAACAAACAGACGTAACCATAGTAACTGAATCAAGATTCTTCATATATCGCGTTAATATGCGGTTCTGATTCGTTGAAATTATTCTATACGCTGCATATGGAATGTTATTTGTTTCAATACAGTTTTTAGTTGTAGAATGTGTAGTTTCCAAAACAGTGTTATAGAAACTAAATATAATAATTATAGCTGCTATTCACAATTATATACTAAGGGCTACTACTAACTAGGACATTTTAAGATTTAACACAATTGCTGTGAAAAAGTTATTGATCTTTAAGGTAATCAACTATACTTTTGCAAAGTAACGTGCCAAATTTTAAAGTGTCCTAGTTAGTATCACTTAGTATAGACCTGTGAATAGCAACCTATATATTTTATGACACTGTACAAATTTGCAATAAGTTTTAAGAAAAAGTAATTATCTAAATACAAATATTATTTTTAACCAACGAACAAATATGTACATGTATAACCACGCATAACTTTTTATAGAATAGTCCGACTTAGATGATTCTTATTTTAATGGATAGGGTATACCATTTTAATTTGAAAAAAAAATTTACCCACAATGGTAAGAAAATAGGGAATGATGAATGTTCACCTATTGAATTTTTTACCTGTATTCCGATTCTACCACGCATAACTTTGTACTGGGATTTCCTATTCCGAATTGTTTCCACCCCTAAAGGTAAAAAGTAGCTAACCACAAAAAATTTAAAAATACAACTTTTTAACAAGAAAATTACACCAATGAAAAAAGAAACTAAAAATCGGTTAATAAATAAACTTTTTAGCCTTTAAGCTTCTAAACTCATGTAAGTAGCTAATTTGAATCGGCGTTCATTGATTGTTTGTTTAGAGTCGTCAAGAAAAACAAATAAACAAGTAAATAGAAATAGTATCCAAGTAACAACAAATAATTATTTACAAAACAAAGGAAGCAATGTCTTGTTCAACTCGTAGCCTTCATTCTGATACACAGATAGATTTCTATAGCTTTGCTTATTTTTCACATTCATACGAAATATTATAAATTTCAGAGAACTGAAGCGGAATAATATCCTTCGTACTCTTCAATATACGTTGCAATTTGAAGGAGCAAAAGATACTAAGATGTTAATTATTGACAGTAATTTTCCAATTTTGTCTGTAACACTTTGAACGTAGGGCAGCGAAGAAAATAAACATTTGATTCAATAAAATTTTATAGAACTCAAATAAAAATTTTTTTTTCATTTATTACATATAACTCAACGTATAGATACCACTGAAATATAAAAATACAGGAACACGCATTTGTAGTCTTTTACGACAGCGAAACACGAGCCTCAGACAGGTACATGTCATGGGCTACTGTTCTTTGTCTAACACTTGGTTGCTATGTGATTGTTGAGCTGTTGCTATGTAAAAACATTGTACAATAAAAACAGATAGCCCTTAACTAGTTTGTTCCTCTTGGCTCGCATTTTCAATGTCAGTGAGCGTTCCAGTATTATTATATTTCAATGGTACATATTGCTTTAAAATCAATAATAGTTGCATCAGTTGCAAAACCACATATGCAATTCGCTTTGACAAATGTAGCTCACAGCAATAATCCGACAAAGTCAACTTCAAAATCACAAAATTTATTGCAACAATCCGTGCATCATCATAACTTACATTTCAATTTCCAGTCATATACCCAGATTAACTCCCAACGAACATAGGAGCAATAAACAATAAATCCTAACAAAAACAAGAAAGAGGAAAAGTGGAATTATCTCCGATTATAGCAGGCGATGCGCGTGTCCATAACAAGTCACGTTTTTATGTGACAAATGCCCCCAACACATAAATCCGTACCGACGCGGCTTCGTAGCAGTAAATTCACATTTACTTGAAAAATAAAAAAATCGTAAAGCCTCTCGCGTTGTTGAAGGTTTTATGTTCGTATCTGCAACGTGGCAGCGTGGCCAGTTCGGTGTTCATCTGTTTCTGATTTTTTTTCGTTGCCAAGAGAGATAAACGCACGTGGAAAAAAACTGAAGTGTGTTCAGGAAGAAAAAAGATGAACGGAGCGGCGAGTAGCCGTTTAATTGGGTGTCAAAACTGTAGGAAACAGTAATTTATTTGAAATTAAATTTTCATGTTCAAGTTAATACCCGAGGATGGATTTGTGAATTTTTATACTGGAGTAGAGAAATTAAATTGAGAAAATATTTCAGAAGAGCAAACAGCATTATAATTATAATTATTTACATACTAAATACTGGAAATAATATATTGTGTATCTGGTAGGAAAAGTGATATATTCCAGGAGTCTGTGAAGATTACTTTTCCTACGTGGTACACATACTATTATTTTTTTCGATCGGTATATATTCAATAATTAGTTATTTTATATTTCATGTATAAACGTCAGACAACCAACAACACATAAAAATATTGCGTTGTTTTAATAAATATATCTGAGGATAGCGTATCCATGGTTTGTTTATTTATTTTCACAATCGTCAAATATATTTGAAAAGCTAAATCGTACGAGAATACTTTGCCAGTGTCCAGAATTGTATATTGTACAACAAGCATGAAATGGTACTCATTTCCTACGAGTATGAAATGGACATTCCATGCGAGTTGTGTACTATACTTATTCTGCGACCACGACATTATTTCCTAATCAATTTATATATTAATAATAAATTTGTCCTGCTTTCACCATTCCAATATTTGATAATTCTAAATAAGTATCCTAGCAATGACACCAGTACTGAAATGAAATGACCTGTATTGAAATACTCACAAAACAAATTCATTTCACACGATGCTTGCAATGTACCTCATATCCCTAGCAACAACAAACATACAATTAACAGATTTCTAAGTGGACGAAGGGTCGGTACTTGCAAACTCAGTTAACTGGAGAATAAATTTATCAATAGAATAAACTATAAATATCGCATTAAAATCATAGCTTAAATAATGATTATTATTCTAGCTGTCATCTTTTGATGCGATATTTTTTGTTTATTCAATTGATTATTTATTCTATAGTTTATCTGAGGTTGGAAGTACCAGCGCAAAGAAAAAGAAATTTAACTGTCATTTAAATTTATTTGTTTTTAATAAGTACACATCATTTCAAATTATTTTATGACTTATTTAACATTGCTGTCAAAAATTTGATTGTCATTTGCATAACTTGATGCAAATTTAGTATGGAAGTAAATTTCTTTATAATATCGGGCATAAAACTATTTGAAATTAAATTATCAAACATATCACAAGTAACCATTCTCAATTTTCTATGAAATAGTGAACTTCCCTAACTATCCTTTATCGTCGCACCTAGCAGGCGTTGTTCGCGTGAAACAAATGGTGGTGTGCGCCCTCCTGAAGCAGCCTCCTTAGCCCTTACAGCAAATCGCTCTCACGTCGCCAACAAAAACGCCTGAAAACTCCTAAAAAGACTGTCACACGCCGGAAAGTGAATTTCTTGCGGAAGTGACGTCACGGAACGCTTGACGCGAGCAGCGCGCGAGCACATCCGCTGCTGTTGCTCTTTTGTCTCGCAGTGCCGTCCGTCAAACAAGGGATGAGTCCTAATGGAATTACTATTTTTGTTGTTTCTTTGACACCAATTCAAAGGGGAGTTCGTGCGAAGAATTATTTATTATTAAATTACTTAGCAAGAAATTTCTTTTTGTATAGCACTCACAATGCCTTTTGATCTAAACTACTTACTTTTTTAATTCCTGAATGTCCCAGAATATTTTTTGTACTTACTTTAATTTATTTTTACTTCTCACTCTCGTGCGGTAAAATATACAAATAACACTGATTTTCTCCGAACATGCTACAGCAAAATCATCTTAATAAATTGTTGTGGGCACTACAGTACCTTTCGCCATAGATTTTTTATCAAACAATGCAGGAACACGGACCACCATTATCAAGATACACTCATCCCTTAAAAAATTAATTTTCATTTATGATATGTCAAAAAATTACATTTTTCAACCGTTGTTTTGTTTTATTTCAATAAGCACAGATTAGCAGATTTAAACGAAAATGTCAAAATATATTTAACGTGCTGTAATCCGTAAATGGTGACAGTAAGAGTAAAATGTTTCAAACAGCAATTGTAGATAATAATATTTCAAATATTAATCTAATAACAAAAATTGTCATTAAACCATAATTTACTGAGATATTTAAAAATAACTTGATAGGGCTTCAAGTAAACTACCACTTCCGGTTATTAGATTATCATGAAAACTAATCAACTCTTCCCAAGAGGATATAATTGATATGTATATACAAAATATAAAATTTTTCAGTTTAATAATATTTGAGAAACCGTAACGGCAGACATCCACACACACAGACATCATCGCGAAATTATTAAAATTGTATTCTAGAGACCCTGAAACATGTTCATTCACTGAAAACTCACTACTGAATTTTTTACATGATTCATATACCTCCCTTATGTGGCGTGAAATAAAATAAGTGATAAATAATAGTATATTATGCTATTATAGGGAGAGAAGTGTATGATTTTTTCCTGCGGAGTAAATTGAAGCACGAGACGTAGGCGAGGGCTATAATATAACAAGGGAAAATACACTTCTCTCCTGCAGTGTATATTGAAAAAAAAAATTTTTACGACCCCAATATTTATGATGGTTTTTATGTATTTCAAAATTATTTGAATTGTGATATTATTTGTGATAGTTACACGAAAAAAAAAAAATTGTAACAATAGCAAAAATTTATCTTACGTATAGTGACAGCAATTTAGATATTTACACTAACAATATTTATTGTTATATTAGTAATATGTTATTATTAACGATTGCTGTTACAACAATCTAAATAATATTAGGTATATTACCAATATAAATATTGTTATTGTAAATATCTAAATTTCTGTCACTATACGTAAGATACATTTTTGCTATTGTAATATTCAATTTTTTTTTCGAGTACCCTTGATATGTTTAATTTTGTTTATTTCTCACATTATTTGAGCACTGTCCCACACAACGGGAGAGAAAGTGCACAAATTTCCCATAAATATGAAATTGGCTGTTTCTGTCATTATTTTGGTATCATATAACTAAGTTTCTCTTCCAGTCGTTAAAAAAATATATGAGCGTCTCAAATGATCCAGACGGTATATTTGTGTTCCAATCCTTAATAAGTAAATAGGGTGAATATATTTATTTATTTTATTTAGAGTTCTTGGAATAATTTCATTTTAATTTCCAGCGTGGATGCTTAGCATCTAATTTTGGATAAGAGAGCTAAAAATACAGCGGTTCATTTAAAATTTAATTAAAGAGCAAAATACTTAAATTTCTTTTCATAAACAGCAGAATCACAAAATCGTAATTTCATTCAACAATCCAACCTAATGAGTCATAAAAAATTAATTAGGCCAATCAGAAACATTCAAACGTAACCTTCAACCGTACAACCGAAACAAGACATTTAATCCCGAACCGTAGAGACCGGCGATTCCACCAAACAACAACATTCCCAATTTCCATTTTCTCTGGAGCTTTTAGTCTTTTCATTAAAACGGCATCTTCTACTTCTGCTCGTCCTCCTCGCTTTATTCTTGTGTTCTCTTCATTTTTTGTCGCGTTTTAATTGTTCTCTCGACAGATATGCGCGGACTCATTATGCGCTCTCAGCCAAAAACGGTACGTTCTTTCCTTCATTACTCAAATGCGGATACTGGGAATTATGCCTCATTAAATTATTGATGATGGTTTTCGTTGTTAAATTCGTGTTTTGAAAACTTGAGGAAAAACGCGGCAGGGAAGATGGCAACAAGAATTTTTTATTATGTAAGTTACAAGGGTAATCATTATTAAATCAAATACTGTTTATTATTACGCTATATATTTTTGTGAGTATACTGCTGTCTAAATACAGCCCCCTAGGATAGTAGGGAAGTCACAGACTTGTAACGACAGATATTCAATAGTTACATTTCGAGTGCTAAGAATTTTTTCTACGACTACTAAAAATCTGCTCATTGTATGTTTGTTGTTGCTAAGGATATGAGGTACATTGCAAGCATCGTGCGAAATGAATTTGTTTTGTGAGTATTTCAATACAGATCAGTTCATTTAAGTACAGGTGCCATTGCTAGGATACTTATTTAGAATTGTCAAAAATTGGAGTGGTGAAAGCGGGACAAAATTATTAAAATTAAAAGAATTAGAAAATAATATCGTGGTCGTAGAAAAAGTACTCTGATGGAATGTCCATTTCATACTCGTATGATTTGTAGTATGAGCCGGATGAAATAAGTACCATTCCATGCTTTTTGTGCAATCATGAAATTTTGTTGTTATATTGGAACTATAGCAAAACGTTTGTTTTTTATTTGTCAAACAAATTTCAAAATATAATAAGTAAATATAACTTGAATTGAATAATTCGACATGCTTAAAGATATAGAATACCAGTAAAGGTAAGAAACAAGTAAGTATCTTGCTTCTAAGACTAATCATCAGGCTAAATATGCCTTCAAAATTTGTATATGAAAGCTAGCTTCACTTTAATCGCGATTAAACAGCGTAGTGCTATTTAATCATTTATTTAAAATGATCAACAATGGAAAATGAGACATTCTGATTAGCTAACTTTGTTTGTAATGAGTAAAATAAATATAAACATTTTTGATTAAAGGCTGTTCTTACATATAACTGCTACAGTATACTCTATATGACAGTCAACAATCTATAAACGTAATACAATCATAAAAGCAAACATGGATAACATATTATTATAATTATCTGACCTATATATTAATGATAGTACATACAAATAGAAGTCCTACCTTATGGTTGTTCTTGAAAGAGACCCCTCTGCAATAGATCCAAAATACGCTTCACTTTCTGCATTTTTACACAAAATATTTAAAACACATCTGATCACTACACAATATCAACTACAAATGAATTGTCTGCATCGTTCCAAGCATTGTATTCTAAGGAACCAAACCAAACGAAACCAAATCGTTCCGACCGGCCAGGACGAATCTAATTCAGTTTTCATTTATAGAAAGTAGAGCTCAGTTTACATAGGAAGACTTCAAAATTATTGTGAATATGATTTGAAATTAATGATAATTTACTGATTATTTTTAGTATTTTGAATTTTGATAATTCGTTTGTAATTGCTTAAATTTTTATGTTTTCTATATTTCGTTTACAAGTTTCGTTCTAGGTATAAAGCGAGTGCCATTTTATGAGCATCCTAGTAAAATTGAAGCTTATTTTTTAGTGAATTTATTTATTTGTCAGAAATATCCAATACAACATTTGCATTTTTTCATTTTATAATTCTCTTCCATTCTCGCTTGTATTTTTGTATCGTGATATCTAGTTTCCAATTCCAATCTCGCTAATGACAATTACAAATATTGACAAAAAATACAGCTATATCAAAGTGGATTGGAAATAGTTATAAACCGAAATTTCGATTAGGCTGTGATTAACTTTAGAGTTAGTATCCTTTTCTTTTTGCTTCGACAAAACTAAATTTACTTTTTTATATAAGGAAATATTGGGATAAAAAAAATGGTTGACGAGATTTTTGCGGAAATAAATATTTTGACGTCCACTGAATCCGTTAAGACCAATTTCTCAATGATGTCTGTGTGTGAGGATGGATGGATAGATGGATGGATGGATGTCCGTGTGCGCAATATCTTATGAACGAGACAAGATATTTAAACGAATCTTAAAATTTATAAGTTTCATGAAAATATGACGGAAGAAGAAGTTTACTGGACACACAAAATAATAAATTTCAATTTCTCAGAAATAAAATCAGATATGAAAAAGAGTTTTAAATGAAAAATGTTAGCAAGAATATTTGGAATATAAAATGTTATTTGCACTTTTCTTGTACATGCTAAATTATATATTTAATAATGTCTTTATTATTAAACATTTTTAACATCTATCAAGCAGATTCAAAAAAGGGATTATTAATTATATTATCTAAATGTGTCAAATTTTATGCAACCAATTTTGTTTACAACAAATATGTGTCGTTTGAAATGTATAAAGAATAATAGTTTGAAAGTATTAAAGACTAGATACTAATTAATACCAATTTTAAAATAAATTATAGATACATTGAGAATAGAAAATTAAACAGGTTTAACATGTATGTATATGTCAAATAATTGTCAAAATAAAGTCATAAGCAAGAAACCATTCTTACGTATACAGGTGGTTTTATATGTTGTATAAGAAATTTTTTTTATATTAGAAGTTGGGTTTATAATTGAGTCTAAAATGGTGTTAACGATTAATCTCCTTTACGAATCTACCTACTAAATATACCCCGGTAAACCCAGCGGACAATGAAACCACCTCCACAGAGAGAAAAGTTGAATCAGCTTAGTTTTAGTTATCATCAAATCGTACCAGTCCCACGGGTAGCCATTACAAATATTATGATAAGGTAAGATCTTCTATCTGTGCTCTACTAAAACTGGCCACTAACTCGGCGAAGCGGAACAACCGCGCGATCGGAGATAATCCCGGAGGAATCATTGTGCGTCGCGGCGCCATGGAAGCGGAATTAGTCCGCCGCGACGCCAGAATGCAGAATTCGGAATCCGGGCAGTTCGTTTTGTGCGATGGGCGAGTAGAGTAGAGTAGGGAAGAGAGTTAAGCGAGTTCGTCGGATTTAGAATAATTTCTTTTTGGTTCTGGGACTCGAGGGAAATGGACGTACGTGATGTTGCAACCCCACGTGACACGTGACGCAAGTGGCTCTCAAACGTTTAGATAGAAATGGAAATACGTTTAGGAAATTTGGATCGTATGACTTGCAATTGGATTTGGGATTTGATGTCTGTTTAGATCTATGTAAAAAAAAAAATGCTGTAAGAAAATGTTGCTGTATTATTTTGTAGCAACTATACAGGGTGATTTATAATAACGTATAAAAAAAAATGAAATTGTAACTATGGGTGCCCAAAATAGTATTGAATCAATTATTAAACATTCATTATAAACTAAAGCAGTTAATTATATTTTGAATAGAAAATTAGTTAAACAATATTTAGTTTAAAAATTACTACAAATTAAATATCATTTTTACCTCCCGCTTACCTCTAGTAAGGTAGGTATTGTTTTTGGTCAAAAAATGGGTAATGAGTTTTCAATGCACATTTTAGGATCCCTACAAGACGATTGCACTATTTACGCTATGATGTCTGTATGTATGTATGTGTGTGTGTAGGTATGTGTGTGTATGTGTGTATGTCTATATGTCTCTGTGTGTGTGTGTGTGGTCTGTGTTGATTTTTTCGGCTCGCATAACTCAAATACTATAATACCAAAAAATACAATTTTCTATATTTTTGCTTATTATAATAATAATAATATTTATTCCCAACAGAAAAACCATTTACAGGGAACTAATAAACAAAATGATAATCAAAAACATAAATCAGCAAATAACTGTTTGAGAATACGAAATAATAAATAATTAAACAAGTCATTAAAAAATATATTCGATATGTAGTTCTGCATTTACATAAAGAGCTGATTAGATTTTGGATAAAATTGGTCAACCGGAAGTAGCAGTTCACTAGAAGACCTTAATATTTTTCCGTAAAAAAACACGCTTAAATTTATTTTTTCAACAATTTATGTTATTCTGAAAATTGTAGAATATTTAATTTTACCTTTGTTTTGATTACATTAATTTTATTAATTTTCATTAGATTTAGAGATAATATAAAGCAATAAAATTTCGTGAATCTTGCATTCCATGTACACCATGGAAACATTAAAAAATTTTAATTTTTTACGAAATGTGACACATGTCATTGAGATTGAGAAGCTGTTTTCTTATTGAAATATATGCCAGAAAATTAAATAAATATACGAAAGAAAATTTAATTTCTCAAATTTAAATAGAAAATAAACAAAAAAGAAAGTATTTTTCTATAACATCAAAAACTATTTTGTACCGTTTAATTTGAGTTGTATTTATTTCTTTTATGTATCAGCTTTTTCTTTAATATTTATTTAATGTCCATTTCTTTTGTTCCGTAACAATAAAGAACTAATGTTGTTTATAATAAAAACTAAACATCTGCACCATATTAAAATTAACACCCTGAAAATTTTAATTAAACTCTTTACCAACTTTTTGTTTCCCTCTCCTCGGCATTTTACTGTCCATAACGGGGTGTTTATGGGCCAGGCCGACCCTGCGCCGGTGTTGCCCGTCGACAAACTGTGATTTTGTCTGCGGCACGTGCTTCCACTTAAGGAGCGGTTTCGGCACGTTCTACGCCCCCCATCCTCTCAAGTGAACCCCACGAGGGCGAAGCTGTCACTCCCTCGTGAAAGAGGAGAGGGCCCTAAGTTGAACGACCCCTAAAAGAGGATCGGCAGGAGCAAAAAATCACCCCATATTTTTTGTTATTTTTTATCTCGCGTTTTTTGGTGGAGGTATGATTAATTTCTATTTTGATATGACGTACTATTGCAGGGCTGGTTTCAGGAAGGGTGAGATTTATTATACGTGGTAGTATTTTTTATTGAGAAGTTTTTGATTTGTTTTATGATTAATTGTTTTTTTTTTAAATCACACAATAAATGTACTCGTATTTTCTAAATCTTAAAAAATTTCTACGCGTGTGTAATATAGTATATTAAAAGTATTAGTTTCATAAGACATTTTTTTCGCACGAAAAAAGTCGTATAAAATGAATCCATTATTCTATATTTATATTTTGCGACTTTTATATACTAACAAATATTTATGTAACAATTTAGGGTTTATGTACGAAACAGACACATAAAAAGGCGAGTCAATAAAACCCTATTATGTACTTGTTATATACAATATTTTTTATTATACCTGCATCATAATCCGTGTTTAAAACACGCTACAGCGTTCGCAAACGCAAGATTAAAACACGCCGTGTTTTAAAGGTTGCTAAGCAACAACAAAAATATTTACTATTAATATCTGTCAAAACTGTAAAATTATGAAATGAATCAAAATCAAAATGAAGCTTTCCAGTTTTTTCCAGGGTATGATGCAGGTATAATAAAAAATAGCGTATGACACACGTGTATAAGTGCTTTTAAAGCACTAGCGACGTTAAAATCACTCCGCTTCGCGTCGTGCTCTTAAACTCGTCGTACGTGCTTTAAAAGCTTACTTATACACTTGTATCATAATATACTATTACTTATGTTTATTTTTTGCTGATTTGGAATTATTATTAATTTAGCAATTATATTTAATACATATTTTGCAGTAAAAGTGACACTTTATAAACTGTTAGCAGTCTGTAAAGTCTCACTTTTAATGTCAGTCGGCAAAAAAATATGTTTTAAAAATAGTTGTTATTAAACCATATTGGTTTAGGGAAATCTGTGAGTGCAATGCTGTAATTGAATATTTATTCAATTATTTGAAGAAAATGTTATCTAGTTACCAACTTCCTAAAATAGAAAAATGAGTATTGGAATGAAGACTCTTTCGATACGTAACTGGGTATTGTAATGGCTTCATTACAAATACAAAATATAATAAAATAAATTGTGTTATATTGTACTACTGAACTAGTGAGTAGAATGTAAGAGAAATTTGGCGTATAAAATAGAGAACACTGTTGAAAAGCTATAGTTTTATTGTACTTCTACTGACGCATAATAAATTATTGAATCGCCTACCTAATACTTGTATATAATAGACGATTGTATAGTGACACATTTGGCAAATTGACAAACACAAAATAAATGCATTATTGTCGCAAAAGTTGTGCCAAGTTCCTGCGAATGTGATATTGACGTAGATCAACGCAAAGTGTACCTTTGTTTTATGGTTACATGAGCGCCAAATGCGTCAGAATACTGTTGTTGTATTTTACAAAACTCAGAACAGTGAAATTTTAACAAGTGGCTATTGTCATGCAGGTACATTTATACAAAAAGAACAGAATTGAGATTTATACAACACTGTTGGAACGATAAATACATGATGCTTTGTTATTCCCTAAATTACAGTTTGATGCAAAAAAGTTTTCCATACCGACTGTCCCAATTTTAATTCGCTAATACTAACCTGCAATTAAATAATATTATTATTATTTACTGTGAATTATACAATCAATTTTTAACTTCTCTCTTTTTCTTGATTATTATTGGTAATTTTGACACGGTTGATAACTATGTATTAGTCGTATAAATTATGTATTTTATTTTTTAAGTTAGATTCAATCTTGACCATTGGCTTTGATTACAAGTTGATAACTTTGTTATGCAAATAGGTATTTAGATTTTATTCTTTATTACTTTAAGGGTTAGGGGCTAGATTAAATTATTTCAATTTTTTCGATGAATTATAGTACTTATAATTCACGACAGTGAATTATGATTCATAATTCACTCTTCTCAGCCAATCACAGAGCCAAAAATCCAGAATTATATATATCTTGAAAAATTAATATTTAAGTAACCAAACTTCATCTTCGTGAATAAAGACTAGCATAATCCCTCATATAATAATGTACAATTAAACTTCAGTTAAATTTACTAAATATTAAGTAATAATTTTAAATGATGTGCATTTGTTAAAAACAAATAAGTTTACATAAAAGTATTTTTTTATAATACCGAACAATAATTAATTTCATTTAATGAACATATTAGTACAAAATGAAATTATTTGTTTAAATTATGGTTTATATGTGAGGAATTATATTTGGGACAGTCTGTATAAATATTTTTTGATTCAAACTGTAAGATTACACTATAATTTATTATTATATCAAAGCACAGTTTGAAGAATACGTATGTAGTAGAAAATTATTAATTCTAACAATATAAATATATTTTCTTAAACAAATAATACTTCATTTTGGCATAGATTTATGTATATAGATACAGAAACACGTTATTCTAAATAAATGTGTTAGACAAGTCGTTGAAACTATTTTTGTAAACTTCCTCATAATACTTTTGTTTCATATAAAACAAATACCGCCGGTTCAAAATAAACTTATTTATACATATACAACAACAAAACGAGACATAATTCTACACAACTAGAAACAGACTTAAAGGAATACCAGAGCATTTAAAGCCTAATTTTAAACATACCAGTTGTCCTAATGACTGTACCGGACATATTAGTACAAAAAAATGTCACTAACCTTTACGTCACCGTAGAATAGTTGTCGAATTGAAACAAAATACACAACAAAATAAAAAACAAATCACAGGTTGAATAAATAATAAATAAAACTATAGAATCACTGGCCGGCAAATTGTCATGTGTCAAATGGACGGTGAGTGCCGCGACGCCTGCGCAAGTACGAAGCAGCAGGCGTACCAACCGCAACCGACTGAAGAGTTCTCGACGTCGGGATGTGTATTTAAAGCTGGAAACACCGTGGCCGCTATTTTTAGCGAGAGTTAGATGAGGGAATCGAGTGAGTTTACATTCCGCCAGCGGGTTTTTTATTCGTTTGTGTCGTGGGTGCTTCACTTCCAGAGAAGATTTGACATATGATCAGGTAACGACTTTAAACAGTTAATAATTATGGACCAACTTGCCTGTAATGAATGAAGTTTCCTGATTTCTAGAAAGAAGACTTGACATTCGTTAAGGACATCTCTAACTTTTTTGGGGGGTAATATCACAAGATCTTCTGATTTTATCGATAATTTTTTATTTTGCACGATTTTTTGGGTTACCTACAAACACGAAAGCAAACTGCATGGTAAATCCCGTCTTCGAAGGAGGAGGGATTTTACCTAATGTCGTTTTAACCAATCCTGTCATTATTATACTGAGAATAATGCTCTTGTGATTATTCCCGGCAATATTCTTTGTAGCTTTTTTGTTTTTGTTGACATATGTCAGATGTCAGATAGTTATCATCAACACAAGTAAAAATGAGCAAAAAAGATAGATTTAGTGCTGTGCCTGATGATGAAATCAAAAAATAATCTAATTAAATATAACTCGAGAGTTCGACAAATTAGAAAATAATTCTCCAGTATCTTTCTTAAACTTGTCGCCATTTGGCAATAGATCTGTCATATTATTTTCAATTTATTCTCACTCTCTTGTTATATTATTACTGATTATTTTTTGACGTTTCTTATAACCAATGAAATGCTTTAATGTATGTCACGTGTTTGCGTTTTAACCAATCCTGTCATTATTATACTGAGAATAATGCTCTTGTGATTATTCCCGGCAATATTCTCTGTAGCTTTTTTGTTTTTGTTGATAGATGTCAGATGCCAGATAGTTATCAACACAAGTAAAAATGAGCAAAAAAGATAGATATAGTGACGTGTCTGATGATGAAATAAAAAAATAATCTAATTAAATATAATTCGAGAGTTCGATAAATTAGAAAATAAATCTCTAGTATCTTTCTCAAATTTGTCGCCATTGGGCAATAGATTTGTCAAATTATTTTCAATTTATTCTCACTCTCTTGTTATATTATTACTGATTATTTTTTAACGTTTCTTATAACCAATGAAATGCTTTAATGTATTACCACGATTTTTATGTGTATTATTTCATTTTTAAGTTCTATATTTCTAAGAAAAAAATAAAACGTTATTAGCTATAAGTAATTTCAATTTTTTCTATATTTTGTACCGTTTGAAAATTGTTTAGGCGGGAAGTTATGTGTTTTTTAAAAATGGTTATACAATATTGGAGGTTTTTTCAGTTTTGTTGTTTGTTTTGTTTATTTCAAAAGGAAATATGTATAACATAAAAAAAATTAAATGTAATTAAAAGGGTCATAAAAACTAAGCAATTTGGCGGAAGGTAAAGTGCTGCCACCATTTGTTTTGCGGCAGGAAATATATTTAAAGAAGAACGTGTTTCCGTATGATGTAGTAATACTGTGAATACATCTTAACGTCGCATAATAACCAGCTTATATTCATATAATAATATTTTGATTTTCCGACAATGAATTCCATTTCCACTTGTCACTTACCACTAACAAATAGTCTCTAACACAAGTTAAACAATCTCAATATCAGGAAGTAAAGAAAAATAATTATATGTACAGAACAGTAGTCCACATGTCTTCTATTCAAATTCTGTTAATTCTTTTTTCGTGGATCCGTACTTTTTCTTCTTGTGGTGCGTTTTGTTGTGGTGCGCGTGCTTCTTCTTGTACACGGGGGAGGGCTCTTTGGGTGGAATGGTCGCGGTCTCTGGTGTTGTGGAGTCCAGACTGGAGTCGATGATCGGTGTCTTGGTTGGGGAACACTGGAGGCTTACAAGGTTTGAATCTGGGACTATCGTCATTTGCTCCAGGTCGCCCTGGAATAAATACCATTTGTATCTACTTTCAGAAGAACTATTGACACTTTTTAATTATGTTTCTTTATAATTTCTGACGTTATTCGTACATACTTCTGATATTATGTTACATAGAAAATACAATGTTATTTTCGTTGACAGATCTGTTAATGGTTATTTGTATATCAAGGCACTACAGTGAAATTTTTTATTACAAATATGAAGTTTATAGAATAAACCATATGAGTAATAAAAAATACTTTATTGCCGAGGTATACATTATATTATTTCCGAAATCGTTAAATTATTAATAGTTATTTACTTTACAAGTGGGCAAAGTAAGAAATTACCCACGAGAGAAATTTTAGTATACGAAGCCGAAGACTGAGTGTGATAATTTTATCGAATGAGTAATTTCTCGTGTGAAGTATAACGTTTTATCCAACATCTCTTAATAAATGCAAAATTTATTAAAGAAATATTATTTGACAGTAACATATGCTTTAAATTTTCTAAATTAAAATGTCAATCGAAGAAATAATTAGATAATTACTCACTAGTGTAACTTTTCTCAAAATTATACCCACTAGTGGGTAATCTGTAAATTTCCTGGATTAAAATCGCCATAGTTATAGAGCATTTATTAAGAGGTGTCTGATAATAGTTATTTCAAATGACAGATATTAGCAAAATAATTGAAATAATAGTTATTTACTTTACAAGTGGACAAAGCAAGGAATTACCCACGAGAGCAATTTTAACACTCGAAGTTGAAGGCTGAGTGTGATAATTTTACTAAAATACTAGTTATTTACTTTACAAGTGGGTAATTCAACTTTGCCTACCTGTGAAGTCTAACGTTTTATCCAACATCTCTTAATTAATGCAAAATTTATTAAAGAAATATTATTAAACAGTAACATATGCTTTAAATTTTCCAAATTAAAATGTCAATCGAATTAGTTACGAAGGTGTTGTGTGTTATTATTACTGTTATAAATAGAAAATTACTCATTAGTGACTTTTCTCCAAAATAAATCCATTAGTGAGTAATCTGTTAATTAACTGAATTAAAACCGCCGTAGTTATAGAGCATTTATTAAGAGGTGTCTGATAAAATATAAATAAGTAGCGTTATGTATTTGTAAAACGTCAGCTAGCTGTTGCGACGGGGATGGCTTTAATAACAAAAGTACTGTCAAAATGTCAAATTTGGTTATAATTTTCGTAATTTTATATATAGTCTTAGATGTGTTGTTTTGCATGTGATCTGCATTAAATCCCATAAATTATTATCAAAGGTAAATAATAAATAAATTCATCAATAATATTATAGAATAATTTGTTTGTTATTTTAGGTTTGTAATTCAAGTTTGACATAAGAGTCTGTAAAGTTTAACTTTAGCTACTATTTGGCTAAATTCGCATAGAAATATCATGTACTTTAGTATCAATTTCAGAAAAAAAAAATTTTTCTACTACTTTATTTCATTTTTACAATTTATACAACAATATTATTGTAATTCTTTACAAAAATAAGCCCAAGGTGGGGCGAGGCAGTTGCCCCCATACCCTCCCACCCTTGTATTTATAATTGTATTCAAGACAATCAAAAAAGGATTATATCAAACTAAAAATATTTACTGATGCGCCATTTTAATTATAATTTGCAGAAAAAAATATATTGACACACGAAATAACATGGGAAATCAGTTGTGTAGAAATTCCAATAAAAAATGTATCTGTCTTTTCATACTGCACATGAATTTCTGTAAATTATTAACTAATGTCCCATGTTGATTGCAAACATTTGTTGGATCCCTCTAACGTGTGACTAATTCACAATTTTAAAAAGTCTGTATTTAGTTTCCCAACATTTTAGTTAGTTCGTAGCAGAATTATTGAAAAAGAAATATAAAAATTGTGTTGCAAGTTGCAAGTTTAAAAAGATTACAACTCAATACGTGCAAGAAATACCGTAACGAAAAACAGCAACATGCAACAAAAAGGTAAAAAGGATATTTGCAAAGTTGACTCACAGTAAACAAATATCCGATTATTAAATCGGAGTCCTCAGGGGTGTCCAGCGAGTCCTTCTTGAGGATGTCGGTGCGCAGCCACTCGCAGTCCACGTAACTTTGGACAGTGCTGTCGTCTCGCACGCTGCGCAAACAAAGGGAAAAGTTTCATACGCTTCAGAGAGAGCATTCCATTTCGCGTTCGGGTTGTTTGTCCCGCCCTAATATTCAGCACTCCGCCATCTCTAGATGAAGCCGTTTCAAACAGACGAATATTGTCTCTTGTCTGTGGAGTTCGCTCGGAAAATTTACTACCACATAAAATGTTCCCTAAGTAAATTTAAAACTTTTAGTTCTGTTAGATTTATGAAAATTTATGTTGGACTTGGATTAATTTTTTAACAGATAACGGCGAAGTTTTTGAGGACGCGCACATATTGGCATACGCCAAGACGGAATTTTTAATCTGGGAATAAACTTTTATATATTAATGGGCTCCATCACCATATTTTTTATTTGTCTGAAATGGAATGACGCGATTCAGAAATATGCTATGAAAATAATGATAAAAACACAAAAGTAGAGGGAAATATAAATAATAGGATACTTGACTATTAATATTGAAATTATTATTTGTATCACTAGTCCAGAAACTGTACTTTTGCGAGGGCAAGTGTAAAGCGAGCACTCAGCAAAACACTTTATGAACGGATTAAATAAAATGACTGATTTGTCAAAAACTAAATACTATGGTATATTGTACAACAAGCATGGAATGGTACTCATTTTCTATGAGTATGAAAGTTTGTGTATGAAATGGACATTCCATGAGAGTTGTACACTATACTTTTTCTACGACCACGATATTTTTTCCTAATTAATTTAATTTTAATAATACATTTGTCCCGCTTTTATCATTCCAATATTTGACAATTCTAAATAAGTATCATAGCAATGGCACCTGTACTGAAATGAAATGACCTGTATTGAAATACTCACAAAACAAATTCATTTCGCACGATGCTTGCAACAACAAATGAGCAGATTTCTAAATGATCGTAGAAATTTTTTTAATGTTGGTAACGTCAGAGAATTCATAAACAAATAAACAAGAGATTTACAAAATATAGCATTTCTTTTGTTTTCTTTGAAAAAATCGGTGATATTTATTTAGTTAATATTTATTTATTGGTTGTGAACTGAAACTGAAAATTTAATTATAATTACTTACATTTGAGCTTACAATTAACACACTAATGTCCGGTTGCACCAACGTTAGTTAAATTTTAAACTTCGTTTATATAAATAAAAGCAAATCGAAGTTACATGTCATATGTAGTAATTGACATTGATGTCAAAAATTAGATACAATTTTATTTATTTAAACCAAGTTTAAAAGTATTTAAACACTGAAATAATATTGTTTTGAACAGGATAATTTTGATTGTACCTTATAGCAAGCTGATGCCACTTGGCGTCGTTAAGTCTGGCAGGTATTCGAACGACATCGGTTCCGTTGGCTGCTGCTGCATGCACTAGGTTGATTCCGCCATCCCCAGCTAGCTCTAGGGACAGGTAGGCGTCTTGGCGCCTTCTGGACCTCAAGCTGAAGATGGTGCCCATCTGAGTCTAGTTAAACAAGTGAAATTTCACAGCAAACAGTTAAAAATTATAAATTTTATTTTACGTCTTTCTCATGATGAAAATGTATCACATCAATAAATGTGGGCTCATTTGGTGAAGTTTTATTTTTGTTTTAAAATACGTGGAGAACGACCTATCGTCTAATGGAAATTTTAACAATACATTTCCTATATCCTATAAAAACGGAGATAGGTGGTATGTGCGAATGATAGTATGACGAGCATCTTAACAATTCTCCACTTACATCATTATGAAGCCTCAACGTAACAAACAGCGTGAACTCAGCCGGGAACCTCTTGCTCTCCCCATTGAACAGCTGCTGGCTGGGCACCCAGATGTAGCTGTTGGGCTGCAGCCTCCACGCCGTGGTCCTGCCGGGCACGTGCTGCCAGCGAGCCCGCGCCGGGTGGAAGTACCGCCGCTCGTCCAGCGCCAGGGGGTTGGCGGCGGACCCGCACCCGAACAAGTTGCAGTGGCGCTGCTCCACGTTGTGCTCGGGGCAGCTGTTGGCCAGGCATCGCCGCGAGCGCTGCTGGATGCCCCCGGAGCAGGTCACGGAGCATGGCGACCAGTCGGACCAGTCGCTCCATCCTACGACAAACGATACCAATTGTATTGGTTAATTACTAAAGTCAGTTAACATTGAATTTAAATAAAATAATAATTGGGTCACATAGGTGACAGCTGATATCGTGTTGGTACTACTGATATTGTTTCAATAAATTGACGAAAAATAAGACATGTACGAACGACAATATATTTACCTCTAGGTAAAGAAGGTATTGTTTTCGGTCAAAAAATTGGGTAGTGAGTTTTCAATGAATAAGCACGTTTTAGGATCCCTACAATACGATTTTACTATTTTCGCTATGATGTATGTATGTGTGTGTGTGTGTGTAGTCTGTGGCAATTTTTTCGTCTCACATAACTCAAATACTATATTACCAAAAAATTATATTTTGTGAACTTTTGATTCATATTTTTGATGGAGCTGATTAGATTTTGGACAAAATTGGTCAACCGGAAGTAGTAGTTTACTTTAAACCCTTAATAGTTTTTCATGAAAAACACGGTTAAATTTCCTTTTTCAACAATTTATGTTATTTTGAAAGTTGTAGAATATTTAATTTTACATCTGTTTTGATTACATTAATTTTATTAATTTTCATTGGGTTTAGAGATAATAAAATATAAAGAAATTAGATTTCATAAGTCTTGCAATCCTTGTACACCATGGGAACACAAATTTTCAATTTTTTATGAAATTTGACACATGTCATTTTGATTGTAAAGCTGTTTTATTATTGAAATTATAAAAATTATATAAAAATACGAAATAAAATTAAATTTTTTAAATATAAATAGAAAATAAATAAATAAGAAAGTATGTTTCTGTATCATCAAGTACTATTTTGTATCGTTTAAGAGTAGTATTGGGCGGGAGGTTATGTGCTGCCACATCAGATTTTTTTTTATAGCAATTATTTTATTAACAAAGAAACCTGGCTAACTTATTAAATTGTGTCGTGTTAAATTTTTAACGGCCCGATAATAGACGTCACAAATATTGAAAATTTCATTTGACATATATATTTAGAAATTGGTTCAAATTTGTCAGGCCGTTAAAAATTAACAGGTAACTTACAGAATGGGCTCCATTATATGCTATTTAGTGCAATGAAACCAAGCTAGTGCATCTTCCCTTTGTTTAATCACTATAGCAACAATAACAAATGCTGAAAGTTGGAGCAGACTGTAATGCAACGACATTTATTATCCGCACCATTCAACAACAGACAATACAGTTAAGTTTTTATCTGCAGAATCGCAAGAGAACATACGACTGTTTTTATTGCAGAAAAACAAAACACACAACAATTTATTCGGGGATGAACTGCCCTTCGTTAGTAGAGTAGTAAATGAAGACGGACCAGATCAGGTCCGGATTCAGGGTTTAACATTTCTTAATTTTTCAAGTAGTAAAATAAATAAAACCCGCCAAATTACAACAGCGTATTGATTACAACAAAACACTGATTACAACAATACACTGATTACAATAATAGAAAACAGATTTAGATTTTTTTATTAGTGTTGTATTATTTTCTGTAGAAATTTTGTAGAAGATTGTAATGATACTAACGTATGTTAGAGTTCATTTCTTTCGCATGGTCATGTTACAATTTTTGTAGTAATATTGATTCTAATTTGATTCATATATCATGAAATACTACAATTAAGGTAATCAAATGGGTCTTAATGCATGAATTTTTAAATTCTGAACAACTTTTGTATTTACACTTTTGCTGTAAAGTGAATAGGTAAAAAATTACAGCAATATCAAAATATTAGCACTCCACATTTCAATTCTTCACCTGTTATACATTCGGAAGGTAAAATAATTAGTTATAATGACACAGTACAGGAGATTACAGTACTGGGGACCTTTTGTTGCACCGGTATTTTTAGGTTAAGTTGTCAAGAGCGAAATAGTGCATTTATTATTTATTCGTATTGTTTCAAGGAAACATTGGAAACTGCCATTACTATCTTAAATTTATATACCAATTTAGATAAAAGCAACCTTTCAAATAAATCTAGATAAACAAAACTATAAATTCCATAAATAAAATACTTAGCAATCGCACAACTACATTATTGTTTATTCCAACATACCAGGCAAACTTAATAATACCACCCCGATTAAATTACCAAATATCGCCATTTATATTTCATAGAAGATCTACTGCTTTAATCTAAATGTCGGTACGCGGAATTATTTATTATGATCCTCTGTAATACTTTAATAGCTCGCATCAGCATAAAGCTTTATTAATTTCATTTCGGCAGCGAATTTTCCGAAGTTGCCGTCATCATGACTTTATTACTTTTTCATTTTTACAAACAGTTTTTTCATTAACAACGGACGGTTGCCCTGGACCACTCGGCCGGCTGCTACAGGGCCGGACTTACTTTATTTTCATGGTGGGCCAGGCTATCTAAGCAGATGAGTTGTAAATTAATTTAAATAATTAATACATAGACAAATTTAATTCTAACGTCATAAATATTACTTCTGTAGCTGCTCCACCAAAACATTTTAAGGTGTGTTTTTGATGGTAAATTTTTTGTTCTCATAGGTTGGTACCACGAGCTTGGGTGTTTTAAGAGCAGTGTTTTAGCCTCGGTTTTAGTGCTGTACAATGTTGTAAAATTATTTTATAAAAAAATACTTCAAATAAAAGTGGTAGATAATACATTTCTCTGTAACTTCAATTTGAAGCATTTTTCTTATAAAATAAATTTAGAATATTGTACAGCGCTAAAACCGAGCTTAAAACACTGCTCTTAAAATAACAAAAAACAGAGTTCGTGGTACCAGCCATTGTAACTATGATTTTATTTTGATATAGTTATTAATTAATATCTAGTCTTTAAAATCTTTTAACTAATAATACAATCATTGCTTTTATAATATTTCAGACGACACATATTTTTGACACTTCATAATTTATGACATATAGATAACAAAAAATGTTTTAGTTTTGTTCCCATTGTAACTAAAATAATTGAGATATATTATTAAACATATAATTTAGTTTTTCTCAAAATTGGAAGCACGTACAAGAAAAGTGCAAGTAATATTTTTATCCAATACCTCTTAATAAATGCTCTATAACTATGGCGATTTTAAACAAGTAACATATTATAATTTTGAGAAAGCCACTAGTGAGTAATTTTATTTTTGTAACAATAATAATAACACACAATACCTTGGTAACTATTTCAATTGACATTTTAATTTAGAAAATTTGAAGTATCTGCACTGTCAAATAATATTTCTTTAATCAATTTTGCATTTTTTAAGAGATGTTGGATAAAAAGTTATACTTCACACGTGAGCAAAGTGAAATTACCCACTCGATGAGTTTATCACATAAAATTTCTCTCGTGGGTAATTCCTTACTTTGCACACTTGTAAAGTAAATAACTATTACACCAAATATTTTTGCTAATATCTTTCATTTGAAATTTTTTTCACACCTGATTTAATGTTTCAAAAAAATGGAATTGATTGTTTTTTGTGTCTAGTGAACTTCCTCTTCCGGTTTGTCAATTTCATTGAAAATGAACTCAGCTCTTTATATTTTCATGAAACATAAATTCCAAGTTTCGTTTACATATCTTCTCTCGTTTATGAGATATTGCGCACATCCATTCATCCATCCATCCTTACATACAGACATCATTGAGAAATTGGTCTTAACAGATTCAATGAACCTCAAAATATGTATTTCCGCAAAAATCTCGTCAGCAGTTTTTTGCTGATTCCAATACTTCCTTATACTTTATAAAAGAAAATAAAAAATGTTTCAATATATTTTTTTATTTTATATTAGATAAATTATTCGAAAATAAAAGTGTAGATTTTTACATGAAGTAGTGAGAAACTTGTATACATAGAAACAACAAATTAATTAAGTTAGTAATTCATTAAAATACAAAAGCAACGTTGAAATTGAATTTGAACGAAAACAAAACCATTGCAGACAGTGCAAAACTTTATGTAGCCAAGTTAAAATTGTTATTATTTTTCTACAAAATGAGATTTCTTAACAAAATTTCATTTATTCTAAATCTCCATTTGCAAAGTCCTATTTAGCGTTTCCACAAAGCAGATCGTTAAAAACAAGATTTTCGTTTCCTCGCCGGGTCATATTTCATTTAGGCGAGCAGAGGGTTGAACAATTAAATTACTTTTTTGAAAATCCTCGCGGTAACAACTCTAATTAAATGTTAGATGGCGCTTTGTCGGCTCTCTGAGCTTTGTTTAGAGCTTTATTACATTTTTCAAGAACTCCGAGGCTGCTGATAGTTTTACTTGACTACGTACAACGTACAGAAGTATGAAGTATGTAAAGTAACTCGAGATCATAATTAATTTTTAAGTAGGAACTGCTGCTAGCTTCCTATGAATACCTGTAGTTAATAATGCTTGAAATACTCTTTGAGCTTATGAAAAATGTCAAAAGAAATATAAATCATCACTACACTTATCCTTGAGTGTGGCACTCTATCTATGAAACATCAGTCCCTAGAATTGTAATCCTGCAATTTTTATATAGAAATAAAACAAAATATATGAGTGAATAGTACTAAAAGTATATTTTGTTTCTACAGATCTTAGTAAGTGATGTGTTTTTGTGTACAAAATGCGGCTACCGGCCGTCAATTTACAGACTTCAAAGATACTGGTGAAAGAAGAATCACGGGTACAAAGTTTAAATGACAACTGTAGGCGGGTTTTGAATTGAGAATCTAATGAAATAAATTCCAAATTTAATAAGACTAGATAGGGAATTATTTCTAGCTATGTAGAGATATCTGATGTGGTCACCACGCTACTTTCTTATACAGGGTGGTGAAACAAAGGACGACCTATAGAGTTTTCATATTATAATACCATTAGTGTTACAAGTTATGTGGACAATTTTTGTTGCTGTAACACAAATGGATATTACGCTTGATTTTAAATAACACGAGTGCGCAACACTAGTGATATTTTCAAGCGTAATAACCATGAGTGATGCAGCCCCAAAAATTGTCTACATAACGAATGTTTTTCGGAGGACAATTCAACGAGTCAAAATGTATTCTTTCTTTAAACTGACTTGCAAAAAGATTCACTTCCACAGCAACAGTGGAACAATTCAATTGTTTAATATTCTTGATGGGATCACTAATTAAAATTGTCAAAAAAATTTCAATGAGATCGGTAGTGAAAAATGTCAGTACAATTCTTTTCAATTGGTGCAAAAATTTAAATCCTCAAAATCTATTGGAGCATTTTTGACAGATGACATATGACATGAATTGAATAGTCAATGCAATTTTTGAAATTTTCAATTATTGGTTTCCCTAATTATTTTACATCAAGAAAGTTAAACAGTATGTAGTAGAGGAAAAATTTCTGCATTTTTTGACACCAATATTTATAATTTTACTTTTATTTCATGGCACTGATTATTTTAAAAAAATTACCAATTAATACGTTAATCATTTTTCCGGTTCGCGGTAGAGTATAATTATTAGTATTAGTGTGAAAAAAATGCAGAAATTCTTTCTTCGATTTTCATCCTGTATTCTTTTTGTAGTGAGAATGTTGAGGAATTCTGGTAAAAAGAATAATGAAATCATTTTCTCAGTGAGTAATCTTCTTGAAATGAAAGTAAAAGCCAACATTATGCAAAGAAAACCGCAACGTCTTTTGTCTTTAATAATATAACTTTCAGAGCAGTGAAATGAGAATTTATAAATTTCGCGGAAAATAACTTCAATCCAAATTTGACATAAAAACATATCTTGTTTCTTTGTGAAAATATGGTGGCATCGGACTGTAAATCATGAGATCCTTAGTTCGAATCCTACAGCCGATATTTGCGTTTTAACTTCACCCCTGTGAGAGCACAGACTGCCGTAACCCAATTGGGTAAAAAGCATGATAACATATTTTTTAAAACAGATAAAACATATTCAAAGACTCATTTAAAAGTAGGTACAAATAATTTGAACAACAGTGTGAACTAGAATCCAAAGTAATGTAATTTCCATTCTAAATAGGAACTATTTTCCGCCGCAAATCTCCCTGAATGGAGAAAAGTCCACGCTCGCTGAAACCACAGAATCCTGCAAAGCTCCCGATTACGATGTACCATGCAACGACCTACATTGGTGCATTATAATTCATTTATTGATTTCATTTGTTTGCGTTTGCAACATCAGGTATACATATACACACCCAATACCAGAAATACCCCCAAATAGATAAACTACCGCAGGCCCCATGCTGCAAATTCTTAGCTGTCATTTTGCCGATAAATATTCTAGTATAATTTGAATATCTGCTATACTTCATTTAAGAATGGGGGAGATAGTAATAAATAAAAGTTTGTAAGAGAAGTATTGGCTTTTTTAGTTTTTACTTCTATACATTTTTCGTATTTATATTTTTGGTCTAATTTAATTAGGGAAGTAACAATTTCCATAATAAAAAAATCTGGTGTGGGCACCACATACTTATACAAATAAAACCAATTGAACACGTATGACTCGTTCCTTTCGTTTGACTTTATTTTGACAATTATTTGATATATAGATGTTTAACCTGTTTAATTTTATGTTCTCATTGTAGCTATGAATTTATTTTAAAATAGAAATTAATTAATATCTAATCTTGAAAACTTTCTAAGTAATAATACAAATACTACTTTTATAAAATTTCACAAAACACATATTTTTGACACTTCACAATTATTTGACATGTTTGACACATAGATATATAAAATTGTTTTAATTTTTGTTCCCATTATAATTAAGATTACCTTTTGAAATATATTCTTAAATATATAATTTAATTTTTCTCAAAATTAGAAGCATGTACAAGAAAAGTGCATATCATTTTATATTCTAAATATTTTTGATAACATTTTACTTTCATTTGAAACTTTTTCTCACAGCTTATTCTATTTAAAAATAAATGTAATTTATTGTTTTGTGTGTCCAATAAATATCCTCTTCCGGTTTTTCACTTTCATTCAAAATCAACTAAGCTCTTTATTTTTTCATAAAACTCCATAAAATTCCAAGTTTGGTTTACATATCTTGTCTCTTTCATGAGATATTGCGTACACGGTCATCCATCCATCCTCACACACAGACATCACTGAGAAATTGGTATTAACGAATTCAGTGGACATCAGAATACGTATTTCCGCAAAAATCTCGTCAGCGATTTTTTTCGTGATTCCAATACTTCCTTATACTTTGTATAAGAAAGTAAAAATTACATTGTATTCCCTATGTTGCATATTTCAATTCAACAATCGGTATTGAAATATAACACAGGTTGTCAATATAATTTAAAACCTGGTTAAAAGTACTTTGGTGTCAAAACGTTGTTTTATTAAAAATAAATTCTGCAGAACTATACCCAAACGTTTTATTTAAAGTAATAAATAATTTTAAAAGTTAATTATATTATTCATAAAATTTTGGGAACTTCTGGAACTAAATCTAAAACGAATATTATATTCTAGAAATAAGCATGTATTTTTGCAATCTATGAACTTGTTTCAACCGATGTATTAGCAATGTTCTGCAGAATACTCGATAAATTTGGTTTGCTTCAGTAGTACGGGGACTTTGCAGTGATACAGTGCCGTGTGAAGTGTGTCCAATGGAATATTTCTGTAGAAGATTCATCAAAATGTAAGTGCACTTGACAATTTTGTACTTTAAAAAGCATACAATAAGTAACACAAGACTTATTATAAAAAATACTCACTGGTGACTTTCCTCAAAATTATACCCACTAGTGGGTAATCTGTTACTTTCCTTGTTTAAAATCGCCATAGTTATACAGCATTCATTGAGAGTTGTTGGATAATAGTATATTGTGATACAAGTGTGTCATACGCTATTTTTTATTTTATCTGCATCATACTCTGGAATAAACTGAAAAACAACATTTTGATTTTGATAATTTTACGCGTGTGACGTTTGACGTATATCGTTTACATGGAGACTGGTTAGTATTTATTATTTACGTTTACAGTTTTGACAGATATTAACAGTAATTATTTGTGTTGTTGTTTAGCAACCTTTAAAGCACGGCGTGTTTTAAACTGACGTTTATGAACGCTGTAGCGTGTTCTAAACACGGTTTATGATGCAGGTATAATAAAAAAATATTTATTGTATCTTCGTTTGTAAGTTTTTGCACCTATCCACACAAACAGAAGTGATCGATCAAAGATCTAAAACCCGATTTCCAACAATTTCCCGTAGAAATAATTTAATTTCCCAAGCACATGTGAAGCGTGTCCAACATTTAATCACGTAAACCGCAGCGGAAATCCTTTCAAAAATTTGTTGGCAATCACAAAGTATTAATCCCTGAACACGACAGGAAATCAAAATTCAATAAATCACTCGTCGTCAATCCACCCCGCTGCCGTGTTTGACATAAACAAATAACAAATCACCGCGCTGGATTCAAACCCCGTCAAACAGACCCCAAATCCATCATGATTAACAATCCGCGGGTTTCTTCTTAGCCCGTCATTCAAACGCATTCCGGCTTTTCACTCGGAGGTTTGCAAATTAAATGTTTTATTCATAATTAATTATATCATGTAATTTAAATAACTGTCATGTTAGGTTAGATTAAATCGGAGTGTTGGATGGGGCGTACGTGAAATTTAATTTGTTTAGGTGGCGCTGTA
The DNA here is from genome assembly GCA_963942605.1 of Poecilus cupreus. Lineage (NCBI taxonomy): Eukaryota > Metazoa > Arthropoda > Insecta > Coleoptera > Carabidae > Poecilus > Poecilus cupreus. The sequence goes on from OZ012717.1 coordinate 35,346,907, forward strand.
CTGGCAAAGGGGTGTTTTCATTGGAAATAACTAACAGAACGAAACTTTTAATAGAGATGAATGTTGTTATTGGTTGCGGGAGTTTTGTGATTCATGGAAAAACAAGCGAACACTCTAGTGTACCAGTTAGACTGATCTTTTTGAAAAATACTTTATTTTTGTAGCTGTAAACCAAAGAAAGGAAATCCTACACATACTGGGCATAGAATGGAAATTTGGTATATATTGTTGTTATTGTTGTAAATTTTTATCTATTCACTTTACAACAAAAGTGTAATTACAAAAGTAGTTCAGAATTTAAAAATGTATACAATATGACCCCATTTGGTAACCTAAATATTAATTTTTCACGATATATCCATCAAATTATAATCAATATGTTTTAGGAAAATTGTAACAGGCCATGGGAAATTAATGTCTCAAAATCTAATCATTTCGTAACATAAAAATCTATTAGTACATTATTATATGAGGAATTATGATGAATATTATTCACGAAGATGAAGTACCATAATCCGGAATCTACGACCGCTTAGAAATCGGCTCATTGTATTTTTGTTGTTGCTAGGGATATGAGGTACATTGCAAACATCGTGCGAAATGAATTTGTTTTGTGAGTATTTCAATACAGGCCAGCTCATTTAAGTACAGGTGCCATTGCTAGGATACTTATTTAGAATTGTCAAATATTGGAATGGTGAAAGCGAGACAATTTTTTTATTAATATTAAATGAATTAGGAATTAATAACGTGGTCTTAGAAAAAGTATAGAGTACAACTCGCATGGAATGTCCATTTCATACTCGTATGATTTGCAGCATTCGTCTTCGGCTCATGCTACAAACTTTCATACTTGTAGGAAATGAGTACCATTCCATGATCGTTGTACAATATACTATTCTACTCCTGTAAATTCGGAAATCATTTTGAAATTCGTTAAAAACACACATTTGAAATCGTCAACATAAAAATAGGCAATGACAATTGACTACATATTAACTGTCAGACGGCCGTTGCTTGGTGATCCACATTATGTCTTTAAATAACAATGAATTATGAATTTCTGGATCTGTGATTGGTCGAGAAGAGTGAATTATGAATTATAATTCACTGTCCTTAATTTTGGGGTACTATAATTCATCGAAAATATTGAAATAATGGGGATATATTTATACAGGAATAGAAAAATAAATTTAAAATCAAGTTATATTTACTTGCACACTAAATTTTATCAAGTTATCCAAATAACAATCAAATTGGCAGTAATATTAAGTAAATCATAAAATAATTTGAATTGATGTGGCACTTATTAATTTACTTATAAAGTAAATTAAAGTGACAGTTAAATTTCTTTACAATGCGGGGAATTAGATTATTTAGTACATAGTTGAATTATTTTCTGCAGAAATTTCGTAGTAGATTGTAATAATATAATAGCGAATTTAAAAGTTTTCATTTCGTTCTGATAAAAAAATAAATAACCCTAAACTGTTATGAAATGTCAAATATATTTTGTTTAATTTTCTAGGACCGTGTTACAATTTTCTTAATAAATATTGATTTTAATTTAATTGATATATCGTGACATACTAATATTTGGGTAACAAAATGGGTCTTACTGCATGCATTTTTAAATTCTGAACACCTGTTGTATTTAAACTTTTGCTGTAAAGTGAATAAGTAAAATTTACAGTAATATCAAAAAAATAACACTATTCCACATACAAGTATGTACAATTTATGATGCTTTTGTTATTATACCATTGAGTGGTAATGATTAAAAACAAGATTTCAAGTAGAACAGAGTAGTAAATTAGCTTTGAACCTCGCTTAAACTTTGTGTTAACATCTGGAAATCATTGAACAGAGAAGTAATTCTTGTTAACGTCGGCAATACATCGCACCAGCCCCTAAGATTTCATCAAGTTAATAATTATGCCTCCCTTACAACTTAAAGCAGTTCTCTCCCTTGTTCTTGCTAATAAATTTTACATTTCTTGTACGCGTCTACCAAAAACGAATAGCGTTGAAAAACAATACAATATATTTGTAATAAGTTATTCCCACTGAAATATAATAATACTGGAACGATCACTGACTGAAAATACTACCCGAGGAAGGGCTATCTGCATTTGCTGTACAATAAGAAGACAATGGGGTCTTTCACCATTAAAAAAATTTTTTTTAAGAAACTTTATCTAACTTGAAGACTATCTACACTTTTAAAAAGTCTTAATGGGGTCTTTCACCATTCTTTTTTACTTTTTTTTATAAAACTTTATTTAAATTGAAGACTATCTACACTTTTAAAAAGTCTTAATTGTTATTCATTAAGCCACAATGATTTTTTTTTAAATGTTGTGACGTCATAGTAGAGGTGTTGCTGGATCTAAAACAGTACAGATTGTAAATAATTGTAGTCATATATTTTTTTACTTATTTTATTATTATTATTACAATAAAATAGAACATTTATGTAACAAAAATTGTTTAAATTTTAGATCCAGCAAGACCTCTACTATGACGTCACAACATTTAAAAAAAATCATTGTGGCTTAATGAATAACTTTAAGACTTTTTAAAAGTGTAGATAGTCTTCAATATAGATACAGTTTCATAAAAAAAATTTTAAAAAAATGGTGAAAGACCCTATTGTTATTCATTAAGGCACAATGATTTTTAAAAATGTTGTGACGTCATTGTAGAGGTGTTGCTGGATTTTAAACAGTGCAGATTGTAAATAATTGTAGTTATATATTTTTTTAATTATTTTATTATTATTATTACAATAAAATGGAACATTTACGTGACAAAAATTATTTAAATCTCTACTGTTTGAGATTCACCAACACCTCTATAATGACGTCACAAATTTTAACAAAATCATTGTGGTTTAATGAATAACAATTAAGACTTTTTTAAAGTGTACATAGTCTTCAAGGTAGATAACGTTTCATAAAAAAAATGGTGAAAGACCCCATCCTCTTCTATTTATTATTTATTTTGTGCAACAGTTAAATATTACTTTTTTAGAAGAATACAAAACAAAATCATGTTACCAACATAAAAAAAAAACATGTACACGATAATAAAATAAAACCCGTAATGTCATCTTCACAACAATAATAACCACTCAACAAACGCATAGCAACCGTTCTACAAACAATTGTTAGACTTTCGCTTCTGTAAAAGAGTACAAGTGCGCGTTCCAGTATTACTATACTTCAATGGTTATTCCACTCACCAAGAGCTTTCCAAACTCGCTGCTCGATGAGCTCAGCCCAGCGCACCAGCGACACCGCGCGCAACCTCGGCGACCTGGTTGCATTACCAGATCCCTCGATGATGTCCCCTACGTCTGGAGTCACCACGCAGAACACCAGGTACTCCGCTGGCACCGGCACCGGTTCTGCACCGGAACACTCGGCGCCATCGTCTCGCATAAACGTCACGTCGATTTGTCTGAAAAAAAAATTACAAGATAAAACCAACAATTACAGAAGTTTGTAGCGTACAGTACATTTATAAATCTTAGAATAAATGGATCAGACAGATTAGAGAACTTAAGACTTGCAATCAATCTACCAACTCCTACATCTACAATCTACTTTACTATAGGAATTTAAAATAAGAAAACTTTTAGGTTCTTTATTGTACATTTATTTTTATTTTTAGTTGAACTTCGAAACTTTTCCTTTGCGCTGTTAATTATAAGTTGAACAAACTTCTCTAAATATTAGACAAGTATAAAATATAAACTAACAAAGTCATCTACAAATTTTCAAACAGTTTTTGAGGATAATAGGAAAGAATACTTTTCTTAATAATAGTTTTGTGATGTACAAGTTCATCCTACACTTCCAACAAAATAATCGACTGTTATAAAATTAGTTCTTTATAATATTTTTGCTATTTTATATCTGCATACTCTTTTTAAATACAAATCGTAGTTTGAAAACGTTGGAAATTTTGTGGTAGTTGGTGATAATGCAGTATGATTAGAAATTTCAATTGTTTCACTTTGAAATTGACAGATTATGTAAAGATAAAATTAGTTTACATGATTTATACAAAAACAAAATTCTTACAAATGTTTGTGTTTGTTGATTTGGCAAAGTTTGACATTTAACATATTCTGGACATTATAATTCGACAGATTCAATAAACTTAAAAATATGAATTGTATTGTACTATTATAATACACCAACGTACTATTAACTCATTGTTTTGGGTGCTATAATAGCTTTTTTATAGACGCAAAATATAATAAAGTATATTTTTTGCCGACTGACATTAAAAGTGCGATTTTCTGACAGATAACAGTCTGTAAAATGTCACTTCTACTATCTAGGCTATAGTACAACAACAAATTTGACATTTCTGCATTTTATCAGCATATTCGTAATTTTTTTTTCAGTTATAGTTATAAAGAATTTAAAATTTTAAATTAATAGTTATTTACTTTACAAGTGGGCAAAGTAAAGAATTACCAACGAGAGAAATTTTATGTTTCAATCTGTTTCACTGATTCCAGCCGCACATTTATTAATGGATACAATTTTCCTGTTTGCAATGAAATATGTACTGCGTTTTTCAATAAAACTGAATCTTTCGATGAATTGATTAAAATTTATGAAATTCTGTTTATTACATTTCTTTATATATTAAATCGCGTAGAATACGATGTTTTAGTCCGCATTTCCATATCTCTTTTATTTTTCGAGTTACAGCGATTTTCAGGATTTTACAAAAGTGAATTTTGAGGGCCTATAATTCAAAAACTAAGTTAGATATCGTAATTCTGGGCCCAGTTTTGTACTTTTCATGTGTTTTACAACTAATTAAAAAATTATGAAATTTTTGAAAATTTTCAGTATTTTTTTCGAAATTTTCTGTTGGCGATATTTCGAAAAATAAAACAGATATGGATTTTCTGATTGAACCATTCGATTTAGCTCGTCAAAAAACATACGTATTGTGAGTTTCATTAAAATCGGTTAACAGAAAGAATTGTTACAGCAAAAAGTCTGGAAATGACCAAACTCGGGCCAAACCTTAAGGGGTACCCCTTGACGTTTGCCCTGCAAAACACCATTTTCAGACTTTTTGCTCTAAAATTTCAGCCCGCGATTCAAATATTCTGAAATTTGGTATACTTATGTATTTTGACGAGCTGAATCGATTGGTGATGGTTCCGAGTTTGTAACTCTTGTATTTTTCGAGATATCGACAATAGAAAATTTTGAAAAAAAATTCAAAATTTTCAAAAATTCCTTATTTGTTTTAAAACGTTTCAGAATCACAAAAATGGACACAAAATTTTGATATCTCATCTAGTTTTTGACTTACAACCCTCCAAAAATGACTATTGAGAAAACGAAAAAATTGCTGTAATTCTTCAAATAAATAAGATATGACGATGCGCTCTACATCATTCTATTCTACGTACTACAATTGATAAAGAAATGTAATAAACAGAATTTCAATATTTCAATGCTTTTGAAAATTATTACTTTCGGAACTCAGTAAATTATAAAAACTTTTTATTTAATTACACTACTTAAAGTCATTCTACATATTATTCATCATAAAAACAAAATGGAGAATTATGTAGAATAATTCGTTACTTATTTAAATAATAGTTATTTACTTTACAAGTGGGCAAAGTAAAGAATTGCCCACTTGAGAAAAATTTTAGCACACGAAGCCGAAGGCTGAGTGTGATAATTTTATCGAGTGGGCAATTCTACTTTGCCCACGTGTGAAGTATAACGTTTTATCCAACATCTCTAAATAAATGCAAAATTTTTTAAAGTAATAATTTGACAGTGACATGCTTAAAATTTTCTAAATTAAAATGATAATCAAAGTAGTTACCAAGTTGTTGTGAGTTATTATTATTGTTATAAATTTTAAAAAAATACTCACTAGTGATTTTTCTCAAAATTATACCCACTAGTGGGTAATCTATACTTTCCTTGTTCAAAATCGCCATGGTTATAGAGAATTTATTGAGAGGTGTTGGATATAATAAATTTATATCACATTCATATTTTAATAAATTAATTAGGAATGTTCACAAATAAACAGAATTAAATAATATGAAAATATGAATAACAAATTTGTTTTTACATAGCAACCCTCAACAAAAGTATAGCAACATAGTTTGATGACGATAACTTTCAAAATAAGTATTGAAAATAATATGTAGTTTAATTTGTTAAATCGGCAAAATATATTCAACACGGTACCAAATATAGATTTACAACTTCGGAAATCTCTGCTATAAATCTGGTATTTTAGTGTCTAATTAAACAAACAACTAATTATACCGCCCATTAATTTTTCTAAATGGTAATGGTCTAATATTCTTTAATCGCAATTTATATTTAACTATAACAATTATCAAATTCGTTATACACAAAACCGCTCTATACAATCATGGATACACTTACGTAAAGAGCAACGAGAATGAAGCATGTAAGTAAAACAGTTTTTATGAACAAAATCTGGTTGAAATAAAACGAAACGTACATTCAGCGCACGATAAAATGTAATCTCTCAGAGCAGGGTGTCATTACATATAAAAGACATTAAATTGGTAGTAAGTGGTATCTCTATCATTTCCAGCACTAGAACTACAAACAGTAGTACAAGCAACCCTCATCGCGACTTCGTTATCAGCGGGTGACAGGCGCTGAGCCCCCGCGCAAGATTGCCGGCGTCCTCGAGCAATCTCAAGCTTTCTCGTGCGCTCAATAAGTGAAAAGCGGCTTGCACTTGCCATTTGCTCGCTGTTAAAACTGTGTAGCGTAAAGTGAACGAGCCATGAGAAAGAACTGGAGAACTTATGGCGCGTACATAACCGTCCGTGATTCTTGGACCATGAATATTATTAAATTCAATATTGAACTGTAGTTTGTAAACTATTTACACACTACTGACTCTTAAATAATATTTAACGGAAATAATATGTACGCTTCTTGACTGTGATTTGTATTGAAATAAAAACAATTTCTGGACTTCAGACACAAATTTAAAAATTTTATTTCAACCTCTACCGGTTTCTACCCCACATGGGTCTTCTTCAGGAGGTGACCGTCAAAACATTAAAAATAAATTTGTCAAAGATAAAAACCTTTCAACCCTCTATTGCATACTGTTCCCGATCGGGAACATAAAATTTAAAATTCTTCTTTTCTTTTCTTATGCAGTTTACATTCATGGCAATCATGTTATAACCATTTAGAATCAATACACTTCGTCAATTGCCAATTAGGTCATTCCTCCCAATTAAACCAATAAAAAAAAAGTTGAAGTGGAAAAAGGATAATTACAGAAACTGAGATAGAAAATGTAAAATTTGAAGGAAGCAGCTTATTACCTGTTGATATATTACAGCTAAATACACCTTTACAAAATTTCCAAAATTTCTTTTTATCTGATGATTTCCTAGAAGAGGTTGTTTATCAAACAATTTTGTATAGTACGTAAACACGATCCAATAGACCAAAGTTCTATTGTAAGTTGAATTTGTTCATAATGTTCCCAATAGTGAACAAAACTTAAAATTTTTTTTTTATTTTAGGGAAAAAATGTATGTAACCCACTTATTTTAAATATATGAAAATTTCTTTTGTAAAAAAATTTTTTTAGCCCTTATTTAAAAAAATCTGATGTGTGCCAGCACATAACCTCCCGCCCAATACTACTCTTAAACGGTACAAAATAGTATTTGATGATACAGAAACATACCTTCTTATTTGTTTATTTTCTATTTATATTTGAGAATTTTAATTTTCTTTCGTGTATTTATTTAATTTTTTGACATATATTTCCCTAAGAACACAGCTTCACAATCACAATGACATGTGTCACATTTCATAAAAAATTGAAAATTTTTAAATGTTTCCATGGTGTACTAGGAATGCAAGATTTGTGAAATCTAATATCTTTAAATTTTATTATCTCTAAACCTAACGAAAATTAATAAAATTAGTGTAATAAAAAAACATGTAAAATTAAATATTCTTCGACTTTCAAAATAACATAAATTGTTGAAAAAGGAAATTTAACCGTATTTTTCACAAAAAACTGTTAATGGCTTCAAGTAAACTTCTACTTCCGGTTGACCAATTTTATCCAAAATCTAATCAGCTCTTCATTTAAATATAAGAAGCAATAATTCACAAAATTGTATTTTTTGGTATTATAGTATTTGAGTTATGCGAGACGAAAAAATTGCCACAGACTACACACACACACACACATACATACATACATACATACATACATACATACAGACATCATCGCGAAAATAGAAATATCGTATTGTAGGGACCCTAAAACGTGCTTATTCATTGAAAACTCACTACCCAATTTTTTGAGCAAAAACAATACCTCCCTTACCTAGAGGTAGGCGGGAGGTAAAAAAATTCATGCAATAGAAAGTTAATACAATAAATAATTAATAAATAATAAAATCGGACATCGTACTTAACTACAATGGAGAAATCTTACTTAAAACTAATTAGTTACAAGGTTACACTTAATTTAAATTTAAATTTGACAAATTTTAGTTTTAATGTTATCATAACTTATATTACAATTGAAATAATTTGGAAATACATAAAAACCATCATAAATATTGGGGTCGTTAAAAAAGTATATATTTTCCCTTCTCGTATTGTAGCCCATGCCTACGGCTCGTGCTTCAATTTACTCCGCGAGAAAAATAATACACATCTCTCCCTTAATGTATAATATACATTTCTTCAAACGTTCTAAAATACGTTTTTATGTATTTGTATTCAACAAGCAGATGTTTTTTTTTTTCGATGCTGGCATAAAAGTATCTGCCGCGGCAGAAAAAGTAAAATATGATGAAAAATAATAAGGTTCAATACAATGAAAGTTCAATGAGACAAATAATAAAAAATAAGAACATAATCTTAAGTCAGCTGGAAATGCTGCCACCAATTTTTGTCTTCTACGATGTGTTTTCCCAATTGTTAGTATTGATCCCTGTGGTTTCCACATCTAACAACTTCTGTAGGGGTTGTTTTTAGAGCCCAGAAAATATATCTACCCTTATTAGTGTGTCACAATTAGAAACGGATAAATACCGTGATGATTTATTTATGAATTCACTGCCTAACGATTTCTTCTAAACACCTAAACTATCGTCATCTACCATTGTAAGTACGTCATTTCCATCTAACTCCTGCCCAATGCAAACTCCAATCAATTCTAATCTTCCACAATTTACATTGAAAGCCCCCGAATCCCAGCGTCATTCTCCACCACTGCCCGCCGACGCTGTCGTCGGTCGGTAATGGTCTGACTGCCTGCTTCGAACAAAGGCCAACACCACCTTTCAGTGTAATGAAATGCTGTGCGGCTGAAGTTGGAGTGCGAGGACCTGAAACCTCGGAGAACTCTGTGACTCTATACTTTAATTCAGGGCGACCTGTGACTGTTCAATGAAATGACATTGGGTAGTAATAATGGTGAAAAATATGGTTGTAGAATTTTTGATAAACCGTGAGAGTTAGTAAGAAAGCAGAAGGTGTGTACTCGTAATGTAACATAAATAAGAACATTTAATTTGAACAGTGATAGAACTCGCCGAGAACAACAACATTTCTTTATAACGTTTTTTTCCAAAATCTTATAGTTTTTAAGTTAAAATTATTTTTTCACGACATGGTAGGAAACTCCACCGTTCTTTTTCCGAAATAGTGAGGGAAATGTGTTGTTCCTCTCTAGAGAGGAAATTAAAGAAGTGTTACCAATATAAATGCTATTTACAAAAAAAATTTTATAAAAATTATAAATAAATTCCTAATTTTATTGAAAATCCTTATTTTAGTGATATACATACTTTAAATTATCTTACAATTATGTCTTATATTTTTCTTTTTCTTATTACAATTTGACAACTTATTAAATATATTTAAGATTGATTCATTGGCAACACTGCTACACCGCCTTGTGTTTGATAACCTAACTTCTAACGTGTCAGTCTGTCAGTTGTGTTCTCAAAGTGTATTTTAGGTCCAAGCAAATCGTTTTTAGAAACATGTGAAAAAAATGTTGTGTCTAACATGAGAGGAAAGCTCTTCTTCCACAGCGCTTTCCTCCCTAGTTTGACATAATTATTTTCTACTCCTGTATACATATATTCCAATATTTTCGATGAATTATTTTACCCATAATTCACTCTTCTCGGTCTTCTAAAGTCTTCTAGAGATGCTCGATTGAGTGTTTATAATGGTGTGTTAGTGCCAACATTACGTATAACTGCTGTGGAACTAAGACATTTGAGAGGAGTGTGTGAGTATACGAAGCGTGATCGTATCCGGAATATATTGGTGTATGGTGAGTGTGAGATTGAGAAGAATGTTGTTAAGAAAGTGGGAGTGTATTATTTGAGGTGGTTTGGACATCTTGATTCGAATGAAAGGTCGATGAAACTAATATATGCGGGTGGGATTGAGGGTGAACGATTGCGTGGGCATCCGAGGAATAAGTGGTAAGAATGATTCCGACTGCGAAGAATAGACGAGTATGTATGAATGTGTATGGGGAGAAAATGGTGGAATGTTTGTAGGAGATTGATTGTTGATTGATTGAGTTTCTGGGTTCATGCTACCCCACTGAGTGAGATATAGCGTGACGTTATATTTGTACGTATGTATTAATCTTTAATCTTATCTTTTGAGCTCTATCGAAAATAGAAATGTCTGCAGTTAGATGCATAGTTAAAATAATTAGTCTAGTTTCAACTACCTTATAACTCACAAATCGTTTACGTCAAAGGGTTCAAATAGGTTTTCATCAGGAAGTTTGTTCCCAAACTGCACATTTGCAGTGGATTGGCAGAATTATTTGTGGAAGTCATAACGAATAAAGATGATTAATAATGTGAGAGTTTGAAGGTACTGGGGCTGACTTTTCACGAAGTTTTGACCACAATATTCATGGAATGCCAACATCAAATTCCTGCTGCTCACCGAATTTCAACAGCGGTTGAATTACACCTCTAACTTTTCATATTAATCAATGTAATTAATTAATTTTGAACGCCCGTCATGACAAACTATTACATATTTTACATAATTTTATAATTTCATAAACGCATTCTTTAACACAAAATGATTAGCGGGTAATTATTAAGTAAAGTTATAATTAATACCATAGATTATGAGAAAAATTTTATATTTTCCAACATATAACGTCTAGCCTAACAACTTTTATTTGTTATAACAATTATTTATATACTCAAAATACTTTTGTATTTTTGCTATAATGAGAAAAATTGCTGACATATTTTGAGGTCCACTGAATCCGTCAAGATCATTTTCTGATTGATTTATATGTGTGAGGATGGATGGATGGATGTGTGTCCAAATCAATATGAATGAGATCTGATATGTTAACGAAACTTGGAATTTATAAATCTCATGAACATACGCAGAGCTGAGTTGATTTTTAATGAAATTGAAAAACCGGAAGAGGAAGTTTACTGGACACACAAAACAATAAATTTATTTTTTCCGTAATCAATACAAAAATACATGATATTACTATGCTAAGTTAGCTAAAATAGTAGCTACAGTTAAACTTTATAGGCTCTTATGTCAAGCTGAAATTACAAACCTAAAATAACAAACAAATTATTCTATAATACTATTGCTGAATTTATTTATTATTTACGTATGATAATAATTTATCGGCTTTAAAGCAGATCACATGCTGAATACGTTTAAGAATATATAAAAAATAATGAAAATTATAACCTTTGACACTGACAGTACTTTTATCACATCTCCGTCTCAACAGCTAGCTGACGTTTTACAAATACAAAAATACTATTTATTTATGTTTTTAATTAATAGCTTAACGATTTCGAAAAAAATACAATGTATACCCCAGCACTAAAGTATTTTTATTACTCATATGGTTTATTCTCAGTAATAATATAACAAGAGAGTGAGAATAAATTGAAAATAATTTGACAGATCTTTCGAAAACTTGTTGCCAGGCAATAGCCACGAAAGCCCGTAGGGCTTGAGTGGCTATTGCCAAATGGCGACAAGTTTGAGAAAGATACTGGAGAATTATTTTCTAATTTATCGAACTCTCGAGTTATATTTAATTAGATTATTTTTTGATTTCTTCATCAGGCAATCCACTAAATCAATCTTTTTTGCTCTTTTTTACTTGTATTGATGATAACTATCTGACATCTGATATCTGTCAACAAAAACAAAAAAGCTACAGGGAATTATCACAAGAGCATTATTCTCAGTATAATAATGACAGGATTGGTTAAAACGCAGACACGTGACATACAATAAAGCATTTGATTGGTTTAAATAAACGTCAAAAAATAATCTTATAAATTAAACATTCATAATAAAAAGTTTTACTTTGGTGCTTTGATATACAAATAATTATTATTCAAAAATAGAATTAGATTTGAAAAAATTTTCAAATGAAAGATATTAGCAAAAATATTTGGAATACAAATTAATATTTGTACTTTTCTTGTACATGCTTCTAATTTTGAGAAATTCTAAATTATATTTTTAATAATATATTTCAATAATCTTAGTTACAGTTGAAACAAAAATTAATATATTTTTCACATGTACATATATGTCAAATAATTGCAAAAATAAGTCATACGCAAGGAACAACTCAAACGTGTTTAGTTGATTTTATATACATAAGAAAGTAGTGTACTGCCCACACCAGATTTTTAATACCAAATATCAATAATCAATTAGCAACAAATAGAACAGAAAATATTTTGACAGATCTGTCAACAAAAATGTTCAAATAATTTGTTTCCTTTCTCATGGCAGTCTATAATTAAAAATTTAAAATTTTCTTTTACTTTTATTTCGCGAAAAAGACCTATTTGATTACCAAATTTAGGTTTATTAGATGCAGTTTTTTATTCTGAACATTTTTGTTTTTACTCATTTAGTACAAAATTCATACGGAATAAACTGTCACTGCAGTACGAAAATATCATTGTATTTCCTATATAACATATAAAAAGTTTCCACCCGATATATGTGTGCTAGCGAGAGGTAATAAACTTGTTTACGCTCTTGTAAATTGCCTTCAAAACAACATTTTGTTTTGAACATCCCTCAATTTAAATTCAGATGTTTATTTCATACTTGGAAAACAAATAATATTTATGAGAAACATTTTGTTTTACATTATTCATACATTACTTGATTATATAACAAATAAAATATTTTTTGTCATTTGTTTATTACGTTTTAAATTATAAAATAATTTTGATCCTGTCAAACACATAGTAAAACACAAAGTTAAATTCCCGCTGGCCCGCTTAAAATGTGTTTACTATGTCGCTAAATTTATTCCGGTATTACTTGAGCTAAAGCGACGTAGCTACAAAATCAAATTTGCTTAACACAACTTTCTTGAAGACTTGAAGTTTTCTAATCCTGCTGAAGACTCTTAGGATATCAAGAGCTACTGCACGTATTTGCTGTTGCAGATTAAATTAAGTGCCAGAAATCATTACTTAACATTAACATTTCGTTGACCATAAGCAAGACATTATCATATCGTAACCGCGTAACCTAATTCTCGTCAAGCTTAAACCATTTAGCGACGTCAGCATCTTCAGCGGATGATGGCATAGGCGTGCACACCGCTTTAAATGGAGGGCGAAGTATTATTCTTTAAGGAGTCAACACCCAAGGCTAGATATTTGAAAAGAGGAATAACAATAAGTAATAAAGGATATTTAAATTTGTGCATTTATATGTTTATCCAACACCTCTCAATAAATGCTCTATAACTATAACTAGTAACTATAACTAGTGGGTATAATTTTGAGGAAAGTCATTAGTGAGTATTTTTTTATTTACAACAATAATAATAACACACAACACCTTGGTAACTACTTCGTTTGACAAATTTATTTAAAAATTTAAAGCATATGTCACTGTCAAATAATATTTCTTTAATAAATTTTGCATTTATTAAGATAAAAATTATCACACTCAGCCTTCGACTTCGTGTGCTAAACTTTCTCTCGTGGGTAATTCCTTACTTTGCCCGCTTGTAAAGTAAATAACTATTATTCTTATAGCAACCATGATTATTGAAGATACAGGCTGATCAACACAAAATGATTCAGTTGGGTATACAATTCTAGGGATCTTTTTATTTGACCGTTTGCTATAGTGTGTATCACCCAATAGAATTATAATATATCACTCGAAAATTTTCAAAAAATGACCTTATAAATAAACTTGAAATAATTCAAATTTTTATTATAAATACAAATGACGACTGCTCACATTGGTATTTTAGTGCAGCACTCCTTCTATTGGAGATTTCACTCTAAATACGACATCATTCAATTAACTATAGTAAAAACAATTGACGATCGTGCAAAATTAATTAGTGACGTTTTAATTTAACTCTCCTCCCTGAAAACTTTAATTTGATACCATCCTCGACAGAATTCAATTAATTATATAAAAAACAATTGAAGATCATCCATAATTAATTTTTGACATTTGAGTAAATACAATCTTCTCATTGATGGATTTGAATTTGATACCAAACTCGATAGGGTGTAATCTATATTTATTAAATGTCATATTCTACGAGTTCAGAATTATATCATTTGCCCCAATTAAGATTTTTAGAATAACTTACAAAAAATTGTTCTGATCTGACAAAGGAAAAATTGTTGTACTCAATTTATTTGTACCTTAAATTTTTTTAGTTGTAAAAACTGAAATAATAACAAATTAACATAAAGATTTCATTTGGCCCAAAAGTATTGGCTAGTACTACGAACACTGTTTTTGAATCTGATGACAACAAAATATAGATAAATGTTTCAAATAAAATTATAGGTAATATTCTACATCTTTTTGATTGCAGTAAAATGTACTCATTTCTCATTTATTTACTAAGCTACGCTTAAAAACTCTGATAGGACTTCAAATAATTTAGCACCTACTGTTGATGAATTGTTCCCAAAATCTAATCAATAACATAAACATAATACCTTCCTTACATGTATGTATGTACGGGAGGTAAAAATGATAAATATGGTGAGTAAAACAATTTTCCTTTGTATGATTTTAACTAGGCCAAATGATATGATTCTGGGCTCGCACAATATATTAGTGATTCAGCGATGGCGCTGTCGCTAATCCTAGTTATTAATATGTATGTATGATCCTTGTTAGGGAAATTAAACAACCGAGTTGGTTACCAAACACACCTCAATACCCAAGGATGTTAGTGACAAGAATTAGGATCATAGTGGATTATATTAGAATCGTGAGTTTTGCATTTTGACCCGTCGGAAATACCGGCGCGCGCGGCAATGTTCAATATCGCAGGAGAATCGTTGGCGATATCCCGGAACGGCAGAGGAAGAAGAAGAACCATCAGCCGCCAGAAACGCTGGCGCAGGCAATTTAATTCCGCGTCATTTATAAATTCCAGTCTCGTTGTAATTGGAACTTAAACATGGACTAGCGACAATGTCTCATTATAGAACGAGCAATTTAACTTCGGAACTACAAGTAAATAAAGATAGCGTAACGAGTTTTTAATGTTTAAGTCACATGGTTGCTATTGCTTTTGTTGTTGTTGTTGTTCTTGCTGCTATTTTCTTTTCATTCCCGCTTGAGAACTCTTCCATAACTTAATTTTGCTGAAATATTCCGCAAAGTTCTTTGGAACTTTTAAAGTTTTACTAAACCGATAAAATTAAAAGCTTCCGAATGAGAAATGGTGCATTGTGAATTTGGAGCGCTGCTGATTTAAAATGCAATTCTTTAAAACGAATGGCTGCCGGGAAATTCACTTGTTATTGTTTTTTAAACTACTCCACTGTTGGGTTTTGAAATTCTTATTGGCTCAGCACTCGAGGAGTAAATGCTAAAGTACTGCACTATCCAATATCTTTTTCCTTTGTTGTCTGTTTCGTGTATTGTTCACTCCACTGCATTTTCTTTGCTATTGTTTAATATCAAGTTGCATTAAAACGTTTAGCTGCTTCTAAATTCCAAATAGAATTTCCAATAGGATAGTTACTGTTTTCCATTTCAGTGGAAGAATACTAAATAACAATAGACACGCTTTGTTGTTTTCGTTGCACTTTCGTAGTGCAATTTAAATTCATTTCAGAATGACCTCATTTTATTTTATTTCATTTTCATTTCACTATTACATGGCTGAAAATATGCAGATGATGAAACCTTATGTTCAATTCGAGTAATTAGACGCAACTTATTGCGTATTGTTTATAAAGATATATTTAACAAAATGTTATTGCAAATGGAGTGGCTTTGACTGAAACAAAATGTATGATTATGAGTATATATACAATAATTAATATGCAAATAACATTGAAATTTCACTAAAACAAATTCAACATCAATTAGCGACTGAACACGTAATAATGTTATTTTGAAATCAAATATTACTGTTTATGATTTGTAATACAAAAATATGATTGTTCAAATATTACTTTAAACTAAAATTGTTACTGTTTTATCGTATAAACGGAGATACAAACTTTTATAAAAAAAATCGAGACAGCAGTTGTTACAAGACAACTAATGGTTCGTTTATTCGTCAGTTTTGTGCCCAAAATCAGATGACTGTCTTCCCTCAGCCTCCTAGCAATTTTTTTTTTATTTCCGAAATTAAAAACAGTGCTGAAAAATGCTGGTTTCAGACTATTGATGACTTAAAAGCAAATGCTGCTGTTAATGGTCTATATTGTTAAATAACATATTTTAGGGTTGTATATAATAGTTATTTGTATATCAAGGCACTAAAGTATAATTCTTTATTACGAATAAACTATATGAGTAATAACAAAATACTTTAGTACCGAGATATACGTTACATTTCTTCGAAAATTGTTAAATTATTAATTAAAAACATAAATAAATATCATTATGCATTTGTAAAACGTCAGCTAGTTGTTGCGATGGGGATAGCTGTGATAACAAAAGTATTGTCAAAGTGTCAAATATTTGTGTACAATTTTGATTATTATTTACAAGTTCTTAGACGTGGTCTGCATAATATACATTAAATGCGGTAAGTTATTATCAAAGGTAAATAATAAATAAATTCACCAATAGTATTATAGAATTAATATGTTTGTCTACTCCTGTATAAATACATATGTTCATTATTTACATTTTATTTTGATATATAATAGTAATATTCACGACAGTGAATTATGATTCAAAATTCACTCTTCTCGACGAATCACAGAGCCAGAAAATCACGGTTATTTTAAAGACGTGATGTGTATCACCAAGCAATGACCGTCTAACAGTTGACATGTGGTCAGTTGTCATTGTGTATTTTTATGTTGACATTTTTCAACGTGTTTCGATCATTTTTAAAAGTGATTTCCAAATTTACAGGAGTAGAAAAAATATAGTATTATATTCGGGATTATATTCATTATTTACGAAGATGAAGTTTGCAAATCAACCGAGTATCATAATCTCTCATAAAATAATATACTATTGTTATTGTAAGTAGTGCTAAAAGTTTTATTTTAGCTATTAATTTGGCTAACTTCAGGGAGTAATCTCGTGTAGGTACTTCAGTATAGATTTCGAAAAAAATATTATATATAACACATGAGTAAAATGTCATTATTAGCCTCAAGAGATTGCATCCTTCGGACTACGCCTTTACAATTCAATTTTCGGACAAATAATGCTGAACTTTACTCCCTAGATATAGAAACTACTATTATTGTAAATATAGCTTGAAAAGTGTCGCTTTGCAAAAATTTCCGCAGAACCCCTGAATAAAAAACAACTCTTGAACTGTGACTAAAACTATCCAATATTTATGTACCTCAATGAGGTTTAACCAGGCTCATCAAGAAATCTCTCAAATATTGTTCCATCTTTGCAAAATGTTTATTCTTGCGGTATATTGACTGTTCCGGAAAGACAATATTTACAGGCGGTTCTCAACTGTTATCTTACCTCCCCTCTCACCGCCGCCGCCTTGACTGGTTAATATTCATGAGTTGACAATTGTTGTCAAAACAACCGTAATTATATTTACACTTCGCTATGGAAACCATCGTGTTTGAGAGGTGCCTTCGGCTATAATGATTTCCATCTAGGCGAGTGTTTAGCTAACTTAGTGGAATGGTGTAAGATGCTTCGCTTTCAACTTTATTTCTCGGCGGAGAGGGTGAGGTGGAAGATAGTTCTGGAGGAAATTCAATTGTCTTTTGTCGTACATTTCAAATATTTATTTTGGAGAAATTGCGACATTGTACGTGGTTATGTTTAGACTTATAAACTTAATTTCAAGAAATGTTTCTGTAGAGTTTTCAAATTATACACGCGGATAGAATGGCGACGGACCACGAAGGGTGTGCTAGAATTTATTCCACACATTGAATTAAAAAAAAATTCATTATGGTTCGTGGAAAAGCGTTAGGTGCGGATTTACGAAAATTATTGTGATTCCATGAAGACAGTAAATTTTATAAATATCTATCGAAAATAGTATATTACATAACGAGAGATGTAAGAAGCAAATTACGCACGAGTGAAAATTTTTTGTCAGTTATCCCAATTTGAATCCATAATATTTAAATCTAAAATTGGATGCATCAAATTTTAATTATTTTGGTAATGTGACAGTCAGTAGTGCCAACTTAAATTTCATTTTTAATTATTACGTAATGAACATTACGTAACACTATTTGTAACAACGCACTTACATTGATTGCAGTTTGTTCTGTAATGACATACTTACAATAGTGGGCGTAGAAAAATATCATTTACCTAAGAGTACATAAAGTACATAGGTGATGTAATAATTTAGGCTTGTATAGAAACAATAGAAGCGTCAAAAAAAATATTACATTTGATTACAGCATATCGTACATGTTTTAACAAATATTTATTAATTTTGTGCAGTAAAAAATCTGCAAATTAATTAAATGTATTTATTTATATTTTTCTGCATGTTTTGATTATTCTCCCAACTAAACAAATTAAAACATTAATTATTATTATTTGAAACAAGAAATCCGGAATTTAAATTACAATTTTGTTTATACAATTTGTAATATGAAAATTTATTTTCAATTCATTTTAAAGCACTAAAAAATAAATGCAAGAGAACATGAAACAATGTTTATTTATCGTCCGAAGCACTGGGCGTACTTTCGTGTTTATTTAAATTTTATTTCCAATCGATTTTGGAACAATAAAAATAATAGTTATTTACAATCCATGATTCTAAACGAAGTAAATTTCAATTTAAATCGCAATGCTGCAAATAAAAATAATCAGATGGGAGTTCCACGACAATAAATTATTGTTAATTGTGACGCATTGATACGCTAGATAATTACTTAATTTTGCGATAAATTTCATTAACAAGGTATAGTGCTCTTGGCACAGCACATGTAATCGAATTAGCCCGGCTTAGCGACAAAATTACGCCCTCTCTCACAAGTACGGAGTACGAGGATACGTGCGTGGTGTAAATCAGATTTACGTCGCCGTTTGTAATTAGAAAATTGTGGAAACTAACCCTCTTCCTGCATGGAGCGCTGTTCCTCTGTTTCCGCTGTGGATTTGTGACAGCATGAAGCATTGCTTTGATTATACTGTATTTACTGTCGTGAAACTAGGATGTGAAATTTTCCTACTGCTTTTTACCTCCCGCCATATTCATTTTCGTTTAAATCTGCTAATCTGTGCCTTTTGAAAAAAAAAAAATAACGTGTCATAATTGGGAGAGTTTAACTAGGCACCAAAATACTATATTTTATTACTGATTTGGAATTAATATTAATTTAGTAATTATTTTTAATATCCTATTTTGAAGGTTATCGCCATCGAATTACTTTGCCATGCGTTTGTTGAACAGTTGCCATGTATTTATTAATGGTTACTATGCGTTTGTAGACCGGTTGCTATGTACAATATTTTTACAGCCTAGGCAGTAAAGTGACAGTTTACAGACTGTGAGGGAGAGAAGTGTATGATTTTTCCTGCGGAGTAAATTAAAGCATGAGTCTTAAGCGAGGGTTGCAATACGACAAGGGAAAAATACACTTCACTCCTGCAGTGTATATACTATTTTTTTCACGACCCCAATATTTATAATATTTACTATGTGTTTTATTTTGTTAATTTTTCACAACAAATGCCATTATTTGAGCACTTTCCCTCTAGATGAAAGAGAAGTGCACAAATTTCCCGTGTTATGAAATAGGCTGTTTCTCTCATTATTTTGGTACCATAGAAACCGAGTTTCTATGGCGGGAGGTATTGTGCTGCCCACAACAGTTATTTTTTCGAATTAATTTGTCATGTGATCCGCATTCGAATGTTTGTAAAATTATTCTAATTCGCAAGAAGTAGCAGCTATCCGCTCTTCTACAGAGTTTTAGTTTTGAATAAATTATCTTAACTTATACATACATACAGTGGGGTAGCACGAATTCAGAAACCCAGTAAACCAACAATCAATCTCTTCCAAACATTCCACCACTTTCGCCTCGTCCACATTCTGAAATTATTCGTTCACGCAATAAACCATCAATCATACCCAACCACTTATTCCTCAGACGCCCACGCAATCATTCACCCACATATATTAGTTACACCAACTTTCATTAGACATTCGCTCAAGATGTCCAAACCACCTCTACTGACTCACTCCCACTTTCTTAACAACATTCTTCTCAATCTCACACTCACCATACACCAATTTATTTCGCATACGATCACTCCTCTCAAATATCTATTACTTTTATGAATGTTTATGAGATATCTTGGGATAAGTGGTAAATTATCCAGTTCCAAGTAAATTATTTAATTACCTCAAAATGGTTCAAACCGCATTGGTAATTTCCTTAGCTTTAAATAAATTCAATTAAAGTTGTTTCTGAAAACCTCGAATGTGTTTGGGTTTTTTTTAGGTGTTAAACCAATTCGCAAAACATAAATCAGAAATCAATACTACAAATAATTCTTTTCCATAGGTAACTACTAACTAAATAACGTAGTCAATAGCTTCTAATAACGCCACGTATCCTGGCAAACATGTATACTCCACCCTCCAACTTCAATTTCATAATTTCCGAGCGAGTATTAATAATGACAGGTTGATTAGAACTTTGTTTCAACTCCAAAGTTAAATTTATTCTCAAATCCAGGACGTGATTTGAATATGTGTTTGCAGCAGAACTTTTGTTTTCCAGAGTACATTGGTTATGCAGATTAAATAGTGTTTACAACGAAAAATAAGTAAAACGAATCTGCGACACAATTGGGTTGGGTTCTGCAATCTCGCGTGCCGGAATGCATTTTGGTCGGAACGTCCGATCGAAGGAGATAAACGCCGCAAGTTTTCTAATTATAAATTTAAATTTGTAATTGGTTACAGATAAAAGCAATAAAAGCGATGTATATAAAAGTTTTGTTTCAATAGCTGGGGACCACCACCGATCCATTTACCCATTTCTGAAGGTGATTTACCCCATAAATAATTATTGATTATTTAAATTCTTTAATAGAATAAACTGTTGTGGACAGCACAATACCTCCCACATTAGATTTCTTATCAAACAATGCAGGAACACTGACCACCACTATCAAGTAACGCTCATTTCAACAAAAAATTTACTTTTTAATTATGACACATGTCAAAAAATGACAATTTTCTGCGCCTAAAATGCGGAGTGAAAGTAGAATTTCCCTGACTTGTCAGGAAAAAAATAAAACCTTTTTATTTTCGTAAGTAACGAGAGAATAACTAGTAGATATTTATAGAAAAACAAATTTAAAATTAATTTTTAATAAAAGTAAAGGTTTCAGAAAAAAATTAATACATAACTCGTCAGGAAAATGTCTGTACTTTACTGGGATTCATAAATATGGCACCTCGACAGTAATGCACCACTTTACCGACTGTTATGTAAATAACTATTTTCAAGGGTTGTTTTGTTTTATTTCAGATTTAAACTAAACTGTCAAAATACTTTTAACGTGTTGTAATTCGTAAATGGTGACAGTAAGAGAAACTGCTTCAAACAACAATGATAGATAATAAACATTTGAAACATTATTAAATTTTATTAAACTTTTATACTGGAATATTTTAAAATAACTTGATAGGGCTTCAATTAAACTGTTACTTCCAGTTATAGGATTATCACAAAAAAACTATTTAGTTCTTCCTAAGAAGATACAATTGATATATACAAAATATCAAAATTTTCAGTTTAATAGTATTTGAGAAACCGTAATCCAGAGATCCACACACACAGACACCGCGAAACTGTAAAATTGTATTCTAGGGACACTAAAACGTGCTCATCCACTGAAAACTCACTACATAATATTTTGCATGATTCCTATACCTCCCTTACAGGAATTTGGCGGGAGGTAAACTGCTTTCCTCAATAAATTTTCTTTCCCTTTTTTTCAGCAATAATAATGCATAAATGTATAATTCAGAAATTGTATTACAAAATGTCTGTTTCAGTGTAATACATATTTTAGTAAGTAGCTTTATTTAATTTAAATTTGATGAGACTTATTGGATTTTAACTTTTTCCCAAAGGAAAAGTAGAAATATTGAAATTGATACCATATTTTTCGTTGCCTTATTAAATATTACTTACTTTTTTAGGCCTGGAAAATTTAATTTATTATCAAAACAAATATATAGAAAATTTCATATTCAACAGCGGAATTTTTTAAACAAAACATGTTATTTACTTAGAGGAAAAAACATTGTTATTTGTTTATGCTCTTCTATTATTAAAAACACATTAAAATAATATAAGTCGAAAAAAATATTACACGAAATTCATCTTGGTTTTAAATATAAAATAAATTGTAAAAGAAGGTAATAAGATAATATATAAATTTATCATCAGTAGAAGCAAAAAGGACAAAATAAATGTACCAATTGAAAGTTATTGGTTTTATCAGTCATCTACTGTCATTAATGTTTGATTTTAAATGTCTTGATTAAAAATGTATAATTTGGAAGCAAAATTAGGTATAGTGAAATGGTTTTATGGTTGAAATAGTGCTCGACAAAAATATGTTATATACAATAAACTCTTAACAAATATAACATTTATTTTGTTCTTTATGGTACTGATGATTTTAATAAACATTTTAGTCATTTTTCCGGTTCCAGATAGAGTAAAATTATAAATATTAGTATCAAAAAATGCAGAATATCTTCATCTACAATAAACTATCAAGGTTGTTTGAGGTAAAATAATTAGAGAAACAAATAATTAAACATTTCACAAATAGCATTAAACATGCTATGGTGCATCCTTCGATTTACTAACCTGTGTATAACGTAAAATGAATTAACAAAATTTGATGGCGTCCCCTGTGGAACATTTCCATTGCCTCTTAGAAAAATATGTTTCTGTGTTACAAATAAATTGTTCAAATTTTACAAGTACTACAATACATTGACAAATATTTCCAATTGAACTGATACTTGGTATGTGGATGTGGAGTAAAGAATAACAGATGACAATACTGAATAGAATTCAACCGCACTTGCAATATCATGCTTTCGAAGTCACATCCCAGAGAAATTCAGCATTGTCGAACATTTATCGTTTTCCATTTTCATTGTCGAAAGTCGACTCACATCGCACGGTTTTTAATATTCCTACAAAGCGAGGTATTACTGAAAGAAATTCAATTTCTTCTCCCAAGAAATGCTGTGAACTCACGTTATTTTAGTAGGTTGTAACCAATGCTGGAAAAGGCGATGAGGGATTTAGTTCTACGAAATATTTGGGCTCTTCAGTCTCCTACAAATCAAATGTGATCTGTGGTTTGAATACGTTGCGAAATACTATGAAACAACCAAAAATTGATGTAAAATATTCTTCGAGCGCTAGTAATAATATTAGAATTAGTTGATAGGAAAGATATGGGGTAAATAGCTCCGTGGTAACGCATCGGACTGTGGATCATAAGATCCTCGGTTCGAGCCTCACACCTGACACATTTTCAAAATTAAATTTCGAAAATTTTCGCCCCTGTGGCTCGTCCACCAATATCATCTTTGGAGGCTGTGATTTGACGGCTGGTAACTACACTTCCCGCGTAAAAATATATCATAATACCGAGATCTGCTTTGAGCAGAGTGCCAAACCCAGAAATGGATAAATGGCCAAGGATGGTAGGTAATAGTGGAGGAGTCACAAATTTTGAAAATTTGTTGACAGTGAGGCTTGAACTAAGGATCTATGACCCACTGTCTAATGAGTTACCACGGAGCTATTTACCCCTAAAAATTAAAGATAATATTTTAATATCTTATCTAGTTCTTCGAGGTACAGTAGCTTTAAAATAATCTGGATTATTTAATATAGAAATAGAAGTAAACCAAAAGAATTTAAATGAATAATTCATTTTGTAAAACTACTAGAAATTATATTGTTGTGTTACATGAAATGAAATGTTAGCATACTCGTATATTTAATTTCCGGAAATATTTTAATATTTATGTTATTTATTAACTGGAAAATGTTATTAATTTTAAATTAAATGTGTATACCATAGGTTTCTTTTTCATTCGTTTTAAGAAATAGCTAATAATATGTTTTAGTCTAGACATAATAAGAAATATTTATTTTTCCAAAATCGATACTTAAGTACACGATATCTCTCCGCGAAGTTTGCCAAAATAGTAGCTAAAGTAAAACTTAATAGACTGTTACGTCAAACTTGAATTACAAACCTAAAATAACAAACATATTATTCTATAATACTATTTGTGAATTTAGTTATTATTTGCCTTTGATAATAATTTATCGGATTTAATGCAGATCACATGCAGACCACTTCTAAAAACATATACAAATAATGAAAATTATAACCAAATATTTGACACTTTGACAGTACTTTTGTTATCACAGCCATCCTCGTCGCAGCAGCTAGCTGACGTTTTGCAAATACATAATGCTATTTATTAATGATTTTAATTAATAATTTAACAATTTGGAAAGAAATATAATGTATACCTCGGCACTAAAGTATTTTTTATTACTCATATAGTTTATTCTCCATATAACAATAAATTCCATATTCGTAATAAAAAATTATACTTTAGTGCTTTGATATATGAATAACTATTTAAGGAAATTCATTTGTTTTTAACAAGCGCATATCACTTGAAATTATCTCATGACTTAAAATTGCCGTCAAAAATTTTATTGTTATTTAGATTATTTGATGTAAATTTGGTATGGAAGTAAATTTAACTGGAGTTTAAATTTCTATATAATACCGGGCATAAGAGAATTTAAATTAATAATTCATTTCGTAAAAGTACTAGAAATTGCACTGATCTATTATATGAAATGAAATGTTAGCACATATTTCAATATTTATTTAATTTATGATCTAGAAAATATGATTAATATTAAATTAACTCTGCATACCACAGACTGCCTTCTCATTTGCTCTAGCAAATAGCTAATAAAAATATTTTAATCCAGACATAATAAGAAAACATTTAACATTGTAATTTGAAGCCAAAATGAAAATAATACACCGTCTACATCGCGAAATCCATCGGCGTAATAATTGATTTAATTCAAGATAAGCAGAGCAACTTCTATAAATCGTTCTTTGGCAAAACCGCCCCTCTGGCCCCGCGCGGAACAAGTGATTATCGTTAAAAGCCTGCGCCACCGTTTGAGTGGCGCCCTCATTCATCCATCCAGCATCCAGCATCCAGTATCCAGTATCGCTCTTTCAACTTTAATCTAGAGCGCGAACATTCCCTTTTTTATTTCGAACTGGCTCGATATCAGATTCAATAAGTTTTCACTTTGTTGACGCAATATCTTTTGAAGTCGTCCCCTATTAAGGCGTTACAATGTCAAAGAGGGCCGAGAGTGCCGACGCGGAGTGCCGAATACCTCCCCCTGATATTGTAAAGGGCTAATTAAAACCCTTCGCTACTTTCTAGACCTTTTTCTGATGTCTTTTTCCCAAGACACGACTTAAGAGGAACACTTCGAGTTACGAGTTTCCAACGTTTCTTCCGACTAAATTTCGTTGTCGACGAACAGAAATTCAATTTCTCGCTGGAATATCTCATATGCTTTGATGGAGTATTGCGAACGACGAATTGTAAGTTGACTTTACATATTGGAAATGCTGATCTATGGATAATTTGATAACATAACCATTATGCTAGTTTAACCATCTCAACTGCGGTAAGACTACGAAAATTGGTGGATAGCGGATAACGTCATGTCGTTGAACATTGATATAATAGCTATTTGTACAACAAGTAAGGAAAAGTCATATTTTTCCGTATTAGGTGTGAAATTAAAAATAACTTATCCTACATATTGTACACAAGATTTTTTATATTACTGTTTGAAAATAATTATTTTAAAGTTTAGAATTTGATATTGTTTGATTTCTGTCATTTAACATTTTGAAAAAACTAAGGAATCGCAGATGTCAAAAAAAGTTGTCTCGGAAGTAGTTAATTTAAATATTAATACTTTCTCAAACATCTCCTGAAATTATATTTTCAAAATGTAAGAATGTTACTGTTAATATTAACAATAAATAATGTTTTTGTTACAATAATAATTGATTTACATTTCCGCACTTGTGCGTAAATATACAACTTTTCCTAACTCTAATGAATATTGAAATCAAAGACATTTTCAAACGGTAGTATAAATTTAAACATATCCCATTATTTCAATTTTTTTCGATGAATTATAGTACCCATTATTCACGACAGTGATAATTCACTCTTCTCGACCAATCCCAGAGCCAGAAATCTATAATTCACGGTTATTTTAAAGACGTGATGCGGATCACCAAGCAACGGTCGTCTGACAGTTGACATGTAGTCAGATTTCATTGAGTATTTTTATGTTGACGTTTTTCAACGTGTGTTTTCAACTAATTTCGATTATTTTCAAAAGTGATTTCTGAATTTACTGGAATAGAAAAAGTATAGTATTATATTCGGGATTGTGGTCATTATTCACTCGGATGATTTACATCACTCGCCTACGGCACGTGCCGCAAACTTCATCTTCGTTAATAATGACTATCATAATCCCTCATATAATAATATACCATTTTTCACGAGCGGGATAGAAACTAGGTTTCTATGATAAGAGAATTTTGATAGAAATAGCCAATTTCATATTTACTGGAAAAGGAAATTGTGCACTTACCCTCCCGTCGTGAGGGAAAGTGCTCAAATAATGTGAAAAAAAAGATAACTATCATATATTATATTACATTCAAATAATTCTATAATACATAAAATCCATCATAAATATTAGGGTCGTTACAATCCCAGAATAATATCATTTAGCCCAGTTGGAATCATACAAAGGAAAATAGTTTAATTCACCATATTTATCATTTTTACTTTCTGCACATACATATACGTAAGGAAGGTATTATGTTTATGTTACGAATTGATTTGATTTTGGGAACAATTCATCAACAGTAAGTGCTAGATTATTTGAAGGCCTATCAGGGTTTTTGGGCATATCTAAGTAAAGAAATGAGATAGAGTAAATTTCATTAGAAACATTTTTCTGTATTTTGTTGTCATGCAAATTCAAAAACAGTGTTCGTGGTATCAGCCAATACCTCTGGGCCAAATAAAATCTTTATGTTATATTATTCAGTTGTTATTTTTCCTTAAAATATTCTTGAAAAATAACAGAATTTAAGACACAAGATCAGAACAATTTTTTATAAAAGTTTTTCTAAAACTCTTAACTGTGCCAAATAATATTACTCTGGGCTCGTATACACTGTAGGAGAGAAGTGTATTTATACCCTCGTCGTATTATAGCCCTCGCCTACGGCTCGTGGTTGTAGTATTAAATTTATATTGTATTAAAGTACCTGTTAATGTTCCTCTTTAAATGATGAACAACAGCTTCAAGTATTCAAGATGAAAAGAAATATTATACCCGAAAGAAAAATAATAAATAATAATTTTCCTTTGTTCTCGTGCTGTAAATTAAACCTCTGCTTTATTAATTTTCTTTATGTTTATCGCACTGTGAAACAGATTTCAATTTATAACTTAATTCTTATTGTACGTCAGTCCTATATATTTCCACTTGCAAATAATAGGTTTGTTCCAAGTTGTCATTTCGGACATGTTCGTGACATGTTTGTGACAAATTTCAGTGCGCCTGTGATAAATGTAAACAAAATGAGTTAGAAACATATACTGGAACGGCGAATGGAGTGAAGCGCATGTGCATACTCATTTTTTGTTTTGACAGCTAACCTTAAATATACATATAAATAAAGAAATTCATACATTTTTCGCTACAAAAAAGGAAACAAAGCTTATGTTTCAAACTTAACTTGTTTACATTTATCGCAGGCGCAGTGAAATTTGTCACAAACATGTCACAAACATGTCCGAAATGACCACTTGGAACAAACCTAACTGAAATATTGAATATCGAATTTCACACATAACGTAAACGTACGTATGTGTGAGTGTATGAATGATGTGTCATGCTGGTATAGACCATAATGTGATTTGACAGCTGTACGATATGTTATATCTCACGTATCCGTATCCGGCTAGGGGATATCAATACGCTTTGTTTTGTGAAAAATGTTTCAATCTGTTTCGCTGATTCCAGCCGCACATTTATTAATGGATACAATTTTCCTGTTGTAATGAAATATGTACTGCGTTTTTCAATAAAATTGAATCAATCGATGAATTGATTAAAATTTATGAAATTCTGCTTATTATATTTCTTTATATATTAAATCGCGTAGAATACAATGTTTCAGTCCGCATTTCCATATCTCTTTTATTTTTCGAGTTACAGCGATTTTCGTAATTTTACAAATGTAAATTTTGAGGGCCTATAAATCGAAAACTAAGTGAGATATAGTAATTCTGGGCCCAGTTTTGTACTTCTCATGTATTTTACAACTAATTTAAAAAATTTTTGAAAATTTTTAATTTTTTTTCGAAATTTTCTGTTGGCGATATTTCGAAAAATACAACAGATATGAATTTTCTGATTGAACCATTCGATTCAGCTCATCAAA
The DNA here is from genome assembly GCA_963942605.1 of Poecilus cupreus. Taxonomy (NCBI): domain Eukaryota; kingdom Metazoa; phylum Arthropoda; class Insecta; order Coleoptera; family Carabidae; genus Poecilus; species Poecilus cupreus. Next base: position 35,376,078 of record OZ012717.1, read on the forward strand.
ATACATAAGTATTGTGAGTTTCATTAAAATCGGTTAACGGAAAGAATTGTTACAGCAAAAAGTCTGAAAATGACCAAAATCGGGCCAAACCTTAAGGGGAACCCCTTGACGTTTGCCCTGAAAAACACCATTTTCAGACTTTTTGCTCTAAAATTTCAACCCGCTATTCAAATATTCTGAAATTTTGTATACTTATGTATTTCGACGAGCTGAATCGATTGGTGATGGTCCCGAGTCTGTAACTCTTGTATTTTTCGAGATATCGACAATAGAAAATTATGAAAAAAATTTCAAAATTTTCAAAATTTTCAAAATTTCCTTATTTGTTTTAAAATGCTTCAGAAGTACAAAACTGGACACAAAATTTCGATATTTCATCTAGTTTTTGAGTTACAGCCTTCCAAAAATGACTATTGAGAAATTGAAAAAATTGCTGTAATTCTTCAAATAAATATGATATGACGCTGCGCTCTGCAGCATTCTATTCTACGTACTATACTTGATAAAGAAATGTAATAAACAGAATTTCAATATTTCAATGGTTTTGAAGGCTATGAAAATTATTACTTTCAGAACTCAGTAAATTATAAAGACTCTTCATTTAAATACAATATTTTAAGTCATTCTATATATTATTAATCATTAAAACAAAATGGAGAATTATGTAGAATAACTCGAAATATATTTAAATAATAATTATTTATTTTACAAGTGGACAAAGTAAAAAAATATCACTAATATAATAATAAAAAAATTATTAAAGTAATATTATTTAATAGTGACACATGCTTTAATTTTTTTTAATTAAAATGTTAATCGAAGTAGTTACGAAGGTGTTTTGTGTTATTATTATTGTTATAAATAGAAAATTATTCACTAGTGACTTTTCTCAAAATTATAGCCACTAGTGGGTAATCTGTTACTCTCCTTGATTAAAATCGCAATAGTTGTAGAGCATTTATTGATAGGTATTGGATAAAATCATTTATTTTTATACAGAATCCAAAAGTCTTAAAATTCAATACTTTTTTAATGAAATTCAACGTAATATTAAATACAGACGTCGGAAATTTCGAGTGACCTATTTGAGATTTGCAAATAAAAACTAACAATTGTAATCTTCCAACATTTTGCAATAAATATTTTAACATTTGTATATATTTTTATTTACAAGAAAAAAAAAAGAAACATTGTTTCTTTAATAAATTGAATTTAAAATATTTTATCCAACACCTCTCAATAAATGCTCTATAACTATGGCGATTTTAAACAAGCAAAGTCACAGATTATCCACTAGTGGGTATAATTTTGAGGAAAGCCACTAGTGAGTATTTTTTTATTTATAACAATAATAATAACACACAACACCTTGGTAACTACTTCGATTGACATTTTAATTTAAAAATTTAAAGCATATGTCACTGTCAAATAATATTTCTTTATAAATTTTTCATATATTAAGAAGTGTTGGATAAAACGTTATACTTCACACGTGGGCAAAGTAAAGAATTACCCACGAGAGAAATTTTAGCTCACGAAGCCGAAGGCTGAGTGAGATAATTTTATCGAGTGGGTAATTCCTTACTTTGCCCACTTCTACAGTAAATAACTATTATTTACTGATCCAAAAAGTATTCTAAATAGTCAGATATTGATTATTTTTGACCCGTGGCCAATTTTCTACGAATATATAATGAAGAAAATCTAATTTATAAAGCAGATTTATTGTAAAAGATTCTAACTATGTACTCTTCAACAGTAGCGAAATGAAAGATTTAATTCTGCAGATATGTACGGACATAATATACTGCAGCCATAAATTCGTGAATGTGTGAATTCTTTTTGTTGTGGATTATTTCGAAAATAATTTACTGCCTTTTGTGTAACTGGAGAAATGAAAAATCGACAGATAAGTGTGAATTATAGCGTGGGTTTTGCGTTAAAAATACTGTTCATATATTTTCCGTATCACATGTTAATGGCGCGCTTTTCCGAATACGAACGCGCTGATAACACACAGAATATTTGAGTTTCCAATCGGGAAAAACTTTTTTATGATCAAACCATTTTCAAGGCTATTTTTTCATAGGTTTTAGAATTTTTCAGTAAAGTTTCGAATAGTTGCGTAGAAACTAACAATCGAGTGTCAAAAATGACACAATTGGATTTAGAGTAAAACGTTTTAAAGAAAAGTTTATAAGTATTAATATCTTAATTTGAATCAGCGTTGCCTTGGCCGTAAACAACTTGCTAGTACCTTAAAGTTTCACTTTTCATACTAGATACATAAATAACTATTTTCTGCATAGAAAATAAATGAATAATAAATGTTGTTTTAAAGAGTAATGAAAAAGAAACAATATTATTTTGAATGATTCTGAGTTGATACTTTCAATATGTTCCTTCAAAACTAAATTAATTTTGATACACGAATATTCAAATCAATTTTATTCTTCATTTCAGAGGAATCTGTATGTTCCAAGAAAACATAATGAGTCAGTCACTACGCTGTTTAATAAAGGAAATAATCTTTCATAACTTATAAAAAAATGATAAAATATGAAAATACTTTTCACTAACCTGTAATTATTGGTATTGGCCGAAGCCAGCAACTGATCCGCGCCCTTGTATGTGCTCACCAGGTGGAAATGCGCTATGAAGGGAGTGCCATCCTCGTCCACCTCCACCGTGGGGGCGCCAGCCGTCACCAGCCCCCTGAAGATGACATCCGCCGCCGCGGAACTCTCCTCTACACTCACTCGCTTGTCGCTGAAGAAGCTCTGCAGGTCACAGCTGCTGGCGATGCTCGCCAGGGACGATAAGGTAAGAAGGAGTTTATAGATCATTTTGAATGATTTAGTTAAACGGTTTTGAAGTTATGTTTTGTCGGCCATGGTGCAACGATGAAGGTATCTGAAAAATAAATAATTCTTTTGAATTTAACCCTGGATAGTCACGGTATTTTCAGGGTTACACAAACGACTCACTGGAGTCTGGGAAACACCAAAAAAAGAAAAAATACTTTCCCGTAACCGGATGTAATTATTTTTCTGGGGATTTTACCTTTGGAATATTTGTGTAGATTTATTGAAAGACATTAAACCTTTCTGAATCAAACACAGCATTTTTCCAAAATTTAACGTTATTATTTTGGACTATGAGAACAATCATAAGTATATTTTACATATTGAATATTTGTTTAGGATTATAGAAACTGAATGTACAACGAGATAGCATATGAAAATCGCGGGGTTTCTTAGACTCCAGTGTGGCATTTCATTGATGGTTCTTCTAATAGGAACAAAAATAAAATCATGATAATTTATTCAGTTTTGTATCGCACATCTTTACACTTCGAGTCATAAACTTGGATCTTAAACATGAAACTTGTGTTATCTGTAGCAGAAACACTAAAATTTCATGGCATATAAACATGGGGATAAACAACAATCACTACAGCCAACAACACAACCTACAGGACATTAAAAACACCAAGTGAAACAAAGTTGCGAGAACTTATTTTTAACTACACTTCAATCAAACTTTCTCTGTACTAAATTTATAAAAGAAAAAATAAGTACATTTAATAGTTATTTGTTTAACGAAGCACTAAAATATCAGATTTACAGCTGAGGCTGTCGTTGCATTGACGAGGCAAAGCGCACATTACTTTTTTCGCCGATTTGGAATTAATATGAATTTAGATTACGTTGCCATGTGTTTGTTAAAAGGTGAAATCATTTCAAATATAATGATTATTTTTTGACGTTTCTTAAAACCAATAAAATACTTAATTGTATATCACGTGTCTGTGTTTTAAACAATCCTGTCATTATTATTTATTCCTGGGAATAATCTCTTTTTTGTTTTTGTTGACGGATGTCAGATGTCAGATATTTATCATCAACACAAGTAAACAATGAGCAAAAAAGATAGATTTAGTGTCGTGCCTGCTGATGAAATAAAAAAAATAATCTTATTAAATATAACTCGAGAGTTCGATAAATTAGAAAATAATTCTCCAGTATCTTTCTCAAACTTGTTGCCATTTGACAATAGCCACTCAAGTCCTACGAGCTTTCGTGGCAATTGCCTGGCAACAAGTTTTCGAAAGATCTGTCAAATTATTTTCAATTTATTCTCACTCTCTTGTTATATTATTACTGAAAATTTTACTTAAAAAATTATCCATTTGAATCCCTATATTTCTGATCACGTGTGCAAATTATCACTTGTTGCTAAGTAACAGTTGTTGACAGTCGATTGAGAGTTAAAACAATATTTGATTTGTTTATTTCAATATGTCATTTCCACGGCATGTGAATAAAATTAATAATAATTATTACAAAAAAAATTTCACCGAATATCCCTCGACCATTGATAAATACACATAATTTGTTCACAACTACCTCAAGAACGTTGCTTGAAGGTAACTTTGAAAAAATTATTTCACAATTATCAATGGTTAAAGGATATTATAGCTGTTAAGTTCATTTAACATTGACAACTTATATTGCATTTTATCTGGAACAGTACGATGATATACAAACTAATATCCGTAGTTATACATTAAAGACAGAAAAATAAATGTTGCCTCTTTGTTAAAACTTCCTGCGTAGATATAAGACTGTTCTTAAAACTGATATCATTGGTAAACTTATTTCAACTCAGCAACCATTTCTATCCCTGTTTTCGTTGCAGTTCTCTTAGCTTCCTGTGCATTTTAATTTAAAATCCCGATACTCCAGTGACGTCAATGTTGCAGAAGGTTGTTAAACTATTCACCAAGCGGTCAGACTCCACTGACGTCAGACAACGCCCACTTTGATGATTTAGATTTGAGTACACGTAAACAAGACCATCGAAGGAAAATTATCGAATGTTTTTTAGTATACTCCCGTTTAAAGAGTATTGTTTAGGTGGACCGAAAGGGATGAAATTTTTATGGCGGTTGTATTTTGCGGAAGTTGTATTTGTGAATGGAGTTTTTACCGACAACTGTAAATTGAAACGAGGGAGAAATGTTAAATATACGATTGAATTTGGTGTAAGAGGGTTGAAAGAACTGTATAAATTTTAAATGAGATTTTGGAATCCTATACTTTCAGTAGGAAATGGCGATAAACATCGGTGATTTTATTGTATATAAAAATATCATTCATATGTCACGTGACATATTTTCAGCCAATCAACATTGAGAATCTCTTTAGTTACATGTCCATCACAGCGATAATAATATACAATAGTATATTAAACAAGATTGAAAATATAGCCATTATTGACCCAGGACCAAGATCGTATCCCGAGGGGTACAAGGTACTGCGTACTGGTCAATAATGAACTTTTAAACCGTTGTATATATTTATACTATTTTATACTATTTTTTTTTTCACTACCAGCTCTTAAATTCTATTTTAGAATTTTTTTTTATTAACAATAACAACCATTTGATATAAATATCTTAAAAGTATGTAAATAGAAATATTTTTTTATGTTCCACTGTATTATAATTACTAATTTATTATATTGTTTAGTGGCCAGAAAGTGGCTCTTTATGAACTAATCCGATAAAGTAAAATAAACTACGAAATACATTTCAATAATTTATTTGATAAGTAATTGAATAGGAACATAATTTGTAGTAATGGTAATATTAAATACACAATAATTATAAGTATTATTTTGATGCTATTTGAATGATTTCTCTCATTATAACGGGTCAGAATGATAGAGATATGAAATGACAGCTTGCACAATTTTTTCAAAACAAATAATAATAAACAATAATAAACTTATACACACTTCGAAACTATCAAATATTTTTCATATATATAAAATATTATATGCAACATGTACATAATAGGGTTTTAATGACTTGGCTGCGCTCGCTCGGTCCCTAAACTGTCTCGTACATAAAACCTTTATTTACGTACTTGTTACATAAATGTATATTGCTTTTACTATGTGACATTTTATTTTGAAAAATTTGGTAACAATGTATGAAGATAGTGAGAATATTTATTTGCATTTAAAAAATTCTAAATGCTACATAAAATATGTGGCACTTTGTATGTCAATTATTAACCTATTTTCGTATTATAAAGCAAGAGGAAGTGAAAATCAAATTCATAATTCCAAAAGAGGTTAATAATGACATATAGCTAAGCTTGCTAGTAGTGAAAAAAATTGTATAGACATACTACTAAATTTACTTTTATTAATAATTTATTTGGTTGTGTAAATATGTAATATGTATATTCGTTTTTATTGAAGAAAGAAAAACCAGCAATAATTAAGCACGGAATAAATTTAGAATACCGCGTATTTTTCGCAATCAGTGATATTCTGCGATTCAATTAAATAATTAATACCGCTTTCGCGTTCCCGCGGTTAATTATTATTAATGAAGTGTGGTTTTCTCAGATCAATTAAGCTGATTAAATTTATCATGCCAACTTAAACCTATTACCCCAATAGCAAACATTAAATTAAGTTTGTCAAGTAGTATGATCTTATTATGATCAAAGCGGTTAGAATGTCGTAAAGGACTCTGGAATTAATTCTTTTATCGGTCCTCCATTTTGATTTTTAATGAGAGTAGCATTCCGCGTGTTCTACAATTTATTTTAATCCAAGAATTCAACTAATTTGGTGCTAATGTTTAAAAATATAATTATATATATTTAAATTAAATAATTGTTCATTTCATCTTTTGTTATAGCTGTCTCTCACTTACAATTCCTGAAACTTTTAATTACACTATGAAAAATAAAATCATAAAAAATTAATACGCTTGGATGAAGCTGAATTAATTAAAATTATACTTGTCGTTTTGCGCTCCCACTGCAAGAGTAAATAGTAATGAAATAATTTCAGTTTCTATTCCTCAACAAATGTATAATCTTTCATTTTTCCATTGACCTACTTTTGTTTATCGGTTAAATTATTGAACGAACGATACCAGCCATAAAATTACTCGTATATTCGCTAGTAAACAAACATATAGATAAATATTGAAATATTGAAGTCACTGTAAAAATAAAACTTGTTAATTTATTTTTATTTATATTGCATATTGTAATTAATATTTTGAGTAAAAACTGTGTCATGAAAATGAAGCACTACAATCTAATTATACAGCAACATTAATAAATTACTATTTGTTATTATTTTTTGTGTTGACTTATTCAGAAAATAGTCTAATAAAATATATTTCAAGATAATAAAATATGTGTTATAGAAGCAGAATAATATATCAGGAATATAAATATTTGTGTATTGTTATAATGGCATTCTGCTTAACACAGATTATGGTATAAGGATTTCAGTGCTATTTTTTTATATTGCTGTAAATTTTTTCTATTTACTTTACAGTAAATGTGTAAATAAAAAAGTAGTACAAAATTTAAAAATGCATGCAATAAAGCACATTTCATTACCTAAATGTTAGTATTTTACGATATATCAATTAAATTATAATCAATATTTATTAGAAAATTGTAAAATGGCCATGGAAAATTAAACAAAACGGAAATATGTTTGAAATAAAAAAAAACAGTTTTAAGGTTATTTATTTATTTAACAGACAGAAATGGAAATCATTACAATCTTCTAAGAAATTTCTACATTAATAAATAAATCTAAATCAGTCTTCAGAAATTTACGCTTTTGCTATAAAGTTAGAGGTAAATATTTACAATAAAAAAAATAGCATTAAAATCCTTAAATTCCACATTTCAATTCTAAACTTGGTATGTATATTAATCGGTTAGTTATTTTATTCCTTTATTTAAAGTTTTCATTTATTTGATATATTACTGTTTATCTATTTATCATAAATATTTGTATGATGCTCATTTGAGAGCAACAATATGCAACTTTATACGATTTAATGGAACATTCTATAAATATTTATTGATTTTAATAGTAAATTATTTACCTTGCACTTTACAGTAATAATAATAATAATTTTATTTCGTTGATATGTGAATTATCGAAATCGTCACAATCAGATAAATGTACATAATATAATAAGTAAAAGGGTTCTTGACTATATATAATTACTTAAAAAAAAAGTATATTGTGACAAAGTGTCTAAGATCATGAGTTTAAAAGTTATTTATTCATGTTCATAAAATATAGTAGTTTATAGTACAAAAAATAATAATTTAAACCAGAAATAGCATATTGTTGCGCTCAAATGGAGCACCCTCTACAGAAATAGCTGGTAGTGCCGTCAAATAACAACCCCCAAAGATGCTAGAGGAAGTGGGGGTAAAGCACCATGAATAATTTACAAATATCTTATAAAATGAGTTGACATACCAGCAAGAGAATCTGTAAGTCCAGCACCAACACCCGTATCACTGGCAGCCGGTGCGCGTACTGGTGTTTACGGGCACGGGGAGACGGAGCCCGGAGTGCCGGAGTATCACCGGAGTGCGATGCGTATCGACCGGAGCGCGTGGCGAGCGCCAGGACGAACGTGCGAGAACTGCTGGAGCCCATCCAGCGTCCGACTGGCGCCGCTGACGCTGACACGGACAGGCGGTTGCGCAATTCGCACAGGCACGCACTCAGGATGGAAATATTACGAAGAACTACAATATCATATGTGTTTGATGTGCGATGAAAATAAGAGCACCGATGTTTGTATATGAATTTTCCTTGCTGGTTTCACTACGATTGTCGTGGCGGTTTATAGTTTCAATTGTTTATCATATTATTATTATTTCATTTTAAAAGGAATTGGATTCTATTTAGACACTACATGAAATAGTATATTGAACAACTAGTGTTACAATTAGGCATTGGCAGGGGCTCCGATTCAATAATTTTATGTGAGCAATGACAGCTCCAAGTTTGACAGACTGTTAATTTTACAAATAATAAATTCCCCAAAAACAGTTGCACAAAATTCAATTTTGTAGCATTGTTTTTGAGAAAAACAGTGTCACAAAATTGACTTTGTGTACGTGAAATAGGAAAAATCTGTTGTGGGCACCACAATACCTCCCGTCAGAAAATTCTTATCAAATAATGCAGGAACACGACCCACCACTATCAAGAAACCCTCATCCCTTCTAACAATTTAGTTATCAATTATGACACATGTCAAAAAATGACATTTTCCAGCGTTGTTTCGTTTTTTCAATTAATAAATAAAAAATTCGATGTGGCCAGCACATAAACTCCCGCACAGTACCTACTGCTCTTAAACGATACAAAATAGTATTTGATCGAAACATACCTTCTTATTTGTTTATTTTCTACTTATATTTGAGAAATTTAATTTTATTTCGTATATTTATTTAATTTTTTGACATATATTTCACTAAGAAAACAGCTTCACAATCAAAATGACATGTGCCACATTTCATAAATAATTAAGTAATTAAAAATAATTAATTAATACAAATTTGTAAATAGTGACAGTAAGAGAAAAATGTTTCAAACAACAATCTACAATTGTTTCAAAATAACTTAATAGGACTTCAAGTAAACTACTACTTCCGGTTATTGGATTATTACCAAAAATTAATCAGCTCTTCTCAAAAAGATACAATTTTCAATTTAGTAGTTTTTGAGAAACCGTAACTCTAGAAATCCACACACACAGATAGACTGACAAATAAACAGACAGACACACAGACATCATCGCGAAACTACTAAAATTGTATTCTGGGATTCTAAAACGTGCTCATCCACTAAAAACTCACTATCGAAAATTTAGCATGATTCCTGTACCTCCCTTACAACTATGTGGCGAGAGGTGAAAAGCACGACAATCTGCATAAAAATTGAAAATATTCTATTTCCGAATTAACCGGAAGCTACCCAACTTTCTTATTTTAAATGAAACATCCTATATATTTTTCAAAGTTTAGGTTCTATGTGATATTCTGAATTCAATCATGTATAATAAGTGCGTATTGAGTTGGATAAATTAAAGAGATCATAATTAAACAGCCAGTCTAGCAATTACGTCTCCTCATAAAAATAATTCCGAGATTTCAATTCATAGCGATTCAATTATTCAGCAGTTATCGATTGTCGGTCGAGGTTGAAATTAATCGCTGTCTGGAACAGATATTCGTACATGTGCCGATGTGCGTAACAAGCACGAATGTAGGTTAGGTAGGAATCTGTACAACGCGAGAACTGCACAACATTTCCGCAAAAAATTATTACGTCAATCTGCAATTAAACAATGAATTCTCCGGAAAATTATTGTGGAATCTGAAAATTATAGTTTTCTTTTCATTTATTCTTAAAAAAAATGCTTTAATTCATTGCTGTTAAACTGCAAGATGCAAGGTATTGGGTGCTCTGGGTACATTTGCTCGAAACGTGAATATATCTATAGATGCTAGATTGACTGTTTATAATGGTGTGTTAGTGCCTACATTGATGTATAGTTCTGAATGTTATGGGTGAAGAAGCATGAACGACGTAAACTGCTGTAGAAATGAGGTATTTGAGAGGAGAGTGGTCGTGATCGGAATACATTGGTGTATAGTTTAAGATTGGGAAGAATGATATTAAGAAAGTCAGTTGAGGTTCTTTGGCCCTCTTAAACGAATGTCTAATGAAAGGTTGCTGAAACTAATATATGCGGGAGAGATTGAATGTTAACGATTGCGTGGGCGTCTGAGGAATAAGTGGTTGGGTATGATTGATGGTTTGTTGCGTGAATGAATGATTCCAGGCTAGCATGTATGAATGTGGACGAGGCAAAAGTGGTGGAATGTTTGGAGGAAATTGATTGCTGGATCACTGTGTTTCTGGATTCGTGCTACCCCACTGAGTGGGATACAACGTGACTTTATGTATGTATATATGTATGTCAATCATTTTAACTAAGGTTATAATACATTTCTATGTATACAGTTAAAAGAAAAACTAGCGGTATTTAAATATATGATATACCATACTGTTCCAGATAAAATGCAATATATGTTCTCAATGTTCATAATGATCTAACAAAAATTGTGAAATAATTTAGTAAGCATATTTCATTACCATTCGAATAATTTCTTCATTAGTAAACATCTTTAAAGTATAATGGACAGTTCATTTAACATTGACAACCTATTTTTATTATTTTATCTGAGATAGTATGACGTATAACTGATATGCATAGCAACATATTAATGACAGACAAGTAAATATAGTATCTCGTCGAAAATTCACGTTATTTATTCTTTTATTCCATTCAGTTACAAAAAAGAACTGTTACCTTCTTGGGAATATAATTTTCGCATTTTGTTAAGAGCAAATAAATACTTTCTTTACTTTGTGCCAAGCGGAGTTGATTATTTCGTTTTTGGGCAAGAACAGTGACTTCGTTTTATGTAAATGCATTTCTTTGAAGTTAATATGTTCACAGGAAAATTTACATACATAATTACGCGTTACCTAAACTTATAAGTGGATATTTATGTACTTACCGAAAAAATAGCTTTTACTTAACGCAAAATAACAATACCGGTGGAGTAGACGATAATTACTAAATTTACATATAAATTGTTTTTCAAATTTAATTATTATTTACTGTTTCAAACAAACCGACCGCAAATGTTAAAATTTGTTCATTTTAATGACTAAATTTACGTTTACTTTTGTTGAAATAAACAAAAGTATTCAATATTGTACAACAAATTTTAATTAAATAATTTATTAGTATCATATTAATAATAGGGTTTTTTGAAATATCACAGTTTCCAATTAAATTTCATTTTTTAAATGCTCAGAATCAATAATACATTATTTAGTATAATCAAATGTTTTAAACAAACATTTGTTCAAGCCATAACAATATTATAAAAACCAGCAAAATGAAATCAGAAATATATTTAGCTTATGACAATGTACAAAAAAACTTTAATTACAAATACAAAAAGATATTTCAAGGTGAGACACTAATCTTGACATTAGTACACTCACAAACAAAAGTCTGGCTTAACTGGCTCCCCAGACTGTACTTATACACAATCTTCACACGCATACATTCACGCACGCACTTTGGTTTAGGTGTACGCACAAACATGAAAGCACATAGACATGATACTACATCAGTGGGACTCAAAAGTTTTTGCTACGCAAATGTGCAACAAAAGTGAAATAAAATGGCTTTACTAAAAAGAAAGAGATAGAGAAAGAGAAAAAGAGAATGAGAAATTCATATTTTAAATTAGATTCAAACTATCTGTATTTGTTTTAAAGATATAGTTTCCGAAAATTGTACGATTTTGATTTTTTCAAATTGTGTCAAATTTGTTTGCTTATAAACTTTGTATTTTGTGAAAGATTTTTATAAAAATTTTGCTAGTTGATAATTGAAGTATGCTAAATACGGCTATGTAAACAAATTTGAATTATCTCTTTTAGTTTTTGAGATACGAGCAATCAAACATTTTATCAGAATTTCTTGAATTCGCAATTGCTCATTTTTCAGAAATCAGTTAATATTGTTTTTATTAAGGAACCAAATTTGCTTAAAAATTTCACATTATTTTGTTGAAGGATTAGTCTAACAGGAAAAATTAAAAAATATATAAAATTTTAAATTTGGGGTTAATTTTAGAAGGTTTCAAAATTTCTTATGGGAATTCGACGCGGTGACACGGCACTCCAGACATGTCGTATGTTACTGTAAGCGTTACTCTATCTAGGAAAAATAACAAATTTCAAACTAGGGGGCTGCTTTAAGAGGGAACAAAACATTATTTTTATCTTTATGTCACCATAGATATCTATCTTAATTTTTAATAATGGCCTAAATTGATTTTTTTTTTCATTATTCATAGATTTTATCTCATATTTATTTCATAGATGAACCAATTAAGCTTAAAATTGGTTGATTTTCTATTGAAACAATGGTTTAATTATAGAAATAGTGCATGTTAAATATTTATGTATTAAGTACATAATTTATGGTTTTATGCACGAGACAGTTTAGGAGCGTAATGAAGCAAGACACTTAAAAGGGCGAGTCAATAATAGCATATTAGTATATGAGGGATTATGATAGTCTTTATACAGATGAAATTTGCAAATCATCCGAGTGAATAAAGACCATAATCCGGAATATAATACCATATTTTTTCTACTCCTGTAAATTCGGAAAACATTTTTAAAAATGATCGAAGAAGTCAACATAAAATATACAATGACAACTGACTACATGTCAACTGTCAGACGGCCGTTGCTTCGTTATCCGCATCACGTCTTTAAAATAACCGTGAATTATGGATTTCTGGTTCTGTGATTGGTCAAGAAGAGTGAATTATAATAATATTTTATATTCGACTGCATTGCAGATTATTTTTCTTAGCTTAGAATAACAATTATATTTAATACATGACACATAATTTTATAATTTCAAATTATGCAGTGTTTAATTACCAAGTTGTTTATTATTTATTGTTTTCACTTTATTGGACTAATCCATAAAGGGCTACTTTATGGCCGCTAAACAATAACATAATACAGTCAAACAAAATAAATTTCTTACGTATGAAAAAATAAACAATTTTTGTCTCCAAAATTTGACTCTCCACTCTGACTAGATATTAAATTAGATTATTTGGTTAATTTCTATCAGCTGCGAAACCAAAGTATAAAAATGTTGTGAAACCCTGTACAAGGTAGTAAAAGCAGGCAAGGTTCAGATTATCGTTGTTTCTCTGTTCTTTGTCATCGCATCTTCGTGTTCATACGACGGGAAGTCAACACGGCAGAAATCGCGGAAGCGTGATTTTGCTTCTTCATTGCACGGGATATGAACCCACAGTGCCGGAACTCAGGATATTAAAAGTAATCGTTGCGAGAAATGACAGAACTTGCCGTTATTAAAAAGTAACAAGACTTTCTTCTTTTCTTCACAGCCGTACAATTGTTTTCGATTCTCTTTTTTACGAAGAAAAATAGCACAATTAACTTTGCACAATAACTTATAACTAATCTGTGTCCAAGTGATTTATTTACTAAATTAACAATTAACATTGTTGTTATGTACTATCTGAAACAATTATAATAGTAATAAATAAAAATATTCGACAATAAAAACAAGCAATAATCATAAACAAGTAAATAGACACAGCAACAAATGATTTATAATATCTTGTTCAACTCGTAGCCTTCATTCTGTCTGATAGAAACAGTGTTAAATCTTAAAATGCCCTTGTTAGTAACCCTTAGTATAGAGGTGTGAATAGCAAACTTTGACTTTATTTTTTTTACAAGTAGAAAATTTATTCAAGTAGTTGCTGTAAAAATGTTTTTAATCCATGACGACCACAATTTGACATTAATTAACTATGTAGTTGTTTTCATAAATTTTTGAAGCATGAGTGTTTTAGAAAGTATTTCGTCGATTATGAACAAGCTTCAAAAATTATAAATTAATTTAAAGAATTGTAAAGATTGTATTATGAACATGTATAATAAATAGTACGTTAATGAAAACGAGTGCGGTAATGAATATCTTAACTCACGCAAAATGATTGGGACAAGTGATATTTAACTCACAGGCATAGATAAAATGGTTTTATTGTCAGTAGTAATATAACAAGAGAGTGAGAATAAATTGAAAATAATTTGACAGATCTTTCGAAAACTTGTTGCCAAATGGCGACAAGTTTGAGAAAGATACTGGAGAATTATTTTCTAATTTATCGAACTCTCGAGTTATATTTAATTAGATTATTTTTTGATTTCATCATCAGGCACAGCACTAAATCTATCTTTTTTGCTCATTTTTACTTGTGTTGGTGATAACTATCTGACATTTGACATCTGTCAACAAAAACAAAAAAGCTACAGAGAATATTGCCGGGAATATTCACAAGAGCATTATTCTCAGTATAATAATGACAGGATTGGTTAAAACGCATTTCATTGGTTTAAAGAAACGTCAAAAAATAATCAAAATAATATTCGACAAAATGTATTAAATAAAATAATAGTGTATTACTTTATTTTCTTTATTTATGGAGATGAGAGGCGGACTAACTACTATGGTCATAATGCCGCCTCATGACTGGATGATTTATGAAAGTATGTGAACAACACAAACGACCATGCTCTTCAGTGGGATTCGAACCCACGACCCCTGGCGTGCTAGGCTAGTGACATAGCCACTACGCCACCGAGATCGGCAAGTGTATTACTATATGAGGGATTATGACAGACATCATTTACGAAGATGAAGTTTGCCTCACGAGCCGTAGGCGAGTGATGCAAATCATCCGAGTGAATAATGACCATAATCCCGAATATAACACTATACTTTTTCTGCTCCTGTAAATTCGGAAATCACTATTGAAAATGATAGAAATTCGTTGAAAAACGTCAACATAAAAATGCACAATGACAACTGACCTTAAAATAACCGTGAATTATGGATTTCTGGTTCTGCGATTGATCGAAAAGAGTTAATTGTGGGTACTATAATTTATCGAAATATTTTAAATATGGGGATAGAAAAACTCTTAATTAAAATCATGTTTATTTTATTATGACATTGATAAATAAATAAATAAAATAAATATATCATCACGCCCTTAGCTATTGTGGGTGTGACACTCTGTTTATGCAGATCTGATGATTTTAAAAAAATACTAGTGAACAATTCCGTCATTTTTCTGGTTCCAGGTAGAGCAAAGTTATAAATATGTGTTATAAAATTTAAAATAAACTATTTAACTTTTTCGATATAAAATAATTAGGGAATCCAGTAATTGAACATTTCAAAAATATCATTGAAAACGTTATGGTGTGTCCTTTGATTCACCACCCTGTATATTAGACATATTAATAAGAAGATGTGTGTTTTCTCTATTTCAATATGTAAAATTTATCCTCGTACATCTAAGCCTCATATGTTTCAATTTTGTAGTATAAATTTGTATTATGCTTGAAATATTTCCAACAATAGAACGTCTCTAATTTATATACAATCCTAAGTAAAATATTCTAGTAACAAAGGATATGTATCAATGTTCAGACAGCTATTTGGGTCTTCGCTAGGGCCTTTATGGAAATTTTTGTCATTTTCTTAACCCGAATAGAATCGTACGCTGTTCACGAACAATTTATAACCAAAATGTTTTGAGGTATTTGAATATGCAGCTTACACATTCATAACAAGGCGAGTGTGTGTCGGAATGGTGAATAAAGAGCAGGCATATGTTATGACAGACTCGATATGGCTTCCGGTTAGTGGTCGGCCATTTGATAAGGATTTGCATATGACAAGGACATTTATAATCATTTGTAATAATACTGAACGATGGGCGTTGTTTATCTTGCTTTGACTGTGCAGAAATGTATTTTAATATTGAATGCATTTAATTCTATATGTAGCAGATGTCATAGTAATGTTATTCAATGTACAAAATTAATTACATTTAGATTCCTAGCTTTCATTTCAATTTAAATGATCAATTCATATTGTATTTATGTCATTTACCGGAAGCTTGAAAGGGGGGTTTCTGCAGGGTGCAAGATATTGGGTGATCTGGGTATATTTGCTCTACACGTGAATGTATCTAGAAATGCTCGATTGAGTGCTTATAATGGTGTGTTAGTGCCTGTATGTTGGGTGTGGATGAAAAAATGAGGTATTTGAAAGAAGAGTGATCGGAATATATTGGTGTACATGGAGAGTGTGAAATTGAGAAGAATGATGTTAAGAAAGTGGGAGTGAGTCAGTTGAGGTGGTTTGGACTAAACTAAACTAAAATATGAGGGTGAGATTGAGGGTGAAAGATTGCGTGGACATCCGAGGAATAAGTGGTTAGGAATGGTGGAATGTTTGGAGGAGATTGATTGTTGGTTGACTGTGTTTCTGTGTTACTGTTACCCCACTGAGTGGGATATAGTGTGACGTTATTTGAGAGATTTCACGGAAATACATGCTTCTGTTCTGATCATATTTTCAATAATTTCTGTGTGAATGTATGGATGGATGGGTGTAATAAATGTTGATTAAACCCTATTGAGTTTAGTATCAAATTAAAGTTTTCAGGAAGAAGACTTAAACTAAAATGTCAAAAATTAATTTTGGACGATCGTTAATTGTTTTTGTACAATTTAATTGAATCTTGTCAAGCTTGGAATTAAATTAAAACTGTCACAAAGAAGATCTGCACTAAAAAATAAATTATATTAAGCGATTGTCAATTTTATTTCTAATAATTAGTATAATTCTATGAAGATTTGTATCAAACTGAAACGTTTATATTATATGATTATATATTTTTATATTTATTATATAGTTTTCCAATGTTGTTTATGTATCATTTATATTTCATTAGTTGTGTTTTCTATGACATTACATATGTAATGGAGGGTTATACAGAAGCAATGAATACGATGAATACGATGAAATTCACGTGGACGAAATACAAACAAAACGCTGTCAAAATGATGCTAAATATGAAAAATAAAGTGTGTGTATGGTTTGTGCCATAGTGAAACCCGTTATTATTATAAAAAATATATGGCCAGTGTTAAATTTATTAAGTTTCCTAAATAATAAACACCATCTCAAACGTCAAAACATGGATGTTTGTATTATGAACTTTCAGCTCAACTTTTACCTCACCTTTCTCTTTCTGGCTTGTGACGTCAAAATCATAACCCACCATTGAATCATCTATTGTATATTTATTTTATTTAATGAGTGAACAACTATTGAGGTAAGATTTCAAAAAATAAAGCAGCCCCACTTAACTGCCATTTAACCAGCCGTCACTCCTGTCATAAATCCTCTTGATAAACTGCCCCCCTCTTAGTGAGGTATCATGACTGCGTTCACCACGTGAAACAATCGAGAATGAAGGGTGGTTTTTTCCGTTGACCCGGTTGCGCCGCCACTGATATATTGCCGCAATATTGCGCTGTTCGCCGCGGGCTGGTTGGACAGTTAATGGTCCTGTCATAACGGCCCGGGAGTTGGGTTTCACCCCTTGATACGGATCTGCCGAATAATTGAAATAATTGGAATTTTGATTTTGGGATTAAATTGAATTGATTGCCGATGCGAATAATCTAAAAAGTAAGTAAAAATGCGAAGAAAAGAAATAGCTACGCCCCGATGGAAAAGTTTCAAATAGGATTTAGTTGAAAAGAAAGATTGACTGAGTAGAACTCCGCGAATCTGACAACAAGATGTGTAGCTACAAGATGAGATCAATAAATTCAAAGCCATGCATAGAACATACAACGAATTGAAATTTCTAAGGAATTAAGCTAGAAGTTCTAGCGCTGTAATTGCACAGTGAGCTCTGTCAAGTTTCATGTTAACAATCTAACCACAAGAATAATTCTACAAAGTCCATAGTCGAACTCATTTAACAACGAAAATCATTCTGAAGCAGAAACTGAATACGTAATTGTATCTTTTAAGTTTAAGAATATTATACTTAACCAGCCATACATTGAGCATTATACCACATTTGTTAATAAAGTTGTTGATATTTTTATTTATAAACTATAATCGAAATATAACGCAAACATCTAAATATTCTTTATTAAGAAATGTATTGTGGCGTGTAAGGATTTCAATGTTATTACTTTCTTATACAAAGTATAAGGAAGTATTGGAATCACGAAAAAAATTGCTGACGAGATTTTTGCGGAAATACATATTTTGACGTCCACTGAATCTGTTAAGACCAATTTCTCAATGATGTCTGTGTGTTAGGATGGATTGATGTCCGTGTGCGCAATATCTCATGAACTAGACAAGATATGTAAACGAAACTTGGAATTAGGTTTTATGAAAAAATGAAGAACTGTCACAGAAAACAATAAATTCAATTTTTTTTCAAAAATAGAATAAGCTTACAGGAAAAGTTTCAAATAAAAGATGTTAGCAATAATATTTGGAATATAAAATGTTATTTGCACTTTTCTTGTACATGCTTCTAATTTTGAGAAAAACTAAATTATATATTCAAGAATATATTTCAATAATCTTAGTTACAATGGGAAAAAAACGAAAACATTTTTAATATTTATGTGTCAAACGTGTCAAATAATTGTGAAGAATCAAAAATATGTGTCTTGTGAAATATTGTAAATGTAAGTAATATTTGTATTATTAGTTAGAAAGTTTTGCTAGCTAGATATTAATAGATTTCTGTTTTAAAATAAAGTCATGCGCAAGGAACAAGTCATACGTGTTCAGTTGGTTTTATTTGTATAAGAAAGTAGTGTGGTGCCCACACCAGATTTTGTTTGCTTCTTTTGACAAAACTGAATTATATGTTTAATAAACTAATTTTAGTTGCTATGGGAACAAACAAATAACAGAAACTGTAATTATTAACCATTCAATACAGATTCACATACCGATAGAAAAATTTGAAACTCACGGAATATCCTCACTTAAAATTGCAATATTTTTTTATTACATTTCTTTATAATATAAGCGCTAAGAAACTCATTGTAGCAGAGCGCATCGTCAGATCTCTAATATTTTTCGAGATACGTCGATTTTTGGTATTTTTCGAAGTGCAACTTTAAGGGCCTGTAATTCAAAAACTACACAAGATATCTAAAAATTCTCTTCAGTTTAGCGTTTCTGGTGCCTTATATAACAAATTAGCAAATTTTTAAAATTTTGAATTTTTTTTGTATTTTTGTTCAAAATTTCGATCGGCGATAACTCGACAAATATGAAAGATACAGATTTGCAGTGTTCACTAATCGATTCAGCTCGTTGAAATACATAAGTATGCAAAGTTTCATAAAAATCGCTTTACGGGATGGAAAGTTAGAGCAAAAAGCCTTAAAATGCCGTTTTTAGTCCAAGAAGTCAAGTGTTACCCCTTGACGTTTGGCCTGAATTTGGCCATTTTCAGACTTTTTGCTCTAACATTTCAACCGGTTGTCCGAATTTTCTGAAATTTTCAGGGTATATGTATTTCGTCGATCTGAATCGATTGGTGAACACTGCAAGTCTGTATCTTTCATATTTTTCGAGATATCTCCAATCGAAATTTTGAAAAAAAATTCAAAAAAATTTCAAAATTTTCAAAATTTAATAATTTATTATAAATGGCACGAAAAATACAAAACTGCAGATATTTTTCGATATCTTGTATAGTTTTCGAGTTACAGCCTCTCAAAGTTGCAACTCGGAAAATATAAAAAATCGTCATATCTCGAAAAATATTAGAGATATGACGATGCGCTCTGCTGCAATGGGTTTCCTGGCGCGAATATTATAAAGAAATGTAATAAAAAAAATTTACAATTTTAAGTCATATTTGGGGAAATTTCCGTAATTTGAAAAATATTACAAATCGCCATATTTCGATAAATATAAGACATATTACGATGTGTACTACAGCAATGAGTTTAATCATGTATAAATTATACAAAAGTAATAAATATATAAAAATGTATAGCAATATATAAAATATATGGCACATTTCAGTTCTACAGCCTGTAAAATTGGTAACATGTCTAAAATAAAGACGTTTGCTGAAATGATTTTTGACTTGCATGTACAAAAACTTTTGGGGCGACGAATCATTATTTCTCACAATCCTCAACGAAACGTATGGAAAACTTGTATGTTTTCAGCAAGCTTGAAGAACGCCGAAGCTCAGGTATCTCCTTTACCGACATTATTATATACGTTGTGCTATGATGTTCACATTTCCCTGCCGGCACATAGCTGTAGGCACTCCGCCATTATCGTTTTCGCTCTAAAAGAAAAGAGCAGATTTCCTTTCCTCGCCCGTGCAAATTTGAATACCAAATACAATTGTGCGGTGCGGTGCGCCTGGAATCGTTCCGAGCGGTCCCGCTATTTACATAAACATTGCACCCCCTTTCAAAGGTTCGGCCACCTTCACAAAAACCCTCTGATCAGTTTTCCGATTTATACCACTTTGTTCTGTTGTTTTTTGTTGTTTTTATTTGCTGTTGCCGCGAACTCGGATCCGCGAGCCACTTACAGATATTTGGTTTCACTTTAGATTTTACTTTAAGTAAAGAATAAATTTCAATGGCGTTGAAGAATACTGTATCGGATTCAACAGATAAATTTTGTTCGTGACGCGAGATAAACAGCCTGATGTTTCACTTATTTAAATGGATTTCGTTTCCATTGGGTTTATACTAGGACTAGACATATTTTCGCAGGCTGCAGAAGATTTAAAATATTTAAATTTGTATGATTTTAAACATTGAAATAAATGGTAAAACTGTTGAAGATAATCTTATAGCAAAGATGACAAATTCACTGTAATAACAAATATTATACGAGCCCAGAATCATATCATTTGGCTCATTGAAAATCATACAAAGGAAAATTGTTTAATTCACCATATTGAAATAAACGGTGTTTGAGTTTATTACGATTAAAGATAGTAAACGATATTAAGAAATTTCAAACTTAAGTAAATTATTTATTGTTAGTGGAAAATTGCATTTCTTCAGTATTTCAGTTCAGTTCCCGCTTAATCAGCGGATGTCAATATGTTTTAAGAAATCTTTAAGTTAACCAGTGTTTTATGCGAGATTAGTGCCCAGTTAGAGTTATTTTGAGTGCAACTGTCCCATCCCTTAAGTAATAAATTGTCAACCTTGGGCAGTGAGCAACAACTTGCATTTTGGCTTTTCTTGTGAAATGTTCAAAGAATTACTACACAGTTTAAGGGCTCCTCTTGATTGTATGCATAATTTTTGTAAAGTTTGTTTTCTGAGTGAATAGTTTTTGAGAACAATTCATCAACAGTAAGTAGTAGATTATTTGAAGGCCTATCAGAGTTTTTGGGCATATTTTAGTAAATAAATGAGATAGAGTAAATTTCAATGGAGTCAAAAAGATATAAAATAATATTACCTACAATCTTTTCTATATTTTGTTGTCATTCAAAAACAGTGTTCGTGGTACCAGCCAATACCTTTGGGCCAAGTGAAATCTCATTAGTGAGTTTTATTAATTTGTTATTATTTCAATTGTTATTTTTCCTTAAAATATTCTTAAAAATAATAGAATTCAGTATACAAATAAATTGAGAACAACTATTTGTAAGATCAGAACAAAGTTATTCAAAAAATCTTAATTGGGCCAAATGATATGATTCTGGGCTCGTAATTAAATACATCATCATGTTTAACTTGTTTTTGAGCATTAACAATAATTTGATTACATAACAGGAAATTTGATTACAACAATGAAAATTTGATTACAACAAAAGAAATTTGATTAGACACAACCATGTAAGCTTGCTTGCAACATTGAATATTTGATTACAACAAAGAAAGTGTTCCGAAAAAATACATAGGTTAAAATGTATACAAATAAATTGAATACAAGAATTATTTTTTTGTAAGATTAAAACAATCTTTTTAAAGTTATTCTAAAAGTATTAATTGGACCAAATGATGTAATTTTGGACTCGTATTGTATTTAAAGAGATAGATAACTTTTTTATTGCTTTTCTATTATGATATGAATATGTTTCATTAACATATGTATTCCCAATTTCAACATTCTAAACAATAAAATTGTTGCAGTATATATTTTTGACACAGATAGTAGCAAAGTTTTTCAAATAACATTTGAATGTTTTATTTCGTGTATATTGTGTAGAATACTGGTAAAATCGCGGATCTAGTTTCAGCGGTTACAAACTAAAAATAGAAACATCACTCAGGATTTTCCAGATATTTCAGATTTAGCCGCACTTTTAATCGTATAAAAGTTCGTCGGCTGCTAGATTTCACATTCAACTTTAATTATAAATTAACTGCATCGACTGCGCAAGTCACTAATTAAAATATACCGCAGACATGATAATTAATTTTAGGTTATTTCTCTGGTAAGACAATAAGTTCCTACTAATAATTTTTCTTTCTCCACTAAATTCTTTTGCTTTTCAAGTTGTCTGCATGAGAAAAGAGGGAATTTAAGTCTTATTGTTTGTAGAAATTTAAATGCATTGTTTCAGTTATCCACGGTAAGAGATTTTGTTTCAATTTAAATTCATTTCTCCGTTTTATTCCATGTAAGAAAAGCAGCAGGCGTAGAATTCGTTCAGGATGTAATGTCACGTAGAATAAATATTAATGTAATACGTTTCATATTATTGTAGGAATTGTAAGTAGGAAATATTTAATGCTGATTTAGGTGTGTGAGGAAAATGATAATAAAATTTGAATTCAGCATTTCTCTGATAATTAATGGGGTAAACCACTGAAATGTAGTAATACTGGAACGCGCACTAGCGGTGTAAATGCGAGCTGAGAGAAAGAGGATGCATTCATTATTTATAAGAAAAACGAAATTTAAATGAGAGAAAGAAATAATAGCATTGGTTCTCATTGTCAAACTGATGTATTATATACACTTTAATAGTGAAATACACTACAATTTTACATTCAATGAAATGATTGAACAAATGTCAAAAGTTTTAGGTATTCATTACGTACCTAAAAAAGGATAATTGCGTATTTGGGTGCTAAACAGTTTTGCGCTACAATGTCGTACTATTTTTTTTATTCAAAAAAAACTTATTTTTATGTTTCCATTTATAGAAATGTCAACAGCACAATTTCTAAAAACTTTTCTTCCATTGTTCTTCTGTTTTATGTAACGAACCTAGTATCATATAATGGAATAGTTATTTGTCAAACTAGAGAGGAAAGCGCTTCCTTTTCCCCCTCGAGTTCGAAGTTTGCCTCATGAGCGCAGTAAGTGAGGCATTTCGAACGAGAGTGGAAGAAGAGCTTTCCCCTCGTGTTAGACACAACATTTTTTTCACGATTTGCTCGGACCTAAAATACACTTTGAGAACACAACTGACAGACTGATACGTTAAAAGTTAGGTTATCAGACACAAGGCGGTGTAGCAGTGTTGCCAATGAACCAATCTTAACTATCTTTAATAAGTTGTTAAATTGTGATTTAATAAGGAAAAGAAAAATATAAGACATAATTGTAAGATAATTTAAAGTATGTATATCACTAAAATAAGGATTTTCAATCAAATTAGGAATTTATTTATAATTTTTGTAATATATTTTTTGTAAATAACATTCTGTTTACGCGGCATCCTTTTCACTCATTCCCACTTTCAATAACTGCCCTTTAGTGGGGGTAGCTAGGTTACTTGTCGCCAAGAGACAAGACAGGAAGACAGTGAAAAAGGAGACGAGCTCTTGTTCAGATATTTTAAGTATACATATAGCAAATAAAGGTGTAAACAAAATATAACTTGGTGAATTTATGTCACCTGGTCCTTCGAGTCACTTATCCTACCTCGAGTGTGATCGGAACCAACACATTCATATTGGTAACACTTCTATATTTTCCTCTCTAGAGAGGAACAACACATTTTCCTCACTATTTCGGGAGAAGAACGGTGGGGTTTCCTACCATATCGTGAAAAAAATAAATATATATATTATTATATCATTTATTCTTTCTACCTAGCTCTATGATACATTTCTGCCCGTGTAATGCTGCAAACTATTTTGATATTTGCTTATTATGGAATTAAGCGCCATGGGACGAACCTACAAATTATTTTGTTAATATCTGGTCCTAACAGCGCCATGTAGGATAGCTGTGGTAATATTTCGGTCTTGGCAAAGTGCCCAAAATCATTTGGACGCTCATTTTCACCTCTAGTGTCGCTACTGTAAGTTAACCTTTTAACCCTTGTGACAAAATGGCCGCCGTGCTGCAAACTAAAGCTTGCACTGTAGCATCTGCCCTATCATTAATAATGTACATATATTATTATTATTATAATTATTTATTAATCCTTTCATTATGGAATCTGTAGGCGATGCTATAGGCACTGGATATACAGTTACATTAAAACATATATGAAATAATCTCGGAAATAATAATTAATTTAACATAATTATACGAGGTGTAGAATTGAAATGTGGAATATAGGGATTTCAATGCAATATTGCTGTAACTTTTTACAATCATGTTCATTTTACAGTAAAAATGTAAATACAAAAGTTGTTTAGAATTTAATAATGCATACATTTGATTACCTAAATGTAAGTATTTCATGATATATCAATTAAATTGCAATTAATAATTAAAAGAAAAATTGTAATATGGCCATAGAAAATTTAACAAAAACGAAAAATATTTTATCCAAAATCTCTCAATAAATGTGCTATAACTATGGCGATTTTAAACAAGGAAAGTAACAGATTATCCACTAGTGAGTATTTTTTTATTTATAACAATAATAATAACACACAACACCTTGGTAACCACTTCGTTTGACATTTTAATTTCATCAAAAATTTAAAGCATATGTCGCTGTCAAATAATATTTCTTTAATAAATTTTGCATTTATTAAGAGTTGTTGGATAAAACTTTATACTTCACAGGTGGGCGAAGTGGAATTACCCACTCGATAAAATTATCACACTCAGCCTTCAACTTCGTGTGCTAAAATTTCTCTCGTGGGAAATTCTTTACTTTGCCCACTTGTAAAGTAAATAACTATTATCTACGATCGTTGTTAAAAGTAACTTTTTAACGGTTGCTTAGCAAGCTAAAAGTATTACTTTCTGACACTAGTGTTAACATTAACGTAACAATGTGATAAAAGTAATTGTATTGTTACTTTTAACACATTGCTAACAATTTGTATCAATAAATCAACAAATATACCCCTGCCTGTCAAAATATCATTCCACATTTTTTAGTATTTACTAATACACTAGGAAGATCGTAGATAAAATTTTGTATGATATACGTGTTAAATGTGATTTATTTCGTCCATGGGGTTTAGTCATAAAATGTCACTTTTAACACTTATATCATATATAATTATTATGAACTGTCATATATTTTCATGTTTAATATTCCATGGCCGAGTTACAGTTTTCCTAATAAATATTGATTTTAATTTGATTAATATACCGTGAAATACTAATATTTAGGTAACCAAATGGGCCTTATTGCTTGCATTTTTAATTTCTGAACAACTTTTGTATTTACACTTTCACTGTAAAGAGAATAGAAAACAATTTACAGCAATTTCAAAATAATTCTACACCCGGTATACTACGTAGAAGTAAAAAATAGAGTATTCAATTATTTCAATTCTCATTTCACACTACCAATTGCAGGCGGGGAATGTTGCGTGAATGACAAATTCAAACCAATTATATTTGACATTTGTAACGTTCAGTCATACACAAATGGGAAATTAAATGAGAAATTGTTTTAACATATAACAAAACAAAACCATGATTTATATTGCAAATGACATTATGCGCTGGCCAAATCGTAAATTTTAATTGCCTCATAAATGGAAATTGTCAAAAATCATTGTACATCATGTTCCAAAACACATGCTCGTTAAGTTTTAATAATTATTATTTATTTTATACTATTACACAGTAAAAAAATTAATTTGCTATTTGTTAATTTTGCGGTTGTTAAGTATTTCAGTTACTGTTGACAAATATCTTGTGTTAAATTAACAATTGAAAGAAAGAAAAATTTTTACTTTTATTCATTTGCTGGATTTATACAATTTAAAAAATAGACTCGTCAATAACAACAAGTAAATTTAGCTAACTTATCAATTTGAAATTGTTAAAGAAAGTTTGTTATAATAACTATGATTTATTGTTCTGCTACAATATAATTACTAAAATATTTAGTCAAAAGCACATAAAAATAAATCTTAACAATTATTGTATTCACAAATATATTTAGTTACGAAATACACAATAGTTATTTGTCAAACTAGAGAGGAAAGCGCTTCTTTTTCCCCCTTGAGTTCCAAGTTTGCCTCATGAGCGCAGCGAGTGAGGCATTTCGAACGAGAGTGGAAGAAGAGCTTTCCTCTCGTGTTAGACACAACATTTTTTTCACGACATGTTTCTAAAAACGCTTTGCTCAGACTTAAAATACTCTTTGAGAACACAACTGACAGACTGATACGTTAAAAGTTAGGTTATCAGGCCCAAGGCGGTGTAGCAGTGTTGTCAATGAACCAATCTTAAATATCTTTAATAAGTGTCAAATTGTGATTTAATAAGAAAAAGAAAAATATAAGACATTATTGTAAGATAATTTAAAGTATGTATATCTCTAAAAAAAGGATTTTCAATAAAATTAGGAATTTATTTATAAATTTTATAATAAATTTTTTGTAAATAATATTCATGTTGGTAACACTTCTATATTTTCCTCTCTAGAGAGGAACAACACATTTTCCTCATTATTTCGGGAGAAGAACGGTGGGGTTTCCTACTGTCGTGAAAAAAAAAAATTTTGTTACTTGCAAATAAATTTGAAACTTGTTAAATTAACAAAAATTATCGGTGGATTGTCTGGGACTAAATTGTCAATTTTGACTATAAATATTTTACTGTGTATATCAAGAAAATCTGAATCTTATCAAAGTAGGAATATTCCTTGTGCAACTCACACCAAACATAATAGAAAAATCCTGTATGATCTGCCCGCGTTCAAAGATAACGCGATTTACAAAAGATAGAAGTCGTCCGTCAGTATCCCTTCACTAACTGTCTGTCTCACCCCGATCCATATACCTTCCAACGAACAGACAGAGACACAACACAAGGGCTTACCAAACTCGTGAAAATAAACAGGACGCTGAGGAACCAGTGCAGTGCCACGGGGGATTTTCTCCGGGTGAAATATTGTAACTGGGAATTTGAAAGTGAATTATTTAGTTTGAAATATGTTCGAAGTGAGAGTAGCACTCTTTCTTCCCAAAGAGGTTCAAGGTTTGTTGACAGGTGTGGGATAAATATATTTTAATGAAAATTTACTACTGGAGTTTTGAAAGGCACCATTTGCAACAAACTGCGATAGGGTATGGCAAAAGTGAAATAGCGTATTGTTCAGTGAGCGTATAATGGTGGCTTTTATATGAGGGTGAAATATTTATAATAGAACTGAACGAATAGAATACCATACTTTTTCAACGACTATACAACTGAAAGTTGTATTTATTGATATATTTTAAAACTGTACAATATATGAAATATCGTAAACTTCCATGTGACATATTTTGAATATTTCTTTCGCTAAGAGCGTCAGTGAAAATTTTTAGAAACGTCAAATTATTTTTTCTACAAATACTTACAAATCTGTTCATTGTATGTTTGTTTTTGCTAGGGATATGAGGTACATTGCAAGCATCCTGAGAAATGAATTTGTTTTGTGAGTATTTCAATACAGGTCATTTCTTTTCGGTACACGTGCCATTGCTAGGATACTTATTTAGAATTATCAAATATATAAGAATTGTGAAAGCGGGACAAATTTATTACGGAAATTAAATTAATTAGGAAATAATATCGTGGTCATAGATAAAGAAATTTACCATTACACGTTAAATAATTTTGGTACAATTTTGTTCTACAATTAATAATAAATATTTGTAGCAGTAATTAGTTAATATATGTTCATAACAGGATAATTAGGCTCGCTTTGATAATTCTAAATTAATTAGTATTTGAATTACATAGCTAATATAATTAATTATTGGAAAATAATTATTGATATCTACTTGTATCAATTTTGTACATTATATAAGTAATATACAATAGTTATTTACTTTACAAGTGGGCAAAGTAAGGAATTAACCACGAGAGAAATTTTAGCTCACGAAGCCGAAGACTGATTATGATAATTTTATCGAGTGGGTAATTCCGCTTTGCCCACGTGTGAAGTATAACGTTTTATCCAACAACTTTTAATAAAAGCAAAATTTATTAAAGAAATATTATTTGACAGTGACATATGCTTTAAATTTTTGAAATTAAAATATCAATCGAAGTGGGTACCAAGGTGTTGTATGTTATTATTATTGTTAAAAATAAAAAAAATACTCACTAGTGGATTTTCTCAAAATTATACCCACTAGTAGGTAATCTGTTACTTTTCTTGTTTAAAATCGCCATTGTTATAGAGCATTTATTGAGAGATGTTGGATAAAATTATTTATTAATATGGTATTGGAAAGAAGGTAGTATTTTGATTATAATTTCAAGTTCTATTTTATCCATAGTACCTCATCTACCCGTATTAAATTGTATAGCATATACCGTGCGATTGAACTGTTCAAATTTACTGCAGTTACGATGCAAAATAAAATTTTGTTTGAAACTTGAAACTGGGGAAAACTTTCATAGAAACACAAAAAGGGACTAGAGTTGCTGCGAGACAACTCATGATTCTAGCACCACGACAATGTTCCAATAATATTGTCTCTTTTTCTGTTAAATTTTGGTCTTTGGTAATTTCATAATTTTAAAGAAAAATTCGGATAGGTACTTAGTACAATTCTGATTAAATAAAAATATTTGTATTATGTTTGATAATTTATTAGCATGATGACAAGTTCATATAACATTGAAAACCTATGTTGCATATTATCTGGAATATTACGGTCATACATAAACTAGTATTATTGACAGAAAATAAATAACTCACAACTTACGGTTGTTTTGTAAAACTACAGTCATGGTATAGTCGCGCGCCGCTGTGCTGTGTGTAGTGGCGTCGAAGAGCGTCGTCGAGCGTCGCTGAGCGTCGCCGAGCGTCGTCGCTTATCGGGCGGCGCGCAGCCAGCCTTCCAGCCACTTTGTTCGCTAAAGCTGCCAGCTTCGGCGCTTTTAAACCGAATACAAATATCGTGCAACGACTAAAGACGCAATAATGGCGGAAGTGTTAGCTATGCGTCCAACCTGGGCCTGGAGCTGACATCCGCTACGTTTATCCACAGGTTTCAAGACGCTTCGCACACTACACTTCCGTAAATAAATATATCATACAATTTAAACTAAATTATGTCCAGAGTCCAGAATCATTTCATTTTTCGCAATTAGGACGCTTAGAATAACTTAAAAATAATTGTTCTGATCTTAAAAAGGGAAAATTGTTGAACTCAATTTATTTGTAACTTAAATTCTGTTTTTTTTTTCAGAATATTTTAAAGAAAAATAACAACTGAAATAAAGATAAAGCACTAACATAAATAATTCATTTGGCCCAAAGGTATTGGCTGGTACTACGAACACTGTTTTTGCAACTGATGACAACAAAATAAAGAAAAACGTTTCAAATAAAAATTGTAGGTAATATTATTCTACATCTTTTTGATTCCAATGAAATTTACTCTATCTCATTTATTTACTAATGCCCGGTTTCACCAACGTTAGTTAAATTTTAAACTTGATTTAAATAAATAAAAGCATATTGAATCTTTGACATCAATATCAATTACTCCATATGACATGTAACTTCGATTTGCTTTTATTTATATAAACCAAGTTTAAAATGTATTTATCGCTTGGGAAATGGACATATATGTGTAGAAACCCTGATAGGCCTTCAAATAATCTTCCACTTACTGTTGATGAATTGTTCCCAAAATTTAATCAATTCGTAACACACATAATACCTTTGTTACATATATGTCCGAGTATGGGCGAGAGAAATTTAATAATTTACTTTCTATGGTTTTATCTGTTTATCTGAACCAAGTAATATGATTCTAGGCTCATATATCCCATTAAGTGGGGTAGCATGAACCCTGAAATACATCAATCAACAATCAAACATTCCTATCCTGGCACAGGGCTTTCGTCTCGTCTACATTCATACATCATTCGTTCACGCAATAAACCATCAATCATACCTACCCACTTATTCTTCGGACGCTTACACAATCGTTCACCCTTAATCTCACCCGCATATATTAGATTCAACAATCTTTTATTATATTAAATAGTGTTTGTTATTTGATTTCCATAAGAAGTTTGAAATATTTTACTGGGAACAAAAATCATATCTCGAGATTTTCTCTAGGAAGACAGCCTTTCCTACTAATCACTAATGAGTAAATGGTGTGATGCTACCTTTATTAATAGGTACAATCGTATTTGGGACACCCCGTGTGTTCGAAGGTGGTGCAAAGCGCGAGATAAACGTAGCAATATTAGAACAGAAGGCGCTAGAGCGGACGTCCCTTATTTGCATTCCGTGTGACCTGCTCGCCTGCTAATTTTAATCGCATTATAATTATTCTCTGGCCAGAGTTAAGGAAGGTAAACACCTGATGAAGTTAAATACGTCTCTTGTTTCATTCTCTTATTCTCTTATTGCGCGTTTGTTTTAAAAGACTCTTGGTTTTAATTAAATAAATGCCGGCGACCTAAATTTTATCCGGTAATTGTTTGTAATTTGCAGTTTGCGAATTTCATTTATATTTATATGTTGATCTGATTACTGTTTAACAATTTATCAGCTTGTAATACTATCTATGTGTATTTCAATTAAAATGTTATAAATTATTAACAAATTCATCAACATATCGTTCAACTACGTATATTGTATTTGTTACCTCATCATCGTTATCATTTATGCATTTTAATTATTCCCAATAATGGTAGATTTAAATTAAGTATAATATCATACTGTGTCAAATCTGCTTTAAGCAGAGTGCCACACTCAAAAGTCTGTATGGTTATCATATTTCTTTCTTGTACAACTAAATAAAATATATATGGAATAAATGACTCAATTATTCTGTAAGTTTCAGCCAAGATGCAACATTTACTTTTCTGTCTTGAATTAATTACTATGGGGTGTATAACTAGTGCTGAAAGTTGGATATTTCACACGAGTGTGAAATACCCTTTCAGCACGTGTTGTACGAGATACTTTTCCGACGACTACAATTAAGTAAAAATATGTTATTATCATTGCTATCAGAGTCCAGCCTTCTTAATCCGTGTAAATTCAGCAAATTATCTGCAACTGTCAAACTTTTAAAAATTAATTTTTAGGTTAGTTCGCTCAGTTCTCGTAGCATGTGATAAGATCATATCACACAGTTGCGGACGCACCTGATTGGCTGACGAGCTTTCATATCACACAGCATTGCTAATTGCTAATTTAATATGAGACCTTATGTACTTTTCGTAGTGATCGTCGAAAAATACTTTTTTTAAACGATAAGTTATTGGCTTCCCTAATTATTTGCATGAATATGGTTAAATAGTTTACTGTAGAGGAAGAATTTCTGCGTTTTTTGACTTTAATATTTATAATTTTACTATATCTGGAACTGAAAAAATGACGAAAATGTTTGTTGGTAATTTTCAAGTCGTCAGTGTCAAGAAATAACAAAATAAATGTGATATTAATAAAGAGTTTATTTTAATTAATACATTTTTATCGAGCACTATTTTGACCATAAAATCATTTCACTACATCTAATTTTTCTTCCAAATTATACATTTTTAAACAGACACTGAAATCAAACATTGAGGACAGCAGATGACAGATAAAACCAATAACTTTCAATATTGGTACATGTTTTTGTTTTGATAATAAGAAAATTACCTATAAACATTTTAGTTTTTCTTCCGGTTTCAGGTAGAGTTAAATAATAAATATTAGTGTCTTTAGTCTCTACAATTAAAAACTATTTAACTTCTTTGATGTAAAGTAATAAGTGCAGCCAATAATTGAACATTCTGTTTATTATATGTGGTATGACGAAGTATTGAATGATTTAACGGCGGGAGCTAAATGATTTGCGTGGATAGATTTTTAATATCGTGCCACTAGCAGCGATGCACCGCGGTATTAAATTCGCGTTGCGCGTGTGCTATTGATCCGGCAGGCTCCGGTTTGTCCTCACTCAACTATTTTGATTTATAATCAAGCAGGCCCTGCACCCGGACCCCGGACCCGACTACATGTAAATGAAAGGAAATATTGCTCATAAATTGTAGAGATGTGTATCATATTTCAAGCAAGTTTTTGTTATGTTGCACCAGTTTTTGTTGGGTGCTGGTTAAATTATTTTTGAGGGGTGAATATGCTGCGGCAAATTGAATTATTATGGAGGTTTTGCTTTTATTCAAACACAAAAAGTTGTATTATTTTGAAATTAAACTTGGTGGGAACATCTACGAGCCAAACTTCGAATGTGTTCATATTTGTACCACCTGAAAAATATGCTATAATTAAATATAATTATTTTTAAAGCTGTTATTGTATATAACTATACAAGTCTAAATTGTAACGTCATCTATGTATTGCACTGTACTCTTAGGTAAATGATAATTTTTCGATAGATATTTATAAGATTTACTGTCTTAATGAGATTACAATACTTTTTCGTAAATCTGTATCTAACGCACTTTCATTGTGCAAAATGAAAACATTTTTCAAACATATTTATAATATTGAATGTGTAATGGTTAACAAGTATATTCAATTCCTTGTTGACTAGATTTTTCCATGGGCTAATAAACTAAATCTGTTTTAACGTAAATACATTTTTTCTTCAAACGTCATAAAAGTACGTTGTTATGTATTTGTATTCAACAAGCAGAAGTTCAATATTGTCGCCGCCGGCGTAAAAGTGTATCCTTGGCAACACATTTATGCCGGCGGCGGACAAAGTAAAATATTATGAAAAATAGTTAGGTTGTAATTAAATAATTTGACAGTTAAAAATGAAATAAATAAACAAAAATAACAAAACAGCATGTTCTACGGCAACTTGAAATGCTAGATAAGACAGAATATTTTTTGAAGTTTTGAGCATTTTATAATATTTATAATTTTATTTTCTATGTTTGAAGAAAAAATAGCATGTGTTATTCGGAGTAAATGTGTCTTTGGGTGCTTCGCATGTAATTGTTCGACTCGCTTCGCTCGTCGTTCAAACTTACATGCTCAGCACCCAAAGTATCACATTTACTCCTAATGACACAATATACTATTTTCTACGGCCGAGCAAAAAAAATTAATATCTGTCATGCGATTCAAACAAATAACAGAAGAAACAGTATCCATCACCTTGGAAACGGTTTAACATGGCTAACTGTAAAATGGATCGGAATAAACGTTCAAACAGAAAATGGCAAATAATATTTTCATTCTGTTTTTTTTTTTCATTATTGAATCGATCGTAGAAAAAATAGTGTGCGTTTTTCGAGCAGAAAGTGTCCTTGCCGCTTATGCATGGTTGCAATAGACTACTTTCTGCTCTAGATACACAAATAACTATTTTCACGACCGAGAGAGAAATTAGGTATCTATGGTACCAAAATCATGACAGAAACAGACAATTTCATATGTACAAGAGATTTGCGCACTTTCTCTCCCATTGTGCGAAAAAGTGCTCAAATAATGTGAGAAGGGAACAAAATTAAACAAATCAAACGTAACTATCTTGAATTACAATTCAAACAATTTTGGAATACATGAAAACCATAATAAATATTGGGGTAGTGAAAAAAATAATATATGCATCGCAGGATAGAAGTGAATTTTTGCCCTTTTCGTGCCTACGGCTCCGCGGGAAAAATCTTCTCTCCCTTGATGTATAATATACTATTATTTGACACAGATTAATTATTTCTGAACCGCTCATAAAATACTGTTATAATGAAAAATGTCTTAATACATAATATTTCCAGGATGTGCAAAATCTGAATATATAATTTATTAAGAAATATCAGAATTTTCAGTTCAAAGTTTTTTAGAAACCGTAACTCCAGAGATCCACACACACAGACATCATAACGAAACTATTAAAATTGTGTTCTGGGGACCCTAAAACGTGTTCCCTATCGAATTTTAGTGTGATTCCTATACCTCCCCTACAGGTATGTGCCAGGAGGTAAAATATAAAAACCAAAAAGAAATTTGTGAAATGTGCGTTTAGCGATTAGTACCAACGACATCACAATTCCGGGCTACAAACTGAACTGCGTTGAAAGCAGTGTAACATAAACCATTCATCTCGTCCCTCACTTCACATGGTTCTCTCGCATAACAGTAGAAACACCAGCATTCCAGTTATCCTGTGTGTAGTGCAACACTTCGTCCTTTTCACACATTCGTACATTCCTGTAGAAATCCTGCACCTTTCACTAACGAAACTCAAATTACAAAGCAACGAATTGGCGGAAAAGTTAAATTAGACATATTATCTTGTATGAGTGGATCACTATTGAGTTAGTTTGTTGGTTGCTAGCGAAAGGACGGAAAGAAAATTTGAAGTTAAGGTGGTTGAATATATTTGATTAGCTTGAAATTTAATAATACAGTACAGCTTTCTTGTGGTGCGGTTCATGTCACTATCTTCTTTCTCACTTTCTCACTTTCTCCCACTATTGCTGATTGAGAAATAGTGGGAGAAAGTGAGAAAGAAGATAGTGACGTGAACCGCACCACAAGAAAGCTGTACTGTATTATGTTGCACAACGAGCATGAAATGGTATTCATTTCCTACGAGTTTATATTTAAAACAATGAGTGTTAAATCAGATTTACTCTTAAACTTAACTTGATCCACCTTTCTTCCACTAGCCGAG
Organism: Poecilus cupreus; assembly: GCA_963942605.1. Classification (NCBI taxonomy): domain Eukaryota; kingdom Metazoa; phylum Arthropoda; class Insecta; order Coleoptera; family Carabidae; genus Poecilus; species Poecilus cupreus. The sequence continues at coordinate 35,411,472 of OZ012717.1, forward strand.
AATCGGAATCGGTTTATCCCATAATAATATTTCGCCCTCTCAATCTAATAATAAAGTAACAGATTTCTTCAAAATTAGGGTGAAAAAAATATACAAAACTGTGTATCCAAATGCAAGAATACAAAATAAAATATAATAAATTTAATTAAATAAAATATATACTAATTAATGGACTAAATAGCTCCGTAAAATATTTGTTTTGAAAATTATAGTATTAGAAAAAATTTTTTATATTTTAATCATAAATGCGGAATGCAAAAATTTATTATCAAGATATGAAGATTTCTTGACAAGAAATCTTGATTCTTGATGATACATTTATGTTTGTCTTGGGAAATTGAAAATACTTGTTGTCTTGATTCCAAGACAAGATTATCTTGATTCTTGTGAAACACTAAACAAAATACGAAAAATGTAAAGATTCTTTCGCATTTCTAACAGCAAAAATTATCAGTAATAATATAACAAAGAGAGTGAGAATAAATTGAAAATAATTTGACAGATCTTTCGAAAACTTGTTGCCAGGCAATTGCCAATTGGCGACAAGTTTGAGAAAGATACTGGAGAATTATTTACTAATTTATTGAACTCTCGAGTTGTATTTAATTAGATTATTTCATCATTAGGCGCGCCACTAAATCTATCTTTTTTGCTCATTTTTACTTGTGTTGATGATAACTATCTGACATCTGTCAACAAAAACAAAAAAGCTACAGAGAATATTCCCGGGAATATTCACAAGAGCATTATTCTCAGTATAATAATGACATGATTGGATAAAACACCGACACGTGACATACAATGAAGCATTTCATTGGTTTAAAGAAACGTCAAAAAATAATCAATCTAATTATGAATCCTTGGTTAAATTTAACAACGTCCTTACATGACGATTAAGCAACCTCTTGTCTATTTCCCCAATAAAAACCTCCCCGCAGTTTCGCCAATTACCCAATCAAATCCAGCGTCGTCCTTGGTCCTTCCAGGCTATATCACACACAGTACATTCAATTCCACGTCCTGCGATCCTGAACGCTGCATGGACGCGGCTCCCGCAATCCCATACCTTCCACTACATTGAATAGCCAACAATGGCGACGTAGCAGGCTCTGAGATGTGCGGGGAGGGGATGAATGTCCTGCGACGGTTGTCCTGCCGCATAATCTCCTGATTTCGCGGGATGCCGTGGACGAAACGGTGCTGATATATTGGCCAGCAATCCCAATTGGATTCGAAATTTAGAATAGTTTCAATCAGGATACACAACAGTATATTAAGTATTGGGAACAGTTAGGAAGAAAATGTCTTTATTTATTTATTGTTTTAAAATGTTAAATGATCGATGACCTTGAGCAGAACAGCCATACTGGCAGTAGCAGTATGCGGCAGTAAATTTTAATACTGCCAGTTGCAAATGAGATGAAATAAAAATATTATTTTATCTGCACCATTTTTCATGGTACAAACACGGTATAATAATTCACTCAGTAGCGACACCTTTGATCTTTATGTCGCATCGAGCGATGACCTTGAGCCAAGCGGCCATTTTGGTAGCTGCGGCATACGGTGGTAAATTTGAATAGCTGTCAGTTGCAAAGGAGATACAATCTAAAATATTATTTCACCTGCACTATAAAAGTTCCTATAATTTTTCATAATACAAATGTAATTATACTTGACATATTAATATCATACAGTATTATATTATTAGTAAGTTGGTCACACTTGCGTGTGGAATAATTGCCCACACTATTCCACACGACTGTGTGAAAATACAATTTTCAAATTTGTTTAGTGTGGAGAAAATTTAATTTTCAGTAGTGATCGTAGAAAATATTTTTTTATAATATTTGCTGTATTTACAGTATTTATTGGGCATTTCGGTTCAGCTACTCCAAAAGAATTAAAACATCAACGTAAAGTTAACAACAATATTTGTTTAAATAATGTAATTAATTATATGGGAAGCAGGCTAGCACCAATGAAAGGATTTTGTTTAGCAGAGAGTGAAAATAAAAAGATAATCAAGCTAAATACGGCTTATCATCCGTGAAAAAACAACACAAAAACAATTTCATACGTTACGAAATGAGATTAGCTGAAAAAGTAATATACAGTTGGGAACCCTGGCACATGGCGGTGTAATCCTAGTTCTCCCCAAATAAAAAATATCATAAACCCGTCGCTAATTCACAAAGTAAAGCCCTGATGAGTATTATCCTTCTATGAGTGCTATTTATTAGTTTTATGAGGATAATTGCAAAGTTTTCATTGTGACACTTTCGGTGTATTCTTTTTACAGCTATCAGAGAATAGTTATTTGTATATCAATGCACTAATGTATAATTTTTTATTCAACATCGACTCATAATAAGGCTGTAACTATGGTTATTTGAAATAAATAGTGTCCAACATTGCTCACGCAGTCACAGAGAAAATAATTACTGATTAAATTCACTAAATTCTTTGTTATAAATGTCTCTGGACTTCTTCGGAATTAATTCTGACATGCTTCTTGTGATATATAGAGGTATTTTCACATTTTCATCTATTTTTTACCTTTTTTACTTTCTTATACAAAGTATTGGAATCACGAAAAAAATCGTTGACGAGATTTTTGCGGAAATACATATTTTGACGTCCACTGAATCCGTTAAAACCAATTTCTCAATGATGTCTGTGTGTGAGGATGGATAGATGGATGGATGGACTGATGGATGGGTGGATAGATGGATGGATGGATGTCCGTGTGCGCAATATCTCATGAACGATACAAGATATGTAAACGAAACTTGGAATTTATAAGTTTAATGAAAAAATTAAGAGCTGAGTTGATTTTGAATGAAACTGAAAAACCGGAAGAGGAAGTTACTGGAAATACAAAACAAATTCCATTTATTTCAAAAATAGAATCAGCTATGAGAAAAAGTTTAAAATGAAATATGCTAGGAAAAATATTTGGAATATAAAATGTTATTTGTACTTTTCTTGTACATGCTTCTAATTTTAAGAAAAACTAAATTATATTTTTAAGAATGTATTTCTATAATCTTAGTTACAATGAGAACAAAAACTAAAACATTTTTAATATCTATGTGTCAAACGTGTCAAATTATTGTGAAGTGTCAAAAATATGTGTCGTGTAAAATATTATAAAAGTAATATTTGTATTATTAGTTAGAGTTTTAAAGACTAGATCTATTTTAAAATAAATTCATAGTCACAATGAGAACAAAAAATTAAACAGGATTAACATCTATATATCAAGTAATTGTCAAAATTAAGTCAAACGCAAGGAACAAGTCATACGTGTTCAGTTGGTTTTATTTGTATAAAAAAGTAGTGTAGTGCCCACACCAGATTTTTTGTGTTTACAATTTACAATGACAGATCAGAAACAACCATTCCATGGCTACTTTGTAATTTCTATATTGTCAATACGAAAGATGAAGGATTACCACAATAGAAGCAATTGTTAAGCACCTAATCTTAGATCCAATTCTAATCGGAAAGAGAATTATATAAATTCCCGTAAATCCCAAAATCAATTAAACTTTTTTCACGCAACAGAAACCTCTCCGTCGGAATCCTTTTATTCATCCCCAAAAATTAATTCAGTACGGGTATCTGAAGGTCATATCGACCGAAATCTTTATTACGTCCTTTATAACCGGCCATCGAAACAATTTATAAAGCCGCGACATTTATTTCAACAGAAACAGCATCGTTACCGAACTGGGGCAAACGCGGGGGCGTCGAGAGGGTGCACAGCGTCCGGCAAGTCGGTCGTCGCGGCGCCGAAAGCAAGACTGCGGGCGTCGGTTCGGCCTGACGCGATTCGCACTGTCTTCGTTTAACTTCATTACGAAATATTACATTCATTCAAATTTAAATAATAAATAAACTGTTCAATTTATAAAACCTTTGATTACTGGGTACATTTGCTCGAAACGTGAATGCTTCTAGAGATGCTTAATTGAGTGTTTATGATGGTGTGTTAATGCCTACATTGATGTATGGTTTTGAATGTTGGATGAGGATGAAGGAGCATATTAGAGAAAAAATTGTGTTCGAAATACATTGGTGTATGGCGAGTGAAAGATTGAGAAGAATGCACGGAAAAAGAAATAGATTATTACAATAGCAAAAATTTGTCTTGCGTATAGTGACAGCAATTTAGATATTTACAATAACAATATTTATATTTATATTAGTAATATATTATTTTCGATTGCAGCTACAACAATCTAAATAATAGATTACATCTACTAAAGGGTAATTCTAAGTATAATTCATATTTTAAATCGATAGATTTCAGAAGTTTGTGTATATTATTTATAAAAGTGCTACAGTTTAATATTAAAATAAAAGGCTTAATGTTCAGTTCAGTCCACTGTGAAACAATCAATCTTCAACCAAATAAGTTAGAAAAGTCACTAAATATTGTAACACTGGAAAGCTCCTGCCAGCGTCGAAAAAAAGATCATTATTGCCATGTCAAAAAGTTAATAAATGAAGGCAAAAACTTCATTTATTTATTAATCATTAAAGAAGAATATAAAAATGTCTTTTTTGAATATATGATTATGTCTCCTTTTGAAATCTGTTCGAGTATTCGTTTAGAACGAAATAAAATATCAAAAAAATTGTTGTTCTTAATAGAGTAACAAATGAAATATATTTTACGATATACTGAATCCGTAAACCTACTATTATTGATCTCTGTCTAAAGTGGTAAATAATTTTATTATCGGGCTGAGCTTCAATTTTTTTCATCGATAATTCCTTATGTCATTAGTCAAAAATGGTCCATGGTGTTATTCATTATGCCACAATAATTTTTTTTTAAATGTTGTGACGTCATAGTAGAGGTGTTGTTGGATCTAAAACAGTACAGATTGTATATAATTGAAGTCATATATTTTTTTTAAATTTCTACTGTTTTAGATCCACCAACACCTCTATAATGAAGTCACAACATTTTTAAAAAAATCATTGTGGCTTAACGAATAACAATTAAGACTTTTTAAAAGTGTAGATAGTCTTCAATATAGATAAAGTTTCATAAAAAAAATAAATAAAAAATGGTAAAAGACCCTATTGTCTTACTATTTTCTTTAACCTATCAACCGGTAAAAACAGTATATCGCCTTGGAAACAGGAATGTTAAATTGATAAAAGAACATATCCAATGCTAAATATGTGGGGATAAAGCGGCAGAGTCCGAAGAAACACTCCACGTCTGCGTTTCCCGCCGCTCCATAAAACCAACAAACGAAATTCCCCTAGAATCGAAAGAGCGGAGATAAAACAGAGCAGTGGCGTTAAATAAATTAAAGAAAGTAGAAGGCGTTATCCACCAAACAACGGGTCGGCGCTCAACTGTTATTTCATGGCCGATGCGACGCGAGCTGTAATTGAAAGCTCGCCTTAACTGCGCCTAGAATACATGTGACTCGAGATACTGAACCGGCAGTCTGTCTGCACATTTGCTCATCAGCTAAATCTGTTTTTTTTGTTCTTCATTTCAGGATGCTAATTAATTTTTTGTGGAGGCTTCAATTGTGAGAAAATTAATTATGGTTTCATATTTTTTTCGGTTTTAATTTTGGATTAAATTAGCTGATAAATGATTTATAATAATACAGGACATAAGGTTGGGTTTCGTTAATGCACGCTGAATTTTTTAATGTTTAGGAAGCAAATTAAAAATAAACAAAATTAAAAATAACATAAAGTTCAAAGGGTTCATTGGAATTCTTTTTTACGTAACATTCATAACGAATTATACGAAGATAAATTTTATGTGGTGAAAATAAATCAAATAAAATGAATAATTTATTAAATTATATATTATTTATACGAATATTTGAATTTCATTCTAACATTAAACACTGTTTTTGTTTTCTCTCGCAGTATAAAATAATTATATGTATATATTTATGTAACAAGCACATAATTTAGGGATTTATGGATGAGACAATAAAAGGGCGAGTTAATAAAACTCTATTATGTATGTATTACATACAATATTTTATATTCGACTGTATTGCAGATTATTTTTCTTAACTTAGAATTATATTTGACACATGACGTTGACATGAAAAATTGAATAATTTCGAATTGTTCTTTCTTTTTATTGTATGATTACAAACTTGTTTAGTGTTTTTACTTTATTGGACTAGTACATAAACATCCACTTTATGGACACTAAACAATATCAGAAACAAGTGATTTTACGAGGGACGAATCTCAAATATATTCGTATCACCTGAAAACATTTTTTTACGCTGTTACTGTTACTGTTGCTATACAAATCTAAATTATTACGTTATGTATATATTGCACTGTACTCTTAGGTATATGATAATTTTTCAATAGATATTTATAAAATTTACTGTTTTAATGGGATCGCAATATTATTCATTATGGTCCGTGGAAATGCGTTAGATCCGGATTTACAAAAAATTATTATGATCCCAATAAAAGAGTAAATCTTATAAATATCTATAAAAAAATATATTATTTACCTAAGAGTACAGTACAATATATAGATGGCGTAATAATTTAGCGTGAAAATAAAATAGTTTAGTTATACATGGTTAATGATCAATCCTTTTTAATTTTCATATTTTCATATTTATTTAATTTACTATGATACACACATGTTTTTATAGTACGTGATACAATATAGAGAAAAGCAATTACAATAAAAATGTAAAATAAAATACATTATAGCATGTCAAAATTTAAAAAAATATAGTTTAAATATTCCACAGTGCAATAGAAACAATTTTTTAAGACAAAATCTTTTATTTTAATTTTAAATTTGTTGCTATCTAGTTTTTGACACTATCTGGCAAGACATTGTAAAAATCAAAATTTAGCGAATTAATAAATAAATTATTATTTACTCAACGTTTCGACATTAGGAGTTAAAAAATAAAAACTATATTATAATTACATTATTTATTTAAAAAAGATTAATTATTCATTCCTTTATAAATATATTTATTTATTGTATATTAAGTGACAATTCATTTCTAGTGACGTACATTTCTAGAATCTCTGGTACAACCAATAATTTAAACATCAAAACTCAACCTAATCCTTATCACAAAACAGACAACAAAAAACAGTCCTACACATCTGAACTAATCCCCTACTTGAACCAAAATTAATTAGCACATGTAAATAAAAACTCCACAATTAAATCTAAATTAATCTCTTCGCTTAAAACGACACTCGCAAAATATTTTTTACTTAACATTTCAAGTTGAACACTGGACACACGCCAACACCAACACACGTTCCAAATGACAAAATTTAATTTCATTGCAAAGTCTGGAAACAAAAACACCGCGACTACGAGAGAGAGAGAGAGAGAGTACAGTATTACTGCGGTAGATTTCTATCGAATTTAATCTTTTCGATTATTCTTGAGTAAATAATTATTGGCGCGTCACTAGAATATCTTTGACAGATTAATTTATTATTCTCTCATTTTTAAATGAAGTATACTTACTATTGATTTGTTCTATTTATTCTGTCATATAATGGTGTGTTCGTGCCTAAAGAAATTTCGGGTGAAGTAGTGTATATTGCTGTGATTCAGTAAAGTTAAAAAAATGGAACACTTATATAATTTCATGTATAAATGATGTAAATTTGCATGGCGTGCGTGGGGGAGGGGGACGGAGCTGTCAGTGGCAACCGGAAGTGGAGACGACGCAAAGCAAAGCCGCATCCGTTTCCTATGCTGGTGCGGTAATATATTTGAGCGTTGTGGCGCGCTGCAAAGATGAAATTTGTGTGGAAGCAAATGTGCTGTAATTCTGTAATTGTAGTTGGGATGTATGTGAGGTTAACTGAAATTGCGGGAATATTTTTGAATAATTGCGATGTCATAAATTGTTTCTCCATGAGTTAGGACGTACATTTGTTTAGTCCGTAGCTGCTGCACTCACTTACACTTCACTGAATTACTGAATTTTGCTTATTGAATAAAACATTATATGCTACATTCGAAATACTAAATTTCATTATTATTATTTGTTATTTTTTGATAGTATTTTTCTAATTTTGTCTACAGGATTTTGAATGTAGGGCAGAGAAGCAAATAAATACTTATTACGAGCTTTTAAATCAAGGTTGTTCATTATTATTTTTGAGCGAAAATCTTATTGCTTTATAGCTATTCATTTAAAAAATATCTAGAAACATTTCTTTTTATTCTTCTGTATTATTATTTATAATTATGTATTTTTTCACCCACTGTTTCCATAATGTTAATACATGTGTTCAAATTTAAGTTTTAAAGTATAATATTATTAAGTTTAATCCACTGAAATGTAGTAATACTGGAACGCACACTGCCATGCTCTCCCTGTACGTAAAAAGCGAGCCGAGAGAGATAGTTTGCGACAGATATCTCTATCATTATTTAACACATCTGCGTTTGCGTTATTATAGTTGTTTAAGAAATAAAAAAAAATTGCCAATTTATCTAAGATAAATTTCTTAAACAATAAAATTAATATTATTACTATATGGAGTTATGTCACGTACACACTGATACAAATGTTAGTCCCTGTTTCTTTTTAAGAAACTGTGTTTTTGACATTTCTCAGAAATGGTTAATTAGAAATAAATGTATTTTTAATTTATAAAAATTGATGCGATGTTATAGCGCAAAGCTTTGCAAAGCTGTGTGGCAACCAAATACGGAATTATCCTTTTTTATGTACGTCATGAATACTTTAACCTAAAACATTTGTTCAATCATTACATTTAATGTTAAATTGTAGTGTATTTAACATTATTATCATAAATGTGTATATAAATGCATCAGTTTAATAATGAGAAACAATGCTATTATTTCTTTCTCTCATTTGAATTTCAGTTTTTCTATAAATACTACAACACAAACTGTAAAACAAGGATAGAGATACCTGTGGATCGTTTTCTCTCTCGGCTTGAATTTACATCGCTAGTACGCGTTCCAATATTACTATATTACAGTGGTTTAATCACGAAAACATAAAGCACCTCCACCATTTTTTGTAAGTTTATCTTCATTAAAATATTTGTGACAATTTGATACAACACAGCATGGAAATTTGCTTTAATAATAGCAATGTGACCTTTTCTAAATTATTGGTAAGTTTCGCTTGTGACGTCACAACTGCTACACAGTAGCCTGTAAGTGTTTATTTTAATTAAAACATATTATTTATTCCATCTATTGCAGTCTATAATAAAATTTTAAAACGAAACAATATTATTTTTATAATTTTTGTAGTCATATTCAAAACATCAATGCTTGGGACGAAAATAGTCCAACAGATAATTTATTCATTGAAAGCAATAATATTGTTTTATTGAAAATGTTGAACGCAAATGTATTCAAATGTAGCTCTCAGGTGCTTGATTCCTTTTATAATAATAAAATTGTCATCCTAAACAAATATTTTACGTCCTCTCCTGTTGTAGGCAATAGTGTCATCTCAGAGCGTGTTAGTTTAAAGCCGCGTCCCCACTATTTCCGCTGTTTGAGAGGTAGTGACGGTTCTATGCACCCCCCACCTTCCCTCCCTAAGCCAATTCCTCACTACGCGTCGCTATATAACCGATAATGGGATCTCGCCGTTTGCTCTGCCGATACCACGCTGACGAAAATGCGAAAATTGATTTTCCTTTTCTGAGAGAATTTTTTCTTTCTTTTCTGTTGACGCGCGTTATTTTTCTTTGTTCGTCTTTATTGCAGAGTTTATTTTCTACGTTTTTTATTATATTTTTTATATGATTTCTTATTATTATTGTTGTTGTTTCACTGTTCAAAACAGCAGGTTGTTTTTTATTTTTGGAAAGTGCTTATTTAATTAGTTTTTTGTTTAACTCTTTCCAGGCTTATATTTTGATGAATTTTGTTGTTTTGAAATCTTCAAGCTGGCAGCAAATTAATTGTTAAAACGATCTTTACAGTAATTAAGATAGAAATTTACACTACTATTAATGTAACGAGTACTAAACTTAATTCTTCTTCAAGTAACCAACAAAAAATTTAATGAAAACATTGTTTTCTTGGTATTTCTAACATTTTTAAAAATAAATTCGGAAATAGCTATTTCTGTATTTAGGACGTAATGTATTATACAAATATTGAGACGTGAGTATAAAAGAAAAGACATTGATCTAATTTCATTAATATAACCGCATGTATGACATTTTTGTCATAGATTGTTGTAGCTGTTCTTTTACTTTGTATCTTTAGTGATGAATTTGTAAAAGAATAAAAATACAAAACATTTATCACTCGTTTCTATTGGAGACGAGCTACAAACATTTTGTCGCTTGTTGCTATTAAAAACAAGAGACAAAGTAAAATTCCCCAGAAAACATGAACTTTGTGTTGACAAAAGTTAACTTTCTACAGTAGGCGTCGGAAAATAACAATACTGTAAAATTCGAGCCTAAAATCATATCATTTGGCCCATTTAAAATCATGCAAAGGAGAATTATTTAATTCACCATATTTATATCTTAAATTCTATCATTTTTACCTCCCATACATACATATTCCGAGTGTTTTATAGAACAGGAAACACAATGTTAAAATTTTCAATATGGATAGTTCGTTCCCTATGAATTTTAGAACAAAAATGTAAATATAAAAAATGTTCACCAAATTTATTGATATAACACATTTCTGTTATGAGATAGACGTAAAATAAAATTTAATATTTTTAGCTGTTTTCAGAGTGCCATGGTAAACAAAACATACAAACAGTCGTATTGTTCGAGTTTGACAGATTTTAAAATGTTTCTCAGTAACCATGGACACATTTACCATTTAGAAATACAATGCCAAATATCATTTGTCAAACTCCAACAATACGACTGTTTGTATGTTTTGTTTACCATGGCCCTCTGGAAACAGCTGAGTGAAAATTACACATTTTATTGTACGTTTATCTCATAACAAAAATGTGTCATCAATAAATTTAGGTTTATTTGGTACAGTTTTTTGTTGCTGAACATTTTTTATATTTACACTTTTGGAAATGAACTACCGCCCAATGAAAATTTTAATATTGTATTTTCTATGTCCTATAAAAAAATCTGGTGTGGGCACCACACTACTTTCTTATACAAATAAATTGTTTACTAGAAAATATATTAAATATTCTTCTAAACTTAACTTGAAATTTATTACTTATGTATTATTTAACCATGAATAAACTCATTGCTGTAGTACGCATCGTAATATGTCTTATATTTATCGAAATATGGCGATTTGTAATATTTTTCAAAATACGGAAATTTCCCCAAATACGACTTAAAATTGTAAAATATTTTTATTACATTTCTTTATACTATTCGCGCCAGGAAACCCATTACAGCAGAGCGCATCGTCATATCTCTAATATTTTTCGAGATATGTCGATTTTTTATATTTTCCGAAGAGCAACTTTGAGGGGCTGTAACTCGAAAACTATACAAGATATCGAAAAATATCTCAAATTTTGTGTTTTTCGTGCTATTTATAATAAATTAGTGAATTTTGAAAATTTTGAAATTTTTTTGAATTTTTTTTCAAAATTTCGATTGGAGATATCTCTACAAATATGAAAGATACATACCTGCAGTGTTCACTAATCGATTCATCTCGACGAAATACATAAACCCTCAAAATTTCAGAAAATTCGGACAACCGGTTGAAATGTTAGAGCAAAAAGTCTTAAAATGGCCAAATTCAGGCCAAACGTCAAGGGGTACCTATTGACTTTTCGGACAAAAAACGTCATTTTTAGGTTTTTTGCTCTAACTTTCCATCCCGTAAAGCGATTTTTATGAAACTTTGCATACTTATGTATTTCGACGAGCTGAATCTATTGGTGAACACTGTAAAATCTGTATCTTTAATATTTGTCGAGTTATCGCCGATCGAAATTTTGAACAAAAATACAAAAAAATTTCAAAATTTTAAAAAATTGTTAATTTGTTATATAAGGCACGAGAAACGGAAAACTGAAGAAAATTTTTAGATATCTCGGGTAGTTTTTGAATTACAGGCCCTTAAAGTTGCACTTCGAAAAAAACCAAAAATCGACGTATCTCGAGAAATATTAGAGATCTGACGATGCGCTCTGCTGCAATGGGTTTCTTAGCGCTTATATTATAAAGAAATGTAATAAAAAATATTACAATTTTAAGTGAATATTCCGTGAGTTTCAATTTTTCTATCGGTATGTGAATCTGTATTGAATGATTAATAATTACAGTTTCTGTTATTTGTTTGTTCCCATAGCAACTAAAATTAGTTTATTAAACGTATAATTCAGTTTTGTCAAAAGAAGCAAACAAAATCTGGTGTGGGCATCACACTACTTTCTTATACAAACTGAACACGTTTCTTGCGTATGACTTTATTTTAAAATAGAAATCTATTAATATCTAGTCAGCAAAACTTTCTAACTAATAATACAAATATTACTTACATTTATAATATTTCACAAGACACATATTTTTGACACTTCACAAATATTTGACACGTTTGACACATAAATATTAATAATGTTTTCGTTTTTTCCCATTGTAACTAAGATTATTGAAATATATTCTTGAATATATAATTTAGATTTTCAAAATTAGAAGCATGTACAAAAAAAGTACAAATAACATTTTATATTCCAAATATTATTGCTAACATCTTTTATTTGAATCTTTTTCTGTAAGCTTATTCTATTTTTGAAAAAAAAAATTGAATTTATTGGTTTCAAATTAAATATTTATATTATTGTTATTTTGTTATTATTTCAGTTGTAATTTTTCCTTAAAATATTCTTTAAAAAAAAAAACAGACTAAGATACGAATATAAATAAATTGAGTTTAACAATTTTCCTTATGTAAAATCAAATCTTATTTGGGTCGAATATATTACTGGGTTCGTAGTATAAAATAAAACAATTTGATGCATATATCTACAATTTGGTAGATTATATAACTTGTCATACATTTCAATATTGTAGTTGAATATCAGAAGTTTCCTCTGAGCCGTCGTTGGAACAATAAGCAAATATCTCACTTCATCTGCGCTGCGCTACCGAATTCAAACAACACAATACAAACTAATCTGTTTGGGGCAGGGAGTCAATATGTCTGCCTGCTCCCCATTCACCCCTCCCCCTCGCCCCCAGCATTAGCAGAGCGCACGCAAGTAATTACCATACAATCTGGCCGAAATTTGCGGGATCGAGGCGGCCCTGGGTCCTTTGTGAGCGTGTGTGAGTATGGGGAGAACTGGGGGGTACTTCTGCTGAAGGCTTATTTGCAGAGATACGCATCTAGTTGGCGCTGGGCACGGCCTGGCGACGAGACGCATAACAACTCACACACGTACGACGATGTATAGAGAACAGAAAATGGAGCTGAAATGGGACGGGAAAATGAGAAATGCGAGATTGTACTGCTACAGCAAGAAGTTTCACAAGTTGAATGGTGCATGATTTTTACCTCAACTGCCACCATTTAAATTTAATCGAATGGAGTTGTTTACTAGAGTTTACTCGAGTCGTAAAATGACAAATAAGTCATTTCTATTATAACTAGATCCAAAAATATCGAACTAGATATAATACAAGTTTTGAAAATATTACTAATTATAAAGATATTTGAGTCAAACTAGGTTTCTCTGTGCTTTTCTCTCACACATCTATTCTATTCCAAATTCTTTGTACTTCTCTTATTATTGAGCTGATTGTCGAAGTGTCCAATGGTTGACACCTAATTTTAAGATTTTTGTTTTGTTTTTAATTCGTAATCAAATAACACAAATCACACTTGTTTGAGAATTCGCGCGATGGTTAATTAACTCAACGAAATTAAATACATGTTGAATGACACAGCTTAGCAAAATTTATCAGTGGTTTGACTGAAATAATCTTACAGTTTATTTATGTTTCGTTCTGGACTAAATGTTATTTACTATTTTAATTATTTACCGCGAACAGTTATTTTAATTCCAATTAAATTAAATAATTTTCTAATCAATAAAATAGAACATTTATGTGACTACAATTATTTACAAGCCCTACTCTTTGAGATCGACAACACACTACAACTCTGACGTCACAACATTTTAAATAAAATCATTGCAGATTAAAGAAAACAATTTTCTTTTTCAAATTGTAGATAGTCTTCCGTTAAGTTAAAGTTTTATAAAAATAATTCAATTGCTCACTAAAATGTGTGACACTACAACTTGTAAAGATTTGATTAAGATATTATTTAACACCACAGAAAACAGTTCGTTAAATGTTATTTTAATACCAGGAGTAGAAAAATAAAATATTTAAAAGATTAATGTCCATATTAAACATTATTTATTAATTTCTCGCACTAATATTATAAATAGTTATTATTCTCTATAATATGAAAACTTCTCGACTCTAATTCAAACGTTGTTTTTTCCCAACCGGGAGAGAAAATCTTTTTGCTGTGATTCCAAAATTATGACAGAAACAGCCAATTTCATATTTACGGGAGATTTATTCACTTTTTCTCCCATTGTGAGGGAAAGTGCTCAAATAATGTGAAACAAATCAAAGGTAACTATCAAAAATTATATTATAATTCAAATAATTCAGAAATACATAAAAACCATCATAAATATTGGGATCGTGAAAAAAATATTATATACTCCGCAAGAGAAGGTGTATTTTCCCTTGTCGTATTGTATAGCCCTCGCCTACGGTTCGTGCTTCAATTTACTCCACGGGCAAAATCATACACTTCTCTCCCTTAATGTGTAATATATTATTATTTTAATTTATCTCTATACTTGAAGGAGCACATAATAATAGCGAGTAACTAAGTAAATTAAGTAACAAATAAATATATGTGTCATTTAAAAATTAATTGTTGCAATAGTAACTCGGGTGAACTTTTTGCAGGGATTGTACGAATAGGTAATATTCTAGTGGAGTACTTTATCAAGTTTAGCGAGAAAATGACAAACCTGAATTCATATTACATTTCTTTAAATTGATCGATCCAGTTATTCCGCAAACATGGAATTTAATCAAATATTCAACAGTGATTTACTAAAACACTACATCTCTCTACTAAATAACAAGCAGCTTCAATACATTAAGATATAAAGTCATTCCAGTATTTCGTTTAAATTCAAAGGCTTTTCAAATTTGCGCACATTTTAATGACATCTATAAAAACATATTTTCAAATTTGCAATAAACGGTAACACAATTTATCCAATATCATGAAAATACCAAAACCGTAAAGTGCGTATTTATTGCACCATAAAAACAAATGACATTTTTAAAAGTTATTACTTTTTTTATTGGTTAATTTCCTCAGAGAAAAATCAGATCAGTCGTTTTTATACGTCACATTTTTATTGCTCTTTCTTCCAATGTTTAACCAGGAAATTGTACTGCAAATCTCCATCAGCGACTCCAGAAATATTTCTCTCTTGATTTCAATATTTCAATAATAAAATGTCAACGCAGGCTTCGATCATCTCCAGAGAATAGAAAGATAATAAAACATGATTAACTTTCATTCCAATTTAACGAAACCAATTTTGTTCGTGTATCTTGAGAAGTATTGTTCATTAAAATTATAAAGTGAAAAAATAATAAAAATGATGGGAAAATCTAGCAAGAGATTTCCAATTCGCGAGTTTTCTTCGGCCGGAATGAAAAAACCTTCCTTTCAGATCATTTAACACAAGTTTCGATGAAAATTTGGAAAATGGGAAACTCGCTGAAATGTTAAATTGACCGTTCAGCGCGAGGAAGAAGAAAGAATCAAATTGCCAACAATGAAATAGTTCGGGCTCATGTAAATTTTACAATTTATTTTCCAGTTTTATGAAATGTCTGAAATGCTGAAGTTCTATAGGTATGCGACTCTTTGAACTTGTCATATTTTCATATTCGTGCGCAATAAAATTTTGGCGTAATAATTTCATTTATTTTTTATTTGGCTGGAACTAGGTATGCGCAGTTTTCAGGCGTACGGACTGTGAAATTTAATAATAAATATTTTATTATGCGTTGAGTTCCTGAAGTTTTTTCATCAAAGGTTCATAAAAATCTTCGTAACCTTCTGAAATGTAATATTACAAAATCCATATTTTATTTTTGATATTTCCTCACAACATTTTTTAATATTTGGTATTTCATTATTATAACTTTACATTTTAGTATCAAGGTTCATTTCCAATTATAGTATTTGTTAGTAGTCTTAGTATTTATGTATTATTATAAATATAATTACACAAGTTTGTAAACTCTAAATTTTTGTGATAATTGTAGTTTTTATTTTATGAGACAATATTATATATTACTATATATTTTTAATTATGTTGCTGATGATTTATCATTTTGTTACTAAAACAATCATATAAAAAATATTTTACAGTCTTCTATAATATGGTAGTTGTTTCATATACCAGTGGGGGCAGCACCTACAATGGCAGGTCTGACGAGTAGCAATTCTATTGCGTGATTCTTCATATTTTATATTTTATTATTTAAAATGGAAGAAAAAATGGATATACCTACTTGTATCTTATATACCTTACTTTACTCGGATTTGAATATTCTATTTGTATTTCGTTCTATTTGCAATGCATCGGCCGTAAAACAGAAAAAGTCCTGTTTTAACTCCTAGTAATATAATGTACTATTATAATCGGATATTCTATTTTATGATTTTATTTACTGTTAAAAAAAATAGAATTTTATACAGGACGATAAAATTATATTATCGATAATAATTAATTATTTTAGTACCTTATTAATAGGATACATTACATTGGTGTGAATTATTATTTTAAATTATTTTATCCAACACCTCTCAATAAATGCTCTATAACTATAGCGATTTTAAACAAGGAAAGTAACAGATTACCCACTAGTGGATAAAATTTTGAGAAAAGTCACTAGTAAGTATTTTTTTATTTATAACAATAATAATAACACATAACACCTTGGTAACTACTTCGATTGACATTTTAATTTAAAAATTTAAGGCATATGTCACTGTCAAATAATATTTCTTTAATCAATTTTACATTTATTTCGAGATGTTGGATAAAACGTTATACTTCACACGTGGGCAAAGTGGAATTACTTACTCGATAAAAATATCACACTCAGCCTTCGGCTTCGTGCTTAACTTTCTTTCGTTGGTAATTCCTTATTTTGCCCACTTGTAAAATAAATAACTATTTAATTGTACATATATTTACTTTAAAAAATCTTTTCAATATATTGCTGTCAATAATTTTAGTTGTATCTATAGTAATGAAAGACATTCTATGTACACTGATTAAACTACTCCTTGTAAATAATAAAGTATATTATACATTAAGGGAGAGAAGTGTAGAATTTTTTCCCGCGGAGTAAATTGAAAAATATATCATAATACCAAGATCTGTTTTCAGCAGAGTACCACACACCGAAATGAGTAAATGGCGTGATAAAATATTTATTTATTTTTTATTTCAAGAAAAAAGTATTTATAAATAAAAATATGTCTGTCCTAACTTTGTGTGATAATAACGGTGTGTACATGTTTATGAATTATGATTAAGACAAAAACTTACGATAAAAACTGTAATAATCACTGAGAATGAGTCTTTACATTGCTGCAGTAATAAAATAGGAACATATCTGAAATTTTCCAATAATTTCAGTGTAAAATAAAGTTGGGAGACGCCGTATATACCTCTGTGGGATTCCGCAACCGTAGAAAAAGGGAGCGAAATAAAATACAATGTCGGTAAATCCACTAGTTTTCAATTCCCAATTGAAAAGAATCCTTCAGCTGCAAATAACCTATCTACCCGAAATTGAAATCGAAAAAAATCACTACTCGCCTCACATCCACATAAAACATAAAATAATTCCCAGCTCCATCAAAATTCCAGGATCACCTGCTGCACGGTATCATCACGTCCCACCCCAGCCTTCATACATCCTCGCGGTGATCGCCGAGCGTGAAATCAGGAGTCAATTTCCTCCCTCCGCTGCCAGACGATTCCATTCCCTTATTCTCTTCCAGTTTCTCCGTTTCTGGTGGGTTCGCGTCGGCAAACAGAAGAGCTTGGAAGCTCGCGAGCCCGGGCTCGGTTGCGGTACGTTTTTACTTGGCGGCGGGGGGTAAGACGCGCTGGTATTGCTTCCGGTTCATGCGAATGTTTAAGATTTAGATTGGCGTCGCTTGTTACCGAATGAATTATGCAGAGGTTCGTAGTAATTCACGGTGAGATGGATGGCTGGTTTCTGGGAGAGACGATAGTGTATTGGATTTATTGGGTGACGTTTTGTACTTCTTATTTTATAGTAATTAGAATTGAACTGTATTTCAAAAAGACGTCAGTGTTTATATCATATAGCAATAGTAATTATACTTTCTGTATAACATGTACTGTACTGTTCTTTCTAGGACTACAATGACTAAGAACTGTTTAAAAAGAAACAAAAAGTCATTCAAATTTTGCGAAAATATACATGGGTGGTAAAATGTTGAATTATTGGTTTCCCTAATTATTTTACAAATAGTTAAATAGTTTATTGTAGAGGAAAAATTTCTGCATTTTCTTACACTAATATTTATAATTTTACTCTACCTGGAACTGGAATAATTGCGGAAATGCTTATTGGTAATTTTCTTTACCGATTTCAGGAGATTAAACCTATGTTTCCATGCACAAAAGTAGGCAGGGTAAATATGTCAACTCTATGTTGTACCTGTACGGTAATATTACCATACTGACCTGTCAAAACATTCTAGAAAATGAAAATAAAACACAAAGATAATATAACGCTATTTATTAATACACACAGAATTACGCTGTTCAGAGCTTCACCTGCTGCGTTCCAAATATTTTCAGGCAATTCAGCATTGCCAAAATCCACTTTTTATCTAGCATCTAGCCATTATTAACACATTTGACGTTTCAGAACATAACTATTTATAAATATGATACAAAACAATTTAGCAAATTACAAGTACAATGCTAAGTTAAAACAAAACCTTTCATTTGATACTAAACTGAATTTTATTTAAATTAAAGTTTTGCTGCTTTTTGCTATCGGATGAGAATTTCTTATTGAATTATCTGGAAGTACGAGCCCAGAACAATATCATTTGGACTAATTATGGCTTTACAATATCTTTAAAAAAATTGTTTTGCTCTTACAAAGAAGAAATTGTATTCATTTTATTCGTACCTTAAATTGTGTATTTTAATAAATTTTAATTTTAATTTTAAGGAAAAATAATAAATTAATAAAATCATTAAGATAAAAATTTAATTTGGCCCAAAAGTATTGGCTGGTACCACAAACACTGTTTATAAATCTTAGAATGTTTCAATATTAATATTTTTCTACATCTTGTTGATTCTAATGAAATTTACTCTATCTCATTTAATTACTAAAATATGCCTAAAAATTCTGATAGGCCTTCAAATAATCTAGCACTTACTGTTGATGAATTGTTCCCAAAATCTAATCAATTCGTAACATAAACATATTACCTCCCTTACATATATGTATGTGCGACAGGGAAAAATGATAAAATTAAAAATATAAATATGGCGAATTAAACAATTTCCTTTTTGTAATTTTAACTGGGCCAAATGATATGATTCTGGGCTTGTAATCTACCAGTATCAGATTTTTAAATGTTTCTACATAGGAAAGATTATAAATTTAATTTATGTTATTGGAAGCACTCACACATTAAATAATATAGCGGTCAATAAATGTATAAATTTAAAAATTTATAAATATATGAAGCGTTAGAAATGATAGTAAACTTAATTTTATTTTATTTATTTCTCCATTTTCCTACACACGTATAGATCTAGAATTGCAGTCATACTCATAAACTTGTTAAGATCCAAAAATACTGGGGAACATATTTCGTTAATTTTCCAGCGAAGCAGAGCTGTCTCATTTCGTACTTCCGGACCAAATTCCATCTAATTGTCGAGAAAATAAACAAAACACAAATAAACGTCTCCGCTTTTCTCCTCGGCGGTGAACGCGGCGTCTCCAGTGCCGGGGGCGGGGGGAGGGGCACCGGAAGTAGATTCCAGGGAAGAGGAAGGAAGTTAGTCCGCGAACGGAACACAAAGCCTGGAACCACAGTCGCAGAAATAATATATATTGGACACGATCCTCCGGTTCTCCGGTTGTACTATGGTTACTCCGGGTACCAGCAGTGGAGATGGATCTAGTAGGCTGCGGATTACAAGAAAGACGATGTTTTGGGGTTTGTGTGCCTGGTTGTCTTCTAAACAGATTTTAAACTATAAGTGTATGTGTTATGAGGTCCTCTGTTCGATTCATCCTTTCTTTGGGGGTTGTTTTAATTGTCAACCATACGGGCTGAAAATAGCGCAACATGAACATGACTTTTTTGAAACAATATATTATTATAATAATAAATGAAACATATAATGTTTTATACCTACATTTGTAGATAAAAGCCCAAATTTTTGTAATAAATTTTCAGAAGCTAATTTTGTTTGCAAATTATACATGAACATAATTTTCAAAGTTGTAAAATTTATGTCACACATTCCCATGAACGACTACAGTAAAGCAAATAATTCATATATTTATAAATATGATCGTCTATAACATACTAAAATTATTTTCTATTTGAACTTATAGTTTTTGAGAAATAAATAAAAATATACCAAGAAGTGTGTATTTTGGTACATTTTTATTTGTTTCTCAAAAACTATAAGTTCAAATGGAAAATACTTTTAGTATGTTATAGACAAACATATTTATAAATATACGAATTATTTGCATTACTGTAGTCGTTCACGGGAATTAAAGACACAGTATCAAAGTTCTGAATTTTTGACCAACTAGACTTCAACTAATATTTTTTTTATAGTTTAATGTTATAGCTATCCTTTTCATCCACATATATAAATACTAGAATGTTCAAAGACTTCACAGTAATAACTGTTTTGTGTTTCGACAAGAATAATTGTAAGAAATAATTTATTCAAATTTGAATTTGCAAAACAAAATTCATGGAAGTGAACGAACCCAACGAAAATATTCGTTTTATCTGACATTGCAATGTTCTAGTTACTGTAAAAACTCCTTGAAATTTTGACGGATGGAGGTTGTTGGACCATATAGAACATGAAAATAAATGAAGAATACAGAATTTGCTGTTTTTTTTTTTTTTTACTAAAGAAAAGTATTTTGAAATGAATAAACGGCATAAAAATATACTTATTTATTTTGTAAATAAGATATAATGATTATTTAATATTAAATTTATATTTTCCGAGTAGTAATACTTTTAAAATAATAGTATATTACGTTACTAGGGGTTAAAACAAGACTTTTGTGCTCAGCTCATATACTCGTATTTACAAATTAAACTAAACATAAAATATAAAATATGACAGAACCCTGCAATACAACTGAAACTCGTCAGAGCTACCCATATAGGTGCTGCCACCAGTGATACATAATATTGTTATTATCTTTAGATTATCAATAAATATTAAATCTATCATTACAGCGTCCTTACTGTATAGGGACTTATGGTTTTAATATTATATAATTTCATCATAATATGCGGTTATCCCCTCATCAACAATGCAACAGCACATGGCACTAATGAAGAATTAATTATTTACAACCTATATGTTATAAACTTCTCCAACAATACAGCTCGCATACAGTTTTTATCATCTGGATGATATATTTGTCCAAATAGTTTTTCTGATAAGTTCCCATCCGCGATAAAAGTCAACAATACAAAAAGCAGAGCCCCAACAAAACTACAAACCACACAGCTATCAACTTTACCCTCAAAAGTAATCCTATATCCGTCATAGTCGCCAGCAGCTCGCGGCAAATCTGCAGAAATCAAGATAACAACGAGCCAGAGAAGAACGCACGACCGCCACGCGAAATACAATCTCTATACCGATAGTCCTTCGCACAAAAGATGAAATACATTTTACTGAAACGACTGGGATTCTGTGTGTGTGCGTATGCCACAAACGGAAAGGGTATTTACCACTGAGGAAAAGGATGGTACACCAATCAATAAATAATTGTAAATTGTAACATCCTGCTTAATTGCAACAGTGCATTGATGACAACAATGTATTGGTTACAGCGATGCACTGATTACAACAATGTACTGATTACAACAATAAGAAATAATTGTAAATTGTAACATCCTGCTTAATTGCAACAGTGCATTGATGACAACAATGTATTGGTTACAGCGATGTATTGATTACAACAATGTACTGATTACAACAATAAGAAATAATTGTAAATTGTAACTTCCTGCTTAATTGCAACAGTGCATTGATGACAACAATGTATTGGTTACAGCGATGCACTGATTACAACAATGTACTGATTACAACAATAAGAAATTGTTAAGAAAAATCTAAAATCAAACTGGAATTTAACGAATTCTGGTTGCAAAGAAATTTCATTGGGAATTAAATTGAGTTTTTATTATGTTCAACTACTCGTATAAAATGAAAGTAGATATTTTAATTATTTTATGCTCTATGGTTCCTTTTCATATGTTTGCTCTATGAAAAAAGTTTGGAAGTAATATAGACTTTATGTATTTTGCTTTGAAAAACTATAATTGTAAGAAATCCCAAATAATGTGTATTTATCTTGGGTTTTACAACTAATGTAAATATCAACTTTCATACTCTAATTAAACTATACCTATTAGCATTACCACCACAACGATTTTATTAATTTAATTGTGGAAAATTTACCAGGATACAAAATCAAATAAAACTTGTTTAACTGACAGGAGTTACGATTCGCAATTATATTATTTGATTGCACGTACATTTGGGTCAGTTCGGAATGCTTTTGCAATTCAAATTGTAAAATATTTTGCATTGAAATTTTTGTGGTTTCATTGTGCGTCAGACATTTCGTGGTCTACAAAATTAGAATTCTCTTTGTCTTGTTGAAATATTGAATTTCAAGTATTTTAAAATTGAAACGTAGTAAAATTATAATAGAATAACGTTTTGAATTATCCTATATAAATCTGTATGATGATATATTTAGTTATTTTACTAAAAATTATATTAAATTTATTGTTATTTTCAGTACAATATTACCTGTTATATAAACAAATGATTATAATATAATCGAACATAATAGTATATTACATAACGAGAGAAAAAGCAATTTACGCACGAGTGAAAAAATTGACACACGAGCCGCGTAGCGGCGAGTTTGTAATTTCACGAGGGCGTAATTGCTTTACATCTCGAGTTTTGTACTATACTTTTTCTACGACCACTCAATACTATTTCTAAATTAAAACAATATTCAAATAGAAATTTTTTATGCTTTTTTGTTTTCTCTAATCCATGAATTTTTGATACACAAATTCGTATCGTTGTCGAGATTTTGTCACCAAAAGATTATTTGTTGCACTTTTAGCTTTAGCTTGTATCTCCAGTGTTGTTCCAATTGAAATATCACTGTCGCTTGACATTTCTTACTTAAAATATGAATAAATATAAGTAAAGGATAATAATATTTAGTAGTATATATTTACCTCACAATAAAACACAGATTATAAACTATAGATGCAAATGGGAGACTATAAAATATTACCAGTTTACATGTAATAATCACACACATAACCTAAATGTCAAACAAGCTTTGTTTATGTTTATAAAAATAAACGACAATTATTGAGCGTAGGGATACATGATGAAACATAGTCCCCTCTACATATATTATTGAAATATTTATTGGTGTCATAATTTATAATAAACCCAGCAAAATATGAATTTACTTATAAAATATTATCAGTTAGCCTTTGAATCCATAACATTTAAATCTAAGATTTGATGCATCAAATTTTAATTATATTGGTAATGTGACAGTCAGTAATGCCAACTTAAATTTCATTTTCAAGTGTTACGTAATGAACATTACGTAACACTTGAATGAACATTACGTAACACTATTCGTAACAACGCATTTACATTGATTGTATTTTGTTCTGTAATGACATACTTTCAGTAGTGGTCGTAGAAAAAATTATTTATTAATATTATATTATTATAAGAGGGATTATGCTAATCATTATTCACTAAGAGCCGTAGGCGAGTGCAGCAATTCATCCAAGTGAATAATAACCATAATCCCGAATATAATACTATATTTTTTCTAATCCTGTAAATTCGGAAATCACTTTGGAAAATGATTGATATTCGTTGAAAACATACGTTAAAAAACGTCAACATAAAAATACACAATGACAACTGACTATATGTCAACTGTCAGACGGCCGTTGCTTGGTGGGTACTATAATGGGTACTATAATTCATTAATAGTTATTTACGATACAAGTACATAAAGCTAGTCTTTAGTCACGAATGGGTCAATTAAGACCCCTGAGTGACTAAAGACGCTTTACGTATGTGTATCGTACAATATTTTATCTATGATATAATGAAAAAACCCAATAAATATAAAAAGAAAATACTTTTATTTATGAACTAGGATCACAATATTGATTGAGAGGTTTGCCATGATAACAAAATTATTGCAAATTTGGCGTGTTTAAAAATTTTAATCACTCGTTCGGCAACTCGTGACTAATGAGATCGTGTTACTAAACAACCGTTTTACAAATTCAAAGCTAACAAATAAACATCTATTTTACACACTATCGTAAATAAAAAAAATAATAAAAATATA
The DNA here is from genome assembly GCA_963942605.1 of Poecilus cupreus. NCBI lineage: Eukaryota > Metazoa > Arthropoda > Insecta > Coleoptera > Carabidae > Poecilus > Poecilus cupreus. The sequence continues at coordinate 35,436,261 of OZ012717.1, forward strand.
CATATACAGGAGTAAAAAAAAATATGGTCGTATTGAAGCCCTCGCCTACGTCTCGTGCTTCAATTTACTCCACGGGAAAAAATCATACACTTCTCTCCCTTAAAGTATAATAGTTTGTTAAAAAATATATGGCGGGAGGTATTGTAGTACCCACAACATTTTGTTTAATCAAAAATTGCTCTAAGAAAGATCAATCAAATTTAATTCCTTACAATCTAATTTTCCTGTATAAAAAAAAAAATCATAATGAGTAGTGTCTGGGCCAAGATGGCATATTGATTTATAATATCCTTGGAGTTCGCTGTCGGCGCTGTCGGCGGTAGTTCCACAATCACGTGACAAGGAAGAGGCGGGAAGCGCGTTACATTTCCTGTTCGCTCGCTCGCGTCAGTTATTAAATTTTAAGAGCGAAGACGGAATTCACTAAAAGACACACGCAGCAGCGACGCTGCAATCAGCTGACGTGAAAGGAGATTTCTTTAACGTGTTTACATCTTATTTTCTTATTTTATCCACCGGTGAAGGATTCGCGCTGGTTTTGTACTCGCTCAAAAGGTTTCAGAGGAAATAAGAAGGATGGATAGTTACAGCAACTAAATGGCTCTAGCACTATTCCTTCTTAAAAGCGGGTTTTGTTTTTCTGGAAACTAATAATAAGGACGTAATACTATCATGTCAACAAGGAACATTTTTTGTCTTTATAAAAAGGAGACACCCGATGTATTTGAGGAAGACAAAAGTAATTAAGAATTTGGCGAAGGAGCCATTGCCCATATTTGGTGTAATAATTGTTATTATTTCTGCAAGATGTAACATAATAGTTTTGTTTTTATTTTAGGTACCTACCATGATGTTGTTCTACTTCCGGATGATCCAAATCTCTTGTTGCTCATGGTGGATGATGGTGAGTACAATTATACTGTTCTTCAAGCACTTTTATATAGTACTGTAAGATGATGATTACTTTAGTACTCTGCTTGTACTTCTCACGATTGTAATGTGTTTAATTTATTTATAATTGTTCAGATTTTTTGATATTATTGACACTTAAGCAAGCAGTATACTTATTATACGAGCCAACCCCAAATGTAATAAAACTGTAATCAAATATACGTCATTTATGTATTGCACTATACTCTTAGGTATATGATAATTATTCGAAAGATATTTATAAGATTTCCCGTTTAATCAATTCATTATATTTTTTTGGCAAATCTCTACCTAACGCTCGTCCACGAACCAAAATGAAAATATTTTTCAACAATATTGAATGAGTAATAATTATGATTAAAATTCTATATATCTTTTTGTTTATCCAACGCCTCTCAGTAAACGTTCTATAACTATGGCTATTTTAAACAAGAAAAGTAACAGATTACTCACAAGTGGCTTTAATTTTGAGAAAACTCACAAGTAAGTAATTTTTTTATTTATAACAATAATAATTACACACCTTAGTAACTACTTCGACTGACATTTCAATTTAAAAATAATATATCTTTAACAAATTTTGCATTTTTTAAGAGATGTTGGATAAAACATTATACTTTTCACTCATTTCTCTCGTGGATAATTCCTTACTTTGTCCATTTGTAAAGTAAATAACTATTTATCACTTGCAAAAAGTTACCTTCCTATTTATCCGCTGGCAAAACGATAATAGTTATTTAGTGTACAAGTGGGCAAAATAAGTGATTTTATTGAGTGGGTAATTCCATTTTACCCACGTGCAAAATATAACGTTTTATCCAACATCTCTTAATGAATCCAAAATTTATTAAAGAAATATTATTCGCAAACCGTAGCCCTCGCCTTTGGCTCAAGCTACAAACTTTTTGCTGGCATGGAATATGTGTCATTCCATTACTTGTTGTAGAATATACTATTCTATAACAAGATTTTGAAAATATACAAAAAATACTAATATAAAACTGTTGTAAACATCAAACTCAAATCAATCAAATTAAAACAGACATAAGCATAGTAAGTGAATCAAGATAATTCATATGTCACGCTAATATGTGGCTCTGATTCGTCGAAAATATTCCATACCCAGCGTTTGGAATGTTAGTGATTCCATAACCCTTTTTAATTGTGGATTGCCTAGTTTCCAAAACAGTGTTGTTTTTTCTTTAAGGCTTATTATATATTGGAGTAAAAATTATCCCCAGAAATAATCTCTAGAGCTTTATTTCCACTATAATAATGGCAGGATTGGTTAAACTATGCACCTGGCAAACAATAATACATTTCATTAGGTTTATCCGTGCCAAAGCATTTGAAAATGAGCAAAAATTCAGAAAAAGCAAATCCGTTAGCAAATACTTGAAATTCCTCGTGATACATGAAACCATTATGAAAATGAAACGCTCACTTCACATTTAGTTCTAAATGTGTAGCAGGGGACTTGTACACATACACACCCCCACCGGGGAGATAGAGTACACAGCGAGTGCCGCGCTAACCTCCGTGATGTATGCCCGCAAATCTTAACGCCGCCGTGTAGCTAGCGTGCGGTTCGTCGACGCGGGGGCACGGCCGCCAACCTAACCAAGCCAATGACAGATGACAAGCGGGGTTGAAACATCCAAGTGCTCGCATTTGTCATGGAGATTGTTGCGGTCTTGCTTTATATATTTTTTGCTACAAGTGTATACGTAGATACGAGTAATGCAGCTAAAAATGAGCGAAATTTTTTCACGTGAGTGCTACTGATGTGAACGTTGCAAATGTGAGGTTAGGGGATTAATCATACGTATCAGGGGGAAACAATTTAACAAATGTTTTGCATTATTTTTCTCTGCGAATATTTACACTCCTATACTTTTATTTTTCTTAAAGTAAGATGGAGCCTATGACACAGATGTAATATTGTTCAGAAAATAGTAATGGTTTTGAAATAAGTTGGCTCCTCCACCAAAATGGTACACAGACTGATTGATAACCCATAACGTACGGAAAAGGTTGAAAGTGTATCTAGGAGGGCCCAAAATAATATTTTTTTAAATAAACTATTCACAAAAAAATCTATTCATAAATATACCATCACGCCATTAACCCATTTTTTGGTGTGGCACTCTGCTCAAAACAGATCTGGGTATTGTACCATATTTTTGCACGTGCAGTACAGTTACCAGCCGTCAAATTACAGCCTCTAAGGATGATAATGGTGGAGAGGTCACAGGGGTAAATTTATGTATTGACAATTTTCGAACTTTATAATTGAAAATTTGTCAACTGTGAGGGTCAAACCGAGGATCTTATGATCCACAGTCCGATGCGTTACCACTGAGCTATTTACACCATACCATACCATTGTTCAGGAAATAATAATGTTTTAATAATAAATTGGCTCTTCCACCAAAAAATGATAGATTCTTGCAAGTCCAAATAATTTTTTTCTACGATCATTAACATTTGTAGAATGTTATTGCTACTGATACATAGTGCATTGTAAACACATTTTCATATTTATCGGTAACCATAGACAGCGTGAGGTATAAATTCATATCCAACAGTTCTGTCAAAAACAAACAATTTATATGCCGCCTCATATTTATTAAGAGGTGTTGAATAAAACGTTATACTTCACACGTGAGCAAAGTGGAATAACTCTCACGTTAAAATTATCACACTCAGCCTTTGGCTTCGTGTGCTAAAATTTCTCTCGTGGGTAATTCCTTACTTTGCCCACTTGTAAAATAAATAACTATTATCCAAGTTGTTTTAACTTATACATTTTTTGTCGATCTAATTTTCAGTTTATCATCTACCTAATGTCTAACCGTCTAGTCTTTTGTATGTTTCTGGGTTTTATTTAAGTCAGCTTTATACTATCAATGTCCGTATAGCAGTTGTGACGTTGAATAGATCGTCAGAAATTTGAATGAAGTATCATTTAATAAATAAAACTAAACTAAATTTATGTTTAATACTGTAACGAACATATGAACGATAATAAGATCAACAAAATTTTAGATTGCAGAACTTGACTGTACTTATGCAATCCTATTATTTACTTATTAAAAACAAACGATATTCCAGCATTAATATGCAAAGAGTGACGAACAAAATGAAATTAAGGAAGTAGAGGAGAATGTAGTTATTTCGAGTATTTCACTTAGCTAATAATTTTCGCACTTAATAATTAATTAGGTTAGCAGCAACTTTAACAACTTAGAGTCGTGTAAGTTAGTTAAGTTTGTGCTCGGAGTCCTCAGGTACAAGGTGCAAGAACTTCCACAAACAACTAAATTTATTTGATATTCTCTGCTCGGCTGCACCCGTATTTTATGATGATTATGTTTTCAGAAAGCATTTGGATACTCTTAGTTTTATTCTGAAGCAGAACTACACAAAACTTTCAAGGATTTAACTATAGAGAACACTGAAATATTATAATACTGGAACGCGCATTTGTAGGCTTTTTAACTGACAAAAAAGGAGGAGGCATTTATATTTTTTTATATGACCACGCATAACTATTTACGGAGTGGTCCGATTTGGATGATTATTTTTTTATTGGATAGGGTGTCCCTCAAAGTTAGTTTCCTGTACATTAGAAAAAAATACCACCCCGAAGGATAGGAAAATAGGGTTATCTGATTTCGATTTTTTTTTTTCACCCTTAAGGGTAGAAGAAGGGCGTTCGATAATAGTTAGGAGCTTAAATAGTAAGACATTTTATTTTTCGTTTTCAATTTTTTTTTGTCGGTTTAAGTTTTGCTTTAAAATTTTTATATGAAAACTAGCCTGAGACAGATAAATGTAATAAGGCCACTCTTCTTCGTCTAACACTTGCTATGTAACATCATGTTGCACATTCTTGGCAACAAAATAGATTGTCATTAAATGTTAAAGAAATGTTTGGAGGAGATTGATTGTTGGTTGACTGTATTTCTGGGTTCGTGCTACCCCACTGAGTGGGATATTGAGTGATGATATGTATGTATGTTAAACCATAATTTATTTAAATATTTCAAAATAACTTTATATGGCTTCAAGTAAACTGCCTCTTCTGGTTATTGAATTATCACCAAAAATATATCAGTTCTTCTCAAGGGAATTTAAATATAATATATAAAATATCAGAATTATAAGTTCTCTAGTTTTTGAGAAATACACACAGACATCATCGCGAAACCATTAAAATCGTATTCTAGGGACTCTAAAACGTGCTCATCAACTGAAAACTCACTACTGAATTTTTTGCATGATTCCTATACCTCCCTTTTTGGTATTGTTGTTGTTGATTGGTGAATTCTTTCCAATGCTATTTCAAAATGTAAAATGGATATTTAGAAGGTAATAAGTCACAAGGTATCAACATTGGAAATGTCTGAATTTTTATTAATTACAAAAATACATATACGTCTTTTTATACATAATAAACTTAACAATAATAGTTAAATTATAACAGACATCTTTGGGCAATAACTTGTGGATTTCTTTGCAAAATAAAATTATATTCTCAAGAACAATATAATTATTTTGCAAACCATCCGCAGCAAAGACTTTTAATATATATAATATGTACAATCATTACATCAATATGTATACAATATCATAAATATAAAATTAATAATCATGTAAAATAACTTATTGTTAGTCAATAAATTATATACAACATACACGTGTAATATTAATAACAAATTATTAATACACTAGAACCCTGAACATGCTTGGCAAAATATGAGAAAGCTGCGATAAATTTATTATAAACAAATACTTTAATAAGAAACATAAATATTTTACAACTTTAACATTGCATAAATTGTATAGATTCAAACATAACGCGTACTGTTAAGCAAATCACAATATTCTTAACCTAATTCTTGCACCGCCACATGTGTACACTAAAAATGATTAAACAGAAGATGAACGTCATCAATAATGACGTTACTATGCAAAAAACTAATTATTAAAACTATCTTTCAAACGTTCAGATAAATATTGAGGTTTTGTTCAACTCTAAAAATGTTTTTTGCCAGTAAATATATTCAGTTGAGCTGTCACTTGTGGTCAGCAAATTAAATAATATTGATCAGCAATTGAGGGCATATTCGGCAGCTCTAAAGTGATTTCTGTAGCTAATTTACACATTTGCAGTAAAATTTATTTGCTAGTTCGTCCAGAACGGGCGCAGACACACCTTTTATTCTAACAACCCTATCTTTTCGAGTTTCAGTTTTGCTGCGCTAGCTACGAGGTTTCTCATACGTCCAACTCTTACCACATTAAAACACAGATACTTTAATAAAATCATACTTCAATGAAATAGAATTTAGCTCATTTTTTGTCAGCTGTCCATGATATTAATATGAAAAGCATAAACATTATAGCTTATGTGTATAATTTTGTTACTGATCAATTTTATAGTCCTGCTGACCAAGTAATAATTTTATTTCAATACTATTTAATTTTGAATACGCATAAATATTAAGCTGACCTAAATGTGTTAAGTTTTTCGACTTCCACTATGAAAAGAACATAAATTCACACGCTAAACTATTACTGAAAGTTGCTCATTGTATCTCACTAGCAATGCTGTGTGATATGAAAGCTCGTTAGCCAATCAGATGCGTTTGCTACTGTGTGATATGATTTTATCACACGCTGCGATAACTTGAGCAAACTAACCTAAAAATTTGTATTTAAAAGTTTGACAGTTGCAAATAATTTGCTGAATTAAACGTATTAAGGTTGGACCCTGATTTATAAGATTTTAACATAATTTTTTGGTGAAGTCTGATAGCAATGTTGTTAACATAATGTTTTCATATTTTTATGAAAATTATACAAATATATTTTTTTACTTAATTGTGGTGGTCGGAAAAGTATCGTGTACAACACGTGCTGAAAGAGTATTTTACACTACTTTCAGCACTAGTTATACAATATACTATTGTTTGTTAAACACATATTGAGCCTAATATAATGTCCAAATGATTTTTAATAGCTGTTTTTTTTTTGCTAACCCAATATTTAAATTACTTCTCAAAAAAAAAATTGATAACGTACATCTTCTGATGATTTTTTTATGTAGATATTGTCCGCCATTTTGACTATCCATTATCCTTAAAAACTTCTGCCAGTGTTTGTAAATTAAGTTGCCAGTTAAAGACTAGTAATCCAAAATACTGCAAAGGGTAATTTGAAACCAATTTTAAACTGACAAGAACTTCAACTTCAAACTTGAAGTAAATATTTGAGATAGATCTCACATTTTTCTGTTTGTCTACCCTAACCTCAAACATATCTGTCACCCCCACCACATGACAATGGCGTCCGCGTATTCCACACTGACAATTTCAGATTTGATGATTCCGTAACAAGTCAAACATAAGGTCCGTTATCTAGCGTCGCCAAGCGACGCTCGGCGTCGAGTAATCCTTTAACATGGCGTCGTTATGAACTTAGAATAAGGCAGCGACTTGACTCGATTTTCCACCATCTTGGAAAGCGATTAAAATGCAAATGTTCGCGCAGATAAGCCGTGGAAATTGCCTGGCCAGCTTTGCTGCTCACTTCACGCGGGAAAGACACACCTGGATTACGGCTATTTTCAGACCGATGCTGTTTAGCTGTTTGTTATTATTTTATGTACTCATTTCAGCGCCAACTTCGTAAATACACATTCGAGTTAGTATAATCACTATGAATAAATACTTCAGTATTTACTTACACGATTATTAACTCCGCCTTTTACATCAACTTTTTTCTAAATTATTTTGTTTTTAAAATAGGCGTTTCATTAATATTTTAATTCGACAATTCGATAAAAACAAATTTTAAACAATTTAACAAGTTAACTTTTTATTTTTTTTTTATAATTACTTTTAAACTATGTTTCATTAACAAGAGTTATTCTAGCTCTATCAATTAAAAAAAAAAAAATGAAATAAAACATTGAAGTAAAACAATGAAGTATTTTTTCTGTGAAATAATTTTGTGACACCCAAAAACCTGGTGGTACCAGCCGTAATAATGAGTCACCTGCTGTATAAATTTTGCTGTCCATGCTTAACTATTTATTTATAATATGAATATATGAATAATATCACATGTTTCTTATGAGGTTCCTCAAAATGGTGTTTAACTTTTCGGTTCTTAACTTATAAAAACTATCAAATAATTTATTAAATATTAAATACTCTCTGCTATATGATATTAAAGATCTATTTTATAAATAAAAGCAAATAAATAATTTGGTCGAAGAAGATTTCCTGGATAGTTAAAAACTATTACTTATCAAATGACTTAGTTTAAAGTGTATAAACTAACAATAACAAATCATAAAAGTTCATAAGCCTTGCTTCATTTCTGTCACGTAACATTTTTTAATATCCACGGCACAAACTTACTAACCCTCGTGCAGACCCCCGGGAGGTTGGCTTCCGCGCAGCCGATCCCCCAGGAGATGATCCCCGCCAGGAAGTAGCGGCCGTCTTTACCTCGGACCTGCAGGGGACCTCCGGAGTCGCCCTGGCATGAATCTTGGCCGCCGTTTTCGTGGCCCGCGCAGAGGAAGATCTCGGGGATGAATTCGTGGCGACCGGCGCGGAGGAACATGTTCTTACAGCGGTCGTTGCTCACGATGGGCACTTGCACCTGGAAACAAATTATTTGTTTATTTACTTTTGTGGAAGACACTCTGAACAACTCTTCAAAAATTATAATAATAATCTAAACAATTTTTGAAAGGTACAAATTGAAGAAATAAATTGTTGGGGACATGTCGATAAATGTAAAGTGTTGGTGTTTGAGAAGAATGATTTGATGACTGATTGTAATGTTAATATATTTGGGTAGTATGTTATCGAGGGATAGACGTATTGACCGGGAGATTGAAAGGCGGGTGTCTGCAAGGTGCAAGGTATTGGGCGCTCTGGGTACATTTGCTCGAAACGTGAATGTTTCTAGAGATGCTCGATTGAATGGTCAATGCCTACATAGAAGTATGGTTCTGAATGTTGGGTGTGGATGAAGATGCATGAACGGCGTATAACTGTTGTGGAAATGAGGTATTTGAGAGGTGAGTGGACGTGCCCACATTGGTGTATGGTAAATGTGAGATTGAAAACATTTTTAAGAAAGTGGAGGTGAGATTTGAACATCTAAAGTGAATGTGGAATGAAAGGTAGATGAAACTAATATATGTAGGTAAACGATTGCGTGAGCGTTCGAGGAATAAGTGGTTAAGTATGATTGATAGTTAATTGCGAGAACAAATGATTTCGAATGTGAAGAATAGACGAGCATGTATGAATCGCACTATGAATGTGGACGAGACGAAAGTGGTGTGTCAAGATAGGAATGCTTGGAGGAGATTGATGGTTGGTTCATTTTGTTTCAGGGTTCGTACTACCCTACTGAGTGGGATATAGTGATGTTATGTATGTATGTACTTTTAAACTTCACAAAATGGTGAAAAAAGTTCAAATACAAATTATAGCTAATAATTTTTGTTACGTGATCGTTTTCGGAATACATTAGGGTATGATAACTGTGAGATTGAGAAGAATGTTGTTAAGAAAGTGGGAGTGAGTCAATTGAAATGGTTTGGCCATCTTGAGCAAATGTCACATAAAATGTTGGTGAAATTAAAATATGTGGCTGAGATTGAAAGTAACCGATTGCCAGGGCGTCCGAGGAATAAGTGGTTAGGTATGATTGATAGTTGGTTGCGAGAACGAATGATTTCGAGTACTATTTTAAGGAGTTTGATTGTTGGTTGATTGTATTTCAGGGTTCGTGCTACCCCACTAACTGGGATATAGTATAACTTATGTCACATGTGTACGATGAGTGTGATATTGAGAAAAATGTTGTTAAGAAAGTGGGAGTGAGTCAGTTGAGGTGGTTTGGTCATCTCGAAAGGTTGGTGAAACTAACATATGCGGGTGAACGATTGCGTGGGCGTTCGAGGAATATGTAGTTAGGTAATTGATCAAAAAAAGTTTAAACAGTTGGTCCTCAAAATACTCTTAAACTAAATTAACAAATCAGGTTCAGATGAAGCTTGTAAATTCCGCTGTAAGTTATTCATCGCACGAAATGAAAGTGTAACAGAATCCTATACTAACTGTGTTTAACAAATACGACACAACGAAAGTAAAAAGAAGAAACTCTTTGCCGAAGCATAACAATGTGGATAATTAGCGAATTCTTCATCTGCGTTCTTAGTCCAGCCACGTAATTGTGGATTTTAATTCGGAAATTCATGTCGAACGACTCTAACCAGGCGGCATCCGCGCTGTAGTGCGCGCACCTCATGTGTAGAGCAGAGCCGGGGAATTTGTATAATTGAATTCCTGACCCAGTTTCCAATGAATAGCGGGCGAATTTTATTTCTCCAATTCGCCACCGGCGCCGAGGCCGCCACTGCGCAATATCCGCGGTACGGTAAACCCTTGAATTTGTGTGCGGAATAAATTTCTCATATAATGCGGCGAGGACTTGGAACGGTCAGTTTTGTAGTTTGTCAACAGATTACGGCAACTTCGTTGTGCGGATGTTATGAACTTGCGAGAAATTGAGTTTCGGGATTTGGAAATGGTTTTTGCTTGTTGGAGCGGACCTAATATTTCACGATGCTCGCGTGCTTGTTTATTTGCTTACGTGCAATCTTCCTGCAACTCTATTTTCACTAAATATATTCCGTCACAGTTACATAGTTACGAGTAGTTCCATATTGAAGCCAGTAAACGATGTATTTCATTAATACGGAATAGTATATTGTTCAACGAGCATGTAATTGTACTCATTTCGTACGAGTTGTACACTATACTTTTTCTACGACCACGATATTATTTCAAAATCAATTTATATTTTAATAATAAATTTGTCCCGCTTTAACCATTCCAATAATTGACAATTCTAAATAAGTATCCTAGCAATGGCACCTGTACTGAAATGAACTGACATTTGAAATACTCAAAACAAATTTATTTCGCACGATACTTGCAATGAACCTCATCTCTCTAGCAACTACAAACATATACAATGAGCAGATTTCTAAGTGGTCGTAGAATAGTATATTCTACAACAAGTAATGGAATGGCACATATTCCACGCGAGCAAAAAGTTTGTAAAACAAACGGTTTGCGAGTGTGGGATATGCCATTCCGTTACACGTTGTAGACTAAACTTTCTATATAACAAGATTTTGGAAATATACAAAAAATACAAATATAAAACTGTTCTAAATGTCGAACTCAAATAAATCAAATTAAAACAAACAAACGTAACCATAGTAACTGAATCAAGATACTTTATATATACGCAGCGTATGGAATGTTAGTGATTCCATAACAATTTTTAATTGTGGAATGCCTAGTTTTCAAAACAGTGTTATAGAAAATAGTTATTTGTATACATCTTCGAGGACAATAAAGGATTTTGCGGACAAGGTGTACACACTATTTTTTGTACAACCGTAAAAATATTAATTACAAATTTTAAACAATTTTATTGTAAATAGAAAGTGGCTATGATATTGACATTTGATAAATAAAACAATTAGTTTTGAAAAAATAATATCAATTCTCAAGTGTCAAAAAGATTGTTTTTTACTCTATATCGCGGCCGCCAAAGACATGAGAAAAAGATGTCAGAAAAGAAATAGAAAACAGGGGAATAACGTTTCAAAAAGCTACGGAGATCATGGACGATAGAAAAGGTTGAAAAGACTTCTGGAACAGAAACACACGGTACAAGAAAGAAGAGGTTAAAGAAAAATTCGAAACATCAGTGTTATAGAGAAAGGTACATTAGGCTTTAGAAGTAAGTAAGAGAAAGTACGAAAACGATTATAGAAAATGGAATTTTGAATTTGAATGAAAATGATTGAAGGTTTATGTCGCACGAGCAAAGTAAATACAAAATTTGCAGGCGCTATAGAAAATATGTAATAAATAAATCGATACTGAATGAACTACAAAGATATGTAATTTATTGCGAAAAATAAATAAGTTCGCTGAATTTTCTGAATGGCCGCGCAGCAAGAAGAAAAGATTGCGTTATTTGAATCTGTTCTCTTTGTGGGTCAAGGAAATAATAATATTAGAAACAGCATCAATACATCAAACACGAGTTCTTAAGAATGATTTTTTTCGGTTCAAACAAAAAGCTGAACTGACAAAAAAGTCGGCGATATATATCATCCTGCTCTTTCATCTTAAAGGAGCAAATAATACAAAAAGAAATATCATTTCACAAAATACAGTTTTCGTTTTGAAGTGAAAACCGATCCTGACCACAAAACAGAGCATGGTTCAACTATTTTCAATTCTTTTTCTGCAGATTCTCAGTTTCCCACTCCTTTGGTTATAGTTCGCTCACTAATAGGAGGATCTTCCTCATACTATATCATGTTTTCTAAAGAAACTATATTTCTCAAATTTTAAATATTTATGTGTCAAACGTGTCAAATAATTGTGAAGTGTCAAAAATATGTGTCTTGTGAAATATTATAAATGTAAGTAATATTTGTATTATTAGTTAGAAAGTTTTGCTGACTAGATACTAATAGATTTCTATTTTAAAATAAAGTCATACGCAAGGAACAAGTCATACATGTTCAGTTGGTTTTATTTGTATAAGAAAGTAGTGTGGTGCCCACACCAGATTTTGTTTGCTTCTTTTGATAAAACTGAATTATATGTTTAATAAACTAATTTTAGTTGCTATGGGAACAAACAAATAACAGAAACTGTAATTATTAATCATTCAATACAGATTCACATACCGAAAGAAAAATTTGAAACTTACGGAATATCCTCACTTAAAATTGTAATATATTTTTATTACATTTCTTTATAATATAAGGGCTAAGAAACCCATTGTAGCAGAGCGCATCGTCAGATCTCTAATATTTTTCGAGATACATCGATTTTTGGTATTTTTCGAAGTGCAACTTTAAGGGCCTGTAATTCAAAAAATACACGAGATAACTAAAAATTCTCTTCAGTTTAGCGTTTCAGGTGCTTTATATAACAAATTAGCAAATTTTTAAAATTTTGAATTTTTTTTGTATTTTTGTTCAAAATTTCGATCGGCGATAACTCGACAAATATTAAAGATACAGATTTGCAGTGTTCACCAATCGATTCAGCTCGTCGAAATACATAAGTGTGCAAAGTTTCATAAAAATTGCTCTACGGGATTGAAAGTTAGAGTAAAAAACCTGAAAATGGCGTTTTTCGTCCAAAAAGTCAAGTGTTACCCTTTGACGTTTGGCCTGAATTTGGCCATTTTCAGACTTTTTGCTCTAACATTTCAACCGGTTGACCGAACTTTCTGAAATTTTCAGGGTTAATGTATTTCGTCGAGCTGAATCGATTGGTGAACACTGCAAGTCTGTATCTTTCATATTTATCGAGATATCTCCAATCGAAATTTTGAAAAAAAATTCAAAAAATTTCAAAATTTTCAAAATCTACTAATTTATTATAAATGGAACGAAAAACACAAAACTGGAGATATTTTTCGATATTTTGTATAGTTTTCGAGTTACAGCCCCTCAAAGTTGCTCTTCGGAAAATATAAAAAATCGTCATATCTCGAAAAATATTAGAGATATAACGATGCGCTCTGCTGCATTGGGTTTTCTGGCGCGAATATTATAAAGAAATGTAATAAAAAAAATTTACAATTTTAAGTCATATTTGGGGAAATTTCCGTATTTTGAAAAATATTACAAATCGCCATATTTCGATAAATATAAGACATATTACGATACGTACTACAGCAGTGAGTTTATTCATGTTTAAATTATACATAAATAATAAATTTCAAGTTAAATTTGGAGGAGTATTTAATTTATTTTCTAGTAAACAATTTATTTGTATAAGAAAGTAGTGTGGTGCCCACACCAGATTTTTTCACCTAATAAATATACAACGGCTTACTTTCCTCATCAAATATATAAACATTTAAATCAGTCACCAAATCATTCTTCTCAAACACCAACACTCCTTGGAAACGCTACAAATAATAAGGCGCTATTAAATTTCTAATAAAGGAATCTACCTATTCATAGAAACAAACTCACAAGGAGATATTAAAAGGAAGCATAGCACCTTAGTAATATTTACAAAGTACATAATCAAAAGACCCAGCATAATATGAAAATTCTGATTTATAAATATCTGCGATGATTTACGAACGGTAGTCTTTGGAAGACTTGCTATTAACTCTGAAGTCTTTTGTTTCACGAGTGAAGTGCGCGCCTTTTATGGCTGAAAAGACGGTGGAAATTTATGAATTTTCTAACGATTTCAGCGGCCGTATAAATCCGCACTGTCACTCGAAGGTAAGTTCCATGGCTAACGCTGATTTATTACTCGCCACCGACGATCTAATGGATTCGCATGGACGCGTCAAAGTGTGCACTCACGCGCGACGCGAAATAAGAAGATGTACGTCGACGCCACCCCCGCGCTGTACAACGTTCACCAGGGCACGTGCGAGACGTCTTGTTACACCGCCGTGACAATAGCTTAATGAATACACAGGGAAACATTGTCTTACTACAGTATAAGAATTCACACAGTAGCGACATTCGTTGTCGACACTTTTGATCTTTATGTCGCATCGATCGATGATTTTAAGCCGAGCAGCCATATTGGCAGTAGCAGTATATGGTGGTAAATTTGTTTAGCTGTCAGTTGCATATGAGATTAAATCTAAAAATATTATTTCACCTACACTATTAAAGTTCCTACAATTTTTCATGGTACAAATAAGCTTACCTCAATGTTCTGCATTCATTTCATGAACTTGACATGAAAGAAATACTGTGGCTTGATATTTGACAGATGTAGCTGACACTGACATACTATACTGTCTTTTTTATGGTTACTAAGCTATCAGTCTGTTAGCGGACATCTTTTCGATAGCGCACCACTGAAATATTGGGATCATGAAATATTTGAAGTGTCGTTAATATGTGTTATAACAATATCAAACAATGCAAGAACACGGGCCATCTGTCAAGAACACTTATCCCTTTTAAATGTCAAAAAGCGACTGTTTTCAGGCATTGTTTTGTTTTTTTTTTTCAAAATACACATCAAGATATCAAAATATAATTTTTGCAATACCTGTTCTGTAAGTTACCCATTAATAACAAAATTTAAACACAGTAAGTGGAACTTTTATTGCACAATTGGTTTTCATGGTTACATCATTTACTTACCGTCCACCATGAACGGTAAGTAAATATATATCATTCAAATTTTATTTTTAACCTCAATCTGTCAGCTGTTAATTGTGATACCTATTTTTCCTTTTCTTATATTTACGCAGGTATTGCAAAAAATAACTTACTAACCTCGAACTGTAAGTGATTTTTTAGATCTCGAATGTTTAGGAAATCTCGACCCTACGGGTCTCGACATCCCGAACTACATTCTCGGCCTAAAAACTTTCACTTACTATTCACGGTACGTAATATACTATTTTATTTGCAATCGACACTAAAGTGCTCAAGAATTGTCATTAAAAGCTCAGAAATCGTCACTAAAGTAACCCATTATACGACGATTTCGAACAACGCAGTGCTGGCAACCGTAAAATAATTATTGTAAAAGTAGGATAATTTTGACAAATATATAACGTATTGTAGTAAATTTATATGTAAAATGAAACAATATAAGCAAGAAAAATTAACTAATTAATTCCGATGAAGAAATTGAGGACAAAACACATAATTTTGAGTGTTATTTACGATAACTTCAATGTTGGAGGTTGACAACACTGAGTGTCAGTTTCAATTGACAAATGACAGATGTATAAATTTAACCTATATAATTATTTCTTATAGATTTTTCTAATTTTTTATTTCAAATAAAATTTAATATGTACCTCGGCACTGAAGTTCCTTTTTATCACTCATATGGTTTATTTTCGTGATAAAAAGTAAAACTTCAGTGCCTAGATACATAAGTAACTATTCTTTAATGTCTGTAGTTCGTAAATAGTGACAGTAAGATAAAAATGTTTCAAACATTTGTAGATATTAATATTTGAAACATTGTTGTTATAGCAAAAATTGTCAGTAATCATAATTTAATCAAATATTTCAAAATAATTTTATAGGGCTTCTAGTAAACTACCAATTCAGGTTTTGAATTATCACCAAAAACTAATCAGATCTTCAAAAGAGGATACAAATGATATATACAAAATATCAATATAGTCAGTTCAGTAGTTTTTGAGAAACCGTAACTCCAGAGATCCACACAGATTGACAGACAGACAAACACACAGACATCATCGCGAAACTATTAAAATCGTATTCTAGAAACTCCCAAATGTGTTCATCCATTGAAAACTCACTACCGAATTTTTAGCATGATTCCTATACCTCCATTAAAAATGGTAGACAATATACCTCTTTCTCTGTAACTTCTATTTGAAGCATTTTTAATCAAATAATTTTAGAGCATTGTACATCGCTAAAACCGAGGCTAAAACACTTTCCTTAAAACTCCCAAAAATGTAGCTTGAAATACCAGTGTATAATAATAAACAAATAACTGAAACATTCATTCTATACAACAAATGTATGAAATATGATTATTACACATTTAAATTCAAAAAGCAACAGATGTCAAAGATCCGAAGATAATTGAAGAAGACATTACAGAGTTGATAGTTCACGTAGATTTCGACGGTCGGACCATTTGCAGTAAGAACGTGTTGTATATTGAATAAAACCCTTGCGGTGACCTTCCACCCCCCCTCGTAGAAATTACGCGTGCTGGTCACGATCTCATATCTCTCGAGGCGTATTATTCCCCGCGACGAGTCAGAAAATCATCACGTCACCTCACTCACAGCGCGATGCTACACAATAATCGATCTCGCTACAGCGAGTGTGAAAACTCTTTGTTTTCTTCTGCGCGCCTGGAAAATGATTACCATGCGCGAAATTAACGGCTAAACAAAATGATTGACGTTTAATTACGGTGTGTAGACAACTGACTAATTAGTTTTCATCGTAGTTCGCAAACATGGGATAGATTCTACATATTTTACTATTTTATTTATGAAATGTTTCGAGAAATTTTTAATTATACTGCTCTTTCAACTTTATCGTTTAAATATTCATTAATTTTTCCTAGATGCACGCCTGAAAAATTTAAAGATGAATGCCCTTTATGTCAGGACTGTATTCAGGGGTTTTGAATTGAAATTTTTTCCTTGTCGATCGCAACTACACATTATAACTGTCCCGTATGAAAAATTTCAAAATTTTATAGCTAACCGTAGAGTTAAAAATAAATATATCATCACACGATTTACCCGATTTATGTGTGACACTCTACTCAATGCAGATCTCAGTATTATGATATATTTCTGCACGTGAAGTACGGTTACCAGCCGTCAAATCCTTATGATCCACACTCCGATGCGTTACCCTTTTAGTACTTCCAGTAACAATAAAATCAATACCTCCCTTACCTAGAGGTAGGTGGGAGGTAAAAAGAGAAGTGTAATTTGTATTATTTGGTTATGAATTCAAAACAAAACAAAAATCTCCAAAAGATGTTATCACTGAAATATAATAAATACTGGAATGTTCACTAACGTTGAAATTACAAGTCGACAGAGACAGCTAGGTGAGGGCACCTGTCTTTGTTGTACAATGTTTTTATATAGCATCCCTACAACAAACAAATGTTAGACAAGGATGAGTGGCCCACGACACCTATCTGTCTTATGCTCGTTTGCGCTTTCGTAAAAGAATACAAGTGCGCGTTCCAGTATTACTATATTTCAGTGGGTGCCGACCATACAACACTTCGACAATTTAACAACTCAATGATAAGAGAAGTGAAAAAAATTTAAAATAGAATAGGTGTGTGAGAGAGAAGCACAGAGAAATATAATGACAACACAAATGCTATCTTCAAAACTGAAATATCTGAATAGATAATAGCATATTATACTTTAAGGGAGAGAAGTGTATGATTTTTTCCCGCGGAGTAAATCAGCAATAAATACAACAAGGGAAAAAGTACACTTCTCTCTTGCAGTGTATATATACTATTTTTTTCTCGATTCCAATATTTATGATGGTTTCTAAGTACTTAAGTAATATAATTTATGATAGTTACCTTTGATTTGTTTAATTTTGTTCATTTTTCACATTATTTGAGCACTTTCCCTCACGACGGGAGAGAAAGTGCACAAACTCCCGTAAATATGAAATTGGGTGTTTCTGTCTTAATGTTGGTGTCATAGAAACCGAATTTCTCTCCCGATCTTGAAAATATATTATACATTAAGGGAGAAAAGTGTGCAATTTTTTCCCGCGTAGTAAATTGAAGCACGAGCCGTAGGCGAGGGATACAATACGACAAGAGAAAAAGGACACTTCTCTCCTGCAGTGTATATAGTAATTATTTCATGATCCTAATATTTATGATGGTTTTTATGTATTTCAAAATGTTTTGAATTGTAATTTAATTTATGATAGTTACCTTTATTTTGTTTATTTTTACATTATTTAAACACTTTCCCTCACGACGGGAGAGAAAGTGTACAAATCCTCTTAGATAAGAAATTGGCTGTTTCTGTCATGATTTTGGTATCATAGAAACTGAGTTTCACTCACGGTCGTGGTAAAAACTATTTTGTAAATTTCTATTATATCAAGTTTGATGTTTTTGTGTCCAGTTTAATACAAATCTTACTCTTGTGAATCATTTATAATCTTAAGATAATCTCGAAAAGAATTAAAGTTGAAAAATTGCATTCGGCGAAGAAATTGAACAAGTTTAAATGTAATTTTTCAATCTTGATCTTCTCTGGTGCGACTTTTATTACATCACAAAACATCAAGACTCCACGAAAACTTTCCTCACAGTACACCACGACGTTCAGCTTTTTCAGTAGCCTACTTACAAGTTGTCTGAAGCCCTTATTATTTGTCCATCGTCGCGACGATCTGTTACAAAAATAACAAGTTTCATACGTCGTCCGCGGAATATTTCCGAGCTTTACGACAACACTGCGGACAACAGCCCCCAAGGTGGCAAGTTCCCAGTCACGTCTGAAGGGGGATCTGCGGTTCCAGGGCCGGATTAACATGCAAATGCGGGGCGGGCCGCGATTAACATGTTGCCCTTAGATTAGGAAAGTTCTCCTTCTCAGCGCGCGCTAACAGATAATGGCGCAAGTTTCTCGGCCGGTATTAAGTACTCGGCGATGATTATCATTAAGGGGATCGTGACGCCGACGCCTACTGACACTGATACTTCGGAGACACCCAGAGAATTGTTGCTGATCTTCTACTCGGAAGATTTATTTCGCGGCTCGAGGATTAAGACAGGTGCGCAGTTACATTTTAAAACTTATTTTCATGTGACGCGGTTTCCTAAAGATCCTACAATTCTCACACTGAATTATGACTTCGTGTACGGTGTAGATATAAATGATATAATACTAAAATTATTCAAAACTTTTGGATTAAGTTCTCTACATATTTTATTTAAACTTTCCGTTTTGAATTATTCTGTTTAATTCTCTCTGTAGTTATATTAGGTGGACAATATTTTTGCTATTTAACTTCATGGACAAGATATTTTATATCTAGTTTTCCTACTACACAGTAAAAAATTTATAGGCAAAATTGCCAATATTTTAACATAATTTTTAGGCCCAGACGATCCACCGTATATTTTTATTAATTTAACAAGTTTCAAATTTGTTGTAACAAATAATTTTTATATATTTCGTAACAACAAAATATATTTATGAATATAATATTTATTAACATTTATTTTTATGCGCTTTTAACTAAATGTTTTAGAAATTATATTGAAGCAGAACAATAAATCATAGTTATTATAACAAATTAAGTTATCACAAAGAATACAAGCTTTCTTTAACAATTTCAAATTGATAAACTAGCTAAATTTATTGTTATTATTGACGAGTCTATTTATTTAATTTTATAAATCCAACAATATTTATTTATTTTACAAGTGGGCAAAGTAAGGAATTACCTACGAGAGAAATTTTATCGAGTGGGTAATTCCACTTTGCCCACGTGTGAAGTATAACATTTTATCCAACAACTCTTAATAAATGCTTAATTTATAAAAGAAATATTATTTGACAGTGACATATGCTTTAATTTTTGAAATTAAAATGT
Source organism: Poecilus cupreus (assembly GCA_963942605.1). NCBI lineage: Eukaryota > Metazoa > Arthropoda > Insecta > Coleoptera > Carabidae > Poecilus > Poecilus cupreus. The sequence continues at coordinate 35,456,428 of OZ012717.1, forward strand.
TAATCGAAGTGGTTACCATGGTGTTGTGTGTTATTATTATTGTTATAGATAAAAAAATACTCACTAGTGGATTTTCTCAAAATTATGCCCACTAGTAGGTAATCTGTTACTTTCCTTGTTTAAAATCGCTAGAGTTATAGAGCATTTATTGAGAGGTGTTGGATAAATAAATAAATGCAATAATTTTTCTTGTCAAAAATTTGTTCAAATTGTTAATTAACTAAAAATACTTAACTACAAAATTAACAAATCGCAAATCAATTTTTTTATTATGTGCGAGTTGATCAAGACATGGTTTCCTCTGTTTCTATTTACTTGTTTATGTTATTCATTTGTTTTCCTGATGAAGAATTATATACAATAATTTGAAACGTCGTATTTAAACAAATTATTTACAGAACTTCTTTTTATTGATATAATGCTATTTTTAATCTTTTATATTTATATCAAGTAGCGCGTATTGAAGGTAAATACTCCTCCATTATGTCCTCCCATAAATCCATTTCTTTAACAATGCCCCAAATCCCTAAAAATTGCGTCAACCTCTTTTTGAATTTCCATCCCCTCTTTTCAACCGTTACATCCATATTCAGCAACAAAACCTACGTAAATATTCCCAACTCCTTTCAAATTGCTACTCATTCCCTTTCTTATCAGCTTCTCCTTCTTAGCCAGGGCTGGACTCACTGCAATATGTCCCGAACGAATTCTTCCCCAAATAATTAATTACAGCACAGTTCTAGGTAGAGTAAAATTATGAATAGTAGAAATTCTTCCTCTACAATAAACTATTTAATTTTTTTATAGTAAAATAATTAGAGAAGCCAATAGTTGAGTATTTCAAAAATAGCATGGTGCGTCCATACTACTCTGTATATGTATATATATTTTTTGTAGGTATTTACCAAAATACAACCTCCACTACATATTATTTAAAATCAAATTCGTGTTCTTCGGTGTATTAGACAAAATATTCCAGGGACAGACTAAACCTCTGGGATCCTATCAACCCCTTTCCTCCTCTCCGATGAAAGGAAGAAAGATGACGGGAATATACTCCATCACGGCTATTTATCAATACGTTACACGTTTCGGCGTTCCGAACGATTCCGTTTTATAAAAGCAAAAATATATCAACGCCGTCTAAAACAACCCGAACTGCAGGCAGGCAGCAGAGTTTCTTCCACTGTTGGTTTGGATTTCAAGGGATGAATGAATTAGATTTATTGCAGCTTGTTTGTGGGGCACATTAGGTGATTGCAAAAAATGGCGGAGGCGCTCGGTTTGTTTATTTGCACATTCATTTATTTTTTCAATCTGAAAGTTATTGTTTTACGCTCCAAGAAGATTTATGATTGATGGATCGTTTTCTTTTTAATACACACAAGAAGTTTTAACTGTAATTATACAAGAGCTTTTATTTTGCCGGATAAATTTCTTTGTCCCGAAACCTTGTTACCTAGCAATTTGATAAGAAAACTGTTTTAATAAAAGCACGACACAGTAGGTGGAGTGATTTTATTTTTTAAACAGTTTTCGAGTCAAATTGTTGTTAGGTTACAAGGTTGAGTTGTCAAACTGAAATTTATTCGGAGAAAATAAAATGCTCGAGTGTAATTCGGCGAGATAATTTAACGAGACTATTTATGAAAAAGTTTACTTAAAAGTGCAATTGGTGATAATACAATTGTTATATATCATATTTTTGACATATTTTGCAATTGACATTAATGTAGTTAGTATTTTGATCTGGTTTTAGGAGAAAAGTACATAACGTTTGTTTGAAATCGGCACTAAAATGCTCAAAAATCGTCATAAAATCTCAGAAATCGTCACTAAAGTAACCCATTATACGACGATTTTGAGCAACCCAGTGTTGATAACCGTTAAATAATTATTGTACAATTAGGATAATTTTGGCAGATATATTTACGTACTATAGTAAATTTGGACGTAACATGAAACAAAATTTGCAAGAAGAATTAACTAATTAATTCCGATGACGAAATTAAAGACAAAACACATAATTTTGAGTGTTATTTACGATAACTTCACTTCTCGCGGCTGGCAACACTGACTGTCAGTTTCAATTGACAACTGACAGATGTATAAACTTAACCTATATAGCAATTTTTTTACGATTTTTCGAATTTTAGATTTCAAATAAAACTTAATATGTACCTCGGCACTGAAGTTCCTTTTTTTTACCACTGAGAAATCTGCTCATTGTATGTTTGTCGTTGCTAGGGATATGAGGTACATTGCAAGCATCGTGCGAATTGAATTTGTTTTGTGAGTATTTCAATACAGATCAGTTAATTTAAGTACAGGTGCCATTGCTAGGATACTTATTTAGAATTGTCAAATATGGGAATGGTGAAAGCGGGACATATTTCTTATTAAAATTAAATTAATTTTGAAATAATATCGTGGTCGTAGGAAAAGTATAGTGTGCAACTCGCATGGAATGTCCATTTCATATTCGTATGATTTGCAGCATTCGCCTTCGGCTCATACTACAAACTTTCATACTGGTAGGAAATGAGTACCATTCCATGCTCGTTGTACAATATACTATTTCTCACTTACAAAAAGTAACCTTCCTATTTATCCGCTGTCAAAACGATAAACTTGTTTTTTTCTTTATGGCTTACTTTATATTGGAGTTAAATTATCGAATACAAAATTTATATCACATCTTCATTTTCTTAGTAGAAATTAGTTCCGTGACCAGTAATTGAAATAATAGTATTGGCATTTTAGTTTCAATACAATATTGATTGCTACCGTTTAAAACTGTTGGTTATATTTGAAAATCGAATACATATTAAATCTCCTCACTGATAGAATATCACTGAAGCAGTGTCCCTCCTCCCTCAGCGTCAACGAACGACAAATGCAAAATGTAAAACACTTTTTTCTTCGCAATACCATTCAATACCATTCCAATGTTCGCATTCATCCAACACAAGATGGCTTGTCAGAGTTTCAAACAAATGCGATACGTTCCACATACGCCTTTCAATATGTTTCATTTCCCGATAGAGGCACACAAAATGTCGTTTAGGTTTTGTTTTACTCTTTCCGAGTTTCATTTATTATTGAACTCGTAGAGAGGCCCATTTTCGCGCAAGAAGAAAGTACAGTGTGATTCATAACATACGGAAGATATAATGGTTGGGATAACGAGCTCTGGTTTTGGGTGTTTAAGAGAAGTGTTTTAGCCTCGGTTTTAATGCAGTACAGTGTTCTAATAGTATATTATGATACAAGTGTATAAGTAAGCTTTTAAAGCACGTACGACGAGTTTAAGAGCACGACGCAAAGCGGAGTGCATTTAACGTCGCTAGTGCTTTATAAGCACTTATACACGTGTGTCATACGCTATTTTTTATTATACCTGCATCATACTCTGAAAAAAACTGGAAAGCAACATTTTGATTTTGATCCATTTCATAATTTTGCGCGTGTGACGTTTGACGTATATCGTTTGCATGGAGAGTGGTTAGCATTTGTTGTTTACGTTTACAGTTTTGACAGATATTAATGATAAATATTTTTGTTGTTGCTCAGCAACCTTTATAGCACGGCGTGTTTTAATCTTGCGTTTATGAACGCTGTAGCGTGTTTTAAACACGGATTATGATACAGGTATAATAACAAATTATTTTATAGAAAATCTGCTGTGAACACCATAATATTTCCACAGACCACCACCATCAAGAAACGCTCATTCCTTAAAAAAATGACACTTCAAATATGACACATGTGAAAAAATAACATCCTTCAACTGTTGTTTTTTTTTTTTAACACAGATTAGCAGATTTAAACGTAAATGTGAATATATAATTTTTCGTTAACGTGATGTAATTCGCTAATGGAGATAGTAGAAGAAAAATATTTCAAACAATAATTGTAGATAATAATAAGTATTTGAAATATTATTTCAATAACAAAATTTGTTATTTAACCGTAATTTAATGAGATATTTTAAAATAACTTGATAGAACTTCAAGTAAACTACCACTTCCGGTTATTGGATTATCACCAAAAACTAATCAGCTCCATTGGGAACAATTCAAATCTGGCAAATTGCTGTTATTTTAATTTTATATTATACACCCAACTAAATCTATCTCTTACCTCTTGCAGGACGCTGGGCAGCGTGCCCTTCTCGCTAAGACGTCCCCACCCAGTGACTGTAGCATTCTCCCCGATGAGGAGGTCATCTGAGGCTGGCAGACAGATCGGCGAGATGTGCGGAGCGAACTCCAGGGGCTTGTCTAGCTTCACCAGCGCCAGGTCGTACTCGTACGTGAAGAAGTTGTATTTAGGGTGCACCAGCTTACGTGCCACGCCTCGCTCTACGTACGGGAGCTCTTCCTGCACGCTGGAGAAGTCGTACTCGCCCACCCGGATGCGGATCTGCGAGGTGAGCAAGCTGAAACGATATTTTAATATTGAAATAGAGATTGCTTCAATGATTTGAGCAGATATCGAATTATAAAATTCTTAATAGTTTTCTTTGTGTATGACCATGCTTAACTTTTTACAAAATCGACCAATTTTGATGGTTCTTTTTACATTGGACAGGGTATAACTCGAAGTTGGTTCCATTCGAATTTGGAAAACAAATTCTTGCCCTAAAGGTACAAAAATTGGGGATGAAAAACTGCGTTATACGATTTCAATGATATATTTTCCACCACTACAAGTACATATTGAATATTTGTTTAGGATTATACAAACTGAATTTACAACGAGGTAGCATCTTAGTTATGCGAATGCTGCGCATGTGGACAATTATATGAAATTCGTGGGGTTTCTTAGACCCTACTGTAGCATTCCAAGACGAATAAATAAGCTTCTAAACTAATGTAAGTAACTAATTTGGAGTCGGCGCCAAAAAAATAATCAACGAACGTCGTTCAAAAAATTATTTACAGTAGTTTAACAGCATAGTTATTAAGACTATATTTTCAATTTTCAGTTTCTTTACTCATCGATTTAATTTTTTGGTAAAAAGTTTTTATTATTTATAAGTTTGCTTGATTGTGAGCCTAAAATTCTAGTCGCTACAAAAGACAATAGAACGCGCTGAGGAACAAGTTGTTTCGATATTAATTAGTGATTCATTAGCATTTATACGTTTCGTTTTGTTGTACTTCGCACAGCGGCCTGCTATAGCAGTATCTGTCAAAAATGTATTTCATATTTGTATTTTAAACTGTGTGACTATTTGCGGACGATGTATGTAACGTTGACGTGTTTATGTGTGAGTGAAATTGTGAGGGCCATCTTCAGAGATCAGCAAAGAACGCCATCAACCTGGAGGGCACAAGGTCAGTGCTGTCTTATGTTATTGTTAGTATTTAAATTCGTCGAAGTATGTTGCAATAATCAATATTTGTTCGAATTTTTTGACTAAAACTCCTTAGATAAATTGAAACATGTGTACGTATATAATAACATCAATTTCGTCCTTTCCCTGGACGACACATTTTGCTCCCAAATTAACAATAGATTCACAAATAACTGTAACTTACAATAAACATGAACTATTGAGCATCTCCTACAATGTTTTGACCTTCTATGTAAATATCTGATCAAATGCCGAAGTGTGTATACCTAACCAGTAGATTATCTGAATCTAGATCACCTGTGATTATAATTTATTTAAACTATAGTATATTATTATATGAGGGATTATGATAATGACCATAATCTCGAATATAATATTGTATTTTTTCTACACCTGTAAATTCGGAAATAACTTTTGAAAATGATCGAAATTGGTTGGAAACACACGTTGAAAAACGTCAACATCAAAAAACACAATGACAATTGACTGTCAATTGTCAGACGACCGTATCCGTAGGCATGGTGATCCACATCAGAGCTTTAAATTAAACAGGAATAGTTGATTTCTGTTTCTGTGATTGGCCAAGAAAAGTGAAGTATGAATCCATAATAATTCACTGTTGTAAATTATGACTACTATAATTAATTGAAAAAATTGGGATATATTTTCAAAAGAGTAGAAAAAAAAATTATTCAATAGGTTGCAAAAACTTATAGAAATAAATAATAGTTATTTATGTATCAAGGCACTGAAGTATAATTTTTTATCACGAATATGGAATTTATTAAACCATATGAGTAATAAAAAGGAACTTCAGTGCCGAGTTACATATTCAGTTTTATTTGAAATATAAAATTCGAAAAAAAAATTATAATATATATTAAGTTTATACATCTGTCAGTTGTCAATTGAAACTGACAGTCAGTGTTGCCAACTTCGAACAGTGAAGATATCGTAAATAACACTCAAAATTATGTGTTTTGTTCTCAATTTCGTCATCGGATTTAATTAGTTATTTCTTCTTGCAAATTTTGTTTCATGTTACGTCCAAATTTACTATAGTACGTCAATATATCTGCCAAAATTATCCTACTTGTAGAATAATTATTTAACGATTGCCGACACTAGGTTGCTCAAAATTGTCGCAAATGTGTTACTTTAGTGATGATTTCTGAGCTTTTAATGACAATTTTTGAGCACTTTAGTGCCGATTTTAAATACAAAGATTTTTTATTTAAGTTCTGTAAAATTATTATTAAAGTTCAAAGTACTCATAATTTTTCTTTAGGAAGAACAAGCAAACATCATAAACAAATAATTAGAAACAGTACCTGACTAATTAAATAAAAGCGATACGAGTTGAATATTGTTTCATCTATTTTATAAATTATAAATGTTGACTTTTTATTCCAAATTAAAATATTGTTGATTTTAAAATATATTTAAATCTGTTGAATTTAATTAAAATATTTTTGTTAATGCAGGTAGTGCATATTTATTTGAAAATATAATATAGTTTATTTTGATATATCCAATTAGTACAACAGACGAAGTAATTAATTTAATAATTCCTCTATAGCAACAAAAACAGGAGAACAATAAAAACTAATCCAATCAAATCAATATCGAATACATTGAAAAACTGCATCCATGTGACTATATTCCAAATCGCATTTTCGGAGTTGAAATTAATTTCATAAAATGAATAACACGTCTGAATGTGGAACTCAATGGACAATTAATTATTCGCGCCATTGATTTGGGCTTAATTGAATTTTGAGATTAAATTTGTGTTATTACATGCTGCGTACTGCTATATCGTTATTACGTACCCAGGGTGAATGTGGTACCTATTTTATTTGTTTGCAGAAATCTGATATTTGCCTTTGGTGAACGCAAAGCCTTTGTTGAGAAAATTCCTCTGTTGCTGGCAAAATTTATGTAGTACTTGTAAACAATACGCTACCCACCTAGTTATCAAATTAGTTTGCAAAGTATTTGGAACAAATTTGCAGGTTTTAATTAATTTTCCTAGGTTGAGATTACAAAACTTGGTTTTTGCTTCCTTGTTCAAAAGGATTAGGTCGAACTGAAGTTTACATTAGTTTTTTTACTTTCTTATGTAAAGTATAAAGGAAGTATTGGAATTACGAAAAAATCTGATGTGGCCAGCACATAACCTCCCACCCAATACTACTCTTAAACGGTAAAAAATAGTATTTGATGATACAGAAACATACCTTATAATTTGTTTATTTTCTATGTATATTTGAGAATTTTAATTTTCTATCGTATATTTATTTAATTTTTTGACACATATTGCACTAAGAAAACAGCCTCACAATCACAATGACATGTGTCACATTTCGTAAAAAAATTTTAATGTTTCCATGGTGTACTAGGAATGCAAGATTTGTGAAATCTAATTTCTTTATATTTAATTATCTCTAAATCTAATGAAAATTAATAAAATTAGTGTAATCAAAAGACATGTAAAATTAAATATTCTATAACTTTCAAAATAACATAAATTGTTGAAAAAGGAAATTTAACCGAGTTTTACATGATAAACTGTTAAGGGCTTCAAGTAAACTGCTACTTCCGGTTGACCAATTTTATCCAAAATCTAATCAGCTCTTTATTTAAATATAAGAAGCAATATTTTACAAAATTGTATTTTTTGGTATTATAGTATTTGAGTTATGCGAGACGAAAAAATTACCACAGACCACACACACACACACGCACACACATACATACATACATACAGACATCATCGCGAAAATAGTAAAATCGTATTGTAGGGACCCTAAAACGTGCTTATTCATTGAAAACTCACTACCCAATTTTTTGACCAAAAACAATACCTCCGTTACCTAGAGGTAGACGGGAGGTAAAAATTGCTGACGAGATTTGCGGAAATACATATTTTGACGTGCACTGAATCTGTTAAGAACAATTTTTCAATGATGTCTGTGTGTGAGGATGGATAGATGGATGGATGTCCGTGTTTGTTTCATATTACGTCCAAATTTACTATAGTACGTTAATATAAAATAAAATAAATAAAATAAATATATCATCACGCCTTTACCCATTGCGGGTGTGGCACTCTGCTTACGCAAATCTCGGTAAGTGATATATTTTTTCGTATGAAGTGCGGTTACCAGCCGTCAAATCATAGCCCCCAAAGATGTTAGTGGAGGGGAAACCACAGGGGTAAATTTAAATTTGTAACTGTCGGCAGTGAGATTCGAACTGAGGATCTCACGATCCACAGTCCGACACGTTACCACGGAGCCATTTACCCCATAATATATCTGCCAAAATTATCCTAATTGTACAATAATTATTTAACGGCTGCCAACAATGGATTGCTCAAAATCGGCGTATAATTTTCTACAGAGTATTTCGATTGGTTGCTCTAAAAAACCCACCCTATATTACTCATAGCTTGAACCATTTGAGACAAAACTTGTATGTTAGAAATGTATTGTTCGAGAGCACTACTTGATTCAATTTTGTTATTGTGAACGAGTCCAGTTCTCAATTTTATAATTCGTATAATCTTTCTAGATGCACGAACAAATGAATCATTGAATAATTAATTTTTATTATAATTTACAATGAACCCTTTAAGTGCGGGCCTCAAAAGGTTATTTGTATTTGGTCAGGAAGCATCACAAATTTTAATTTGAATCGTTTATCACGGACCCAAAACGTAGCGCTTATCCCGCGCCCTTCGAATTAATATATAACATTTTCTGATTCACCCTTGAATGTAGCCGAACTTTTGGGTTACAAAACAAACATTAATATGAATGTAAAATATGTTCAGTTGTTGGTAACATGTTTTACTTAACAAGGAAAACAAAACTTTTGTCATTTCCAAATCCCGACGCAATATTTTATTAAGGATAATATTTTCATTAAAGTTTTTCGGAATAAACACAATGCCTGATTTACACGGTGCAATTTATTGACAAAGTTTTCTTTACCAATAACAAAAATATTATCATGTGTTTTATACATATTTAACAGTTTTCTGACAATTTATTGTGATAATTTCTATAGTACCATAATATCTGCTGTCATCTATGCTACTAATACAGGGTATTTACTTTAAAATAACCAGCGCTTTTCTGGGCGAACTAATGGGTTTAGAGAAAAATGTTATATACAAAAAATTACCTGGAAAAAGGGCCATATTTAATAGAAGTAACAAACAAAAAATTAAACCGGTGGTTCTCAAACGTTAGAATAAAATTACATATTTTCAATTAGTAACCTATATCATTTTTTTTCTGATTTCAACGATATAAATATGATATGAGGTTGTATAACAATTATTTTGAGAAAATGTTATTAAAAATCAGAAATAATTTTACAATATTGAAATAGGCTATGCTTAAACAACTATTAAAATTATTATTGCCTAGGTCGCAACCCTTCTTATATCTAAAATAACGTGTTTTACTAAATTATTTTTGTTTAGGCTATACAAACAAAAATGCTAACTAAAGTTTGAATGGTTGGTAATGGCTAAAATCTTTTAGAATTCCCACAAAATTTATCGAATATGTACTCTTTATAACTTTCTAACTAATAATACAAATATTGTTTTATAATATTTCAAACGACAAATATTTTTGTTTTAGTTTTTGTTCCCATTGTAACTAAGATTATTGAAATTTATTCTGAAATATATAATTTAGTTTTTCTCAAAATTAGAAGCATGTTCAAGAAAAGTGCAAATAACTTTTTGCATTCCAAATATTTTTGCTAACATCTTTCATTTGAAACATTTTTTCACAACTAATTCTATTTAAAAATAAATGAATTTATAGTTTTCCGTTTCCTATTCCTCCAGTCACACCCACCTAATAACTTTATTTTACCTACTGTACAATTATGTCCCCTCCTTGCTGTATAAGCCTGTGTATATATTTTTTCTCTAAAGTTATTAGTTAGCCAACAAAACTGATTGTTTGCTTTAAAAACTCACCCTGCATTGCCTGTTTTATTTTAAAAAAACAGACGTTGAAATACCTCATAACTTTTAAAATAATTAAATAGACATAGGAAAATTAATAAAGGAAACTTATCAGTGTTCAATTCTAAAATCGTGTATTACATTTTCAACTACAGCACGTGCGAAAGTAGCAGAGTGGCAGTGTTCGATGGAAGCAGCGATAATAAAGTAATTTAAGTTTTTTCCACGCTGACAGGAAACAGAATTTCCATACGAGCTGCGAAGTGTACGAACTACGAACCTTTCGCCGTCGAAGGCGTCGGTGGCGCCGCACGCGTCGTGCTTTGTTGCCTGCCTCGCTTTTTATCGCTTCTTTTTTCAGCCCGTCGACAAAATTGTTATGAAAGGAACACACAATATGTTTTGCGGAGCGGGAAAGAAAATATCAAATCATTTTGTTATAGTTCAAGGATTTCGATTTTGGTCGGCCCCGCAATCTCGGTTTGGAAACCTACATAATTTTTCGATTTTTATTGTTGATAGTTTTTTGAAATGAAATACGCGAGGAACGGAAAGACTTTTCTATGCCTAAAAAATAGGGACACATTTCCACAAATTAAATTATTAATAACTGAACGTGTCGATAAATAGCACAAAACTTCCTTGGTCGTATTCTGTAACTTGCCTCTTAATTTTTAACAACCCTTCAAATGAAATTTTCAATTTTTATTCAGTGATGTCTGTTATCATTGGTTAAAATTTCAACAGAAAGCCTTATAGAACACTTAATTATCCTTGAGAAATACTTAAAATAAGCGGCCGAAATTTGTGGCTTATTATTTAAGTTACTATTGTTAAAGATGGAAACTTATATGGGGTACTGAATCAACGAACGCATATTAACGTTTTCAATGCTAATTTTTAAATATTCAATTATTGGCTTCTGCAAAAAATTTGAATAGTTTCTTTGTACAGGATGAAATGTGACATTTTCTAACACTAATATTTATAATTTACTCTACCTGAAACCGGAAAAATGATGGAAATGTTTATTGGTATTTTCTTAATAACAAAACAAATATACCAATTGAAATCCACTGAAATATAATAACACTGGAACGCTCACTGATGTTGAAAATGCAAGCTGAGAGACAGCTAATTGAGAACTATTTGTCTGTGCTATACAAAGTTTTCAGTATAAAAAAAAATGGATTGTTACAGTTGGAAAAATTTATCTTACGTATAGTGACAGCAATTTAGATATTTCAATAATAAGATATTATTTTCGATTGCTGCTACAGCAATCTAAATAATATCATATTACTAACCAAAATGGAAATATTGTTCTTGCAAATATCTAAATTGATGGCATTTTTACTATTGTAATAATCCATTTTTTTTTAATGCAACAAATGCATAGCAACCGTACTACAAACATGTGCTAGACAAAGAGGAGTGACCCATGACATCTCTCTGTCTCAGGCTTATTTTTCGCTTTCGTATAAGAGCATAAGTGCGCGTTCCAATATTACTATATTTCAGTGGTTTTATCTGTCGTATGTTTTCAAGAGTGTTTTATTTTAAGTGTCTTGATTAAAAAATGTATAATTTGCAAGATATATTAGATATACTGAAATGATTTTATAGTCAAAATAGTAGTTGACAAAAATTTATTAAATAAAAATCTTAATAATATTACATTTATTTTGTTATTTCATTTATTTCCGTCACTTTTCAGGTTGCAGATAGAGTAAATTATAAATATTAGTGTCAAAAATGCAGAAATTCTTCCTCTATATTAAACTATTTAACTTTTTTGATGTAAAATAGTTAGGGAATCCAATAATTGAACATTTCTAAAGTACTTAAAAGTTCAACCGTTCAATGATTATATTCAGTGCTATTTTTGTTTTATTATATTCTCTTTTATCGAATACATATTTCGATCAGTTGTTTTTCTTGTCAGCGATGACAGATAACTTTTAAAAACGAACTTCACATGTATTTAGAAAATTCAAAAAGCTTCTATACAGGTTGTCCCAGATTTAAACGGCCTAACTTAATCCATAGATTAAACACGTAAAAATAAGGTGACAAGTTCATTTGAGCAAATGTCCGTAAATGCTTCATTCCAGAGATATTCATGTTTTTCCTATTGGGTTGTGCTCCTTTAAAAAATCAACTTCCTAACAAGATATTCAATATTATCTTATTGAGGTGTGACATAATAATTGAATTAAATTAATAATAAATTGTTTATTACCGAATTTCAATACAAAATTTAGTTTGCTTGCCCTGATGCCTGGGAAAAAATGAGAAACTATCAATGAATTTAAAGAAATTTTTTTGGGATGCCATAAAAGGAACAGTCTATGATGAATCGATAAATATTTTAGACTTGCTACGAAATCATATCTCCCAAACAATGTCACGCAGCATCCAATGCAGTAGCAGATCGTTGTCGTGCCTGTTTACGTACTATAGGCAAACATTTTGAACAAATATTATAAAAAAAAAATAGATTATGAAGTTATGTTATTACTTCATTATTTTAAATCTTAAATTTCTTTAAATTCATTGATAGTTTCTCATTTTTTTTCAAGACATCAGTGCAAGCAAACTAAATTTTGTATTGAAATTAGGTAATAAACAATTTATTATTAATTTAATTTACTTAATATGGCACACTTTTATAAGATAATATTGGATATTTCGTTAAAAAGTTGATTTTTTAAAGTAGCGCTGCTCAATAAGAAAAACATGAATATCTCTGGAATGAAGCATTTACGGACATTTGCTCAAATGAACTTGTCACCTTATTTTTAGGTGTTTATTATATGGTTTAAGTTAGGCCGTTTAAATCTGGGACACCCTGTATATTCCCCTAACAATTTTAATTCATTAATGTTTAAACTAACCTTGAGTAACTCTGTAAATATTTAAAAAAAACTCTTAGCATAAGGGATCCTTCCATATGGATCGCTGAGGTGCACCCAGAAATAATTTGTTTATCTTAAATTATTTATATTCCTCTCTAAATGCGAAACATCAATAAATATTTCATGTTGTTATCTTGTTCTGTTTCTTATTACAAGATATGTTCATAATATCTTTTTCCGCTACAGTCACAAAACACTTAAAAACAAATTGATCGAAGAAGACTACAATAGACCAAATAAGAAATAAGAAACTCACTCATCAACGCAATGTCCAGCCGTAGCGATCCAATTCTCATTAAGCACAGCTCCTCCGCATCGGTGCGTCGACGAGAACCCAAAGAACGACGTCCGCCTCACCGACACCTGCACAAACACAAACATAAGCAGCCGTGGCGTCGCGGCGTCCAACCAAATATAAAACACACAGTAAATCTCACGGCACACTGGGATACTAATATGCAAACGTCAGACGCACAACTTGCAAAAAATTCAATATCAATAAATTGGAGTAATAAATTCTCGGCCGGCATAAAAATTATCTGGCCCTCGCAGTGCGGCCCTGTGATTTACGGCCCTAAGATGCGGGCGAAATTCGCTAAGAGCCCACACTCTGATACAGTTTCCTCCAGGGGCGCACTGAGGGGATAATTATCTCTAAATAACGCAGCAAATTGAGGACAGATTAACGGGGAACTAAATTTGCCATTTGGAAATATAATATAACTACGATATGTCATTTCACCAAACTAATATATTTAATAGTTAGTGCACAAAATTTATGTTTAGTGCGTAAGATTGTCATTTTTTTGACGAGTTTTGCCGAGACAAAAATGTCAATCGAACGCAATAAAAACATTTCACGAACTAAATACAAGCAATATTTTTTCTTCGACTGTATTTTGTCCGAGTGAAATTTTTATTAAATTCATTAAAAAGATGACAAAAACCAAACAAAATGAGTTCACCGTAACTTGTCATATTTTGGTAACTAAGAAAGAGTGACAGTTGTTGACAATTTTGTTTTCCGAGCAAAAAATATTTCCTGGCCGTGTAGAAAGGTATTACCAAGCCGTGCGAAAAACTGAATACCATGGTAACATAACAAAAAAAAAAATATATATATATATATATATATATATATATATATATATATAATGCTGCTAAAAATGTTATGTTTCGCGCATTGAAATTTATCATTAAAGTCCCAATTTTTTAACAATCTAGAAGAAATAACTTTTATCTACGACCGTTATTAAAAATAGCCCTATTAACGGTTGCTTAGCTAGTTAAAAGTGTCATTTTCTAGCACTAATGTTCAAAGTAACATAGCAACTTGTTAAAAGTGTTTTTATTGTTACTTTTAACATATTGCTAACGATTTGTATCAATAAATCAACAAATATAACCCTACCTGTCAAAATAGCATTCTACAATTTTTTAGTATTTACTAATACACTAGGAAGATCGCAGATAAAATTTTGTATGATATACGTGTTAAAAGTGATTTATTTCGTGGGGTTGTTTCACTCGGATTCGCCTCGTTTCACAAACTTCCCCACTTATTCATAAAATGTCACTTTTGGGGAAGAAAACAAAAAAGGTTTCTATCACAAATAACTATTTTCCCGACCAGGAGAGAAACTCGGTTTCTATGATACCAAAATCATAACAGAAATAGCCAATTTACTATTTACTTTGTTGACTTTCTCTTCCCTTTACTTTTGATGAATTAGTCCAAAAATCTAATCAATTCGTAACATAAACATAATACTTCCCTTACATATAAGTATGTGCAGGAGGTAAAAATATAAATATGGTGAATTAAACAATTTTCCTTTGTATGATTTTAACTGGGCCAAATGATATGATTTTGGGCTCGTAAACATTTGATTTTAAATTTAGAAATATCCTTCGAAGATCAACAACAAAATTTAAGTATTTCTACCGCAACAAATTTGCTTTCGCCCTTCTGAACAATTGTAACATTTTTATACTCCCGTTGAAAATTCCGTTCCGGCGCCTATGGTTGATACAGTGTGTGAGGCGTGGGGTGTAATTCGAAAAAGCGAACAAATTAAGAGATATCAAGTTGAAAAAAATATATACGTTTTATTGGCGCTTCCCGCATTCGATAGCCGTAACCGTAACTCATCCGGGTCTGTGTACTGCATTGGCTAGCGCCATTCAATTGTATGGAAAGCGAAAGGTTTTTTAGCACCGGAAAAAATCGAAAGGGGTGCGGTAATTTTTTATCGGAACATGAGCCTTGCCCTTGACTTAGTTTAGAAGGATATATTTGTATCCTTTGACATTATTTTTCAGAAATAAGTATTTTAATAATAAAATGTTTTTACGAGCCCAAAATCATTTCATTTGACTTTTAGAATAACTTTAATAGTTATTTACTTTACAAGTGGGCAAAGTAAGGAATTACCCACGAGAGAAATTTTAGCACACGAAGCCGAAGGCTGAGTGTGATAATTTTATCGAGTGGATAAATCCACTTTTCCCACGTGTGAAGTATAACGTTTTATCCAACACCTCTTTATAAATGAAAAATTTATAAAAGAAATATTATTTGACAGTGACATATACTTTAAATTTTTTAATTAAAATGTCAATCGAAGAGGTTACCAATGTGTTGTGTGTTATTATTATTGTTATAAATAAAAAAATATTCACTAGTGACTTTTCTCAAAATTATACCGACTAGTGGGTAATCTGTTACTTTCCTTGTTTAAAATCGCAATAGTTATAGAGCATTTATTGAGAGGTGTTGGATAAAAAATATTGTTCTGATCTTGCAATGGGAAAATTGTTGTACTCAAGTTATTTGTATCTTAAATTCTGTTATTTTTAAAAATATTTTAAAGAACTATAACAATTGAAATAATAACAAACTAATAAAAATCACTAACATAAAGCTTTTATTTGGCACAAAAGTATTGACTGGTACCACGAAAACTGTTTTTGAATTTGACGACAACAAATTATAGAAAAAAGTAGGTAATATGATTCTACATCTTTTTGATTCCAGTGAAATTGGCTCTATTTAATTTATTTACTAAGATATGTCCAAAAACCCTGATAGGCCTTCAAATAATCTACCACTTACTGTTGATTAATTGTTCCCAAAATCTAATCAATTCATAACATACATAATACCTCCCTTACCTATATGTATTTGTGGGAAGTAAAAATGATAAATATGGTGAATTGAACAATTTTGTTTTTGTATGATTTTAACTGGGCCAAATGATATGATTCTAAGCTGGTAGTTGATAATAAAATTATTTGAAAGCATTCATACATATTTCGATTAAAATTTTAGCTTTGCTAATGAGCAATTTATAATAAAATGAACTAAGAATAATTTTCCAGTTAAATATATAATTTTGTACT
The DNA here is from genome assembly GCA_963942605.1 of Poecilus cupreus. NCBI lineage: Eukaryota > Metazoa > Arthropoda > Insecta > Coleoptera > Carabidae > Poecilus > Poecilus cupreus. Next base: position 35,473,103 of record OZ012717.1, read on the forward strand.
TTACCTGGAATTACTAATTAAATTATATTACTGTGTAAAATGTTAAATACCCCTTAAAAAAGAACGTTTTATACATTATTAAATAACTAATTAATTATATAATTAAAATTCATAAAATTCCCCTTCAATTCGGTCTATTAAATTCATATGTGTTCGCCCATTTTAAACATTTCAATTTAATGTTTTATAGAAGTTGAAAGTCAAGTATAATGCAGTGTATCATCTTATAGGTATTTACTAAATTGTAGAATTAATTTTTAAAATTTATTCATACATACAACATTAAATAAATCTTTCATCAGCACCTCAGAAGTAAACTGTATTAAGTCACAAAGAGAAATATGTTCAGGAATGACGTTTTAAACTTTTTATTTATTACAAATACGAGCCATTTTTAGTAATAATTACTATTACTTAGTACAGTTTAACTCCGTCTATTTTTAGAACGGTTGCAGTTTCGACTTAATACTGATTACCTCTAGATAGAAATCTGTTAGTACTATTATGTAAAATTTAGAAAAAATGTGACAATACACTTTACCTCTGAGGTGCTGATATATAAAGGAAAAAAGAAATTAGTACGAAAACATAAGTAATAGTGTATAAAACAATAGTAACATTCATCACTCCACACATTCCTTCCACATCTCCAGCAGCGCTTAAACAAATGACAGTTGCTAGTGAAGTTATCTTACTGACCTGCCAGGGCCACCTCCCAAAGGGTGCGTTTCGTCCACCGACAATCCTCGTCTGCGGTTGCGGGAACAAGGGCGGTAACCCGCATCCTGCAACATACCAAGCTGTAAGAGTACTTACATACAAACGTACATACTCCACTTTGTAGAAGGGAAACAGAACAACAGAAAAATGTTGTTGAGCTGGCAGATGTTCACTGTTTTGTTCTTTTTAAGGGTATTAGCACACTCTGTGACCGTGTTTATTAAAGATTTGTTATCTCTTATTTGTATTGTTGATGCTGAAAAGTAGAGCACAGTAATTTTAAGGTTTTTAAACACTGAAAAATGTTTTTTAGTTAAGATAAGAACGTTTTAGGTTCTCTACAATATGATCTTACTATTTATTGTTTAATTGTTAATAATATTACATTTAAATTCTATATTTAGAAATTGGATGTTTAAATTACAAGCTGATTAGATTTCAACAGAAATTTATCAACTGTAAGAGATAACGTGAAAGCAGAAGGCCTAATATAATTAAATTATATTTTATAAAATTGTTAAGAAATGCCTCAAGGATATTTCGCAATGTCAATAATGCCCTAATACATTATTTTTTGTTTGTTACAGTATTAAATTTTTACTTGCAATGCACAATTTAAACTTGTACAAGTGTAGTATAATCGATATTTCAGTAATTAACTTAGGTATATTAGATTTTGCTATTTTATTATTTCCGATTTCTAAAAAAAATTATGTTGTGGACACCACAATACCTCCCGCCATAGATTTCTTATCAAATGATATAGGAACACGGACCAATTTTTTTTTCACTTATGACACTTGTCAAATATAAGTATTTTCCAAACGTTATTTTGTTATTTCAAAAAGCGAAAATGTCAAAATATAATTTTTTCAACGTGTTGTAATTCATAAATGGAGATTGTAAGAGAAAAATGTTTCAAACAATAATTGTAGATAATAATATTTTAAATATTATTCTAATAACAAAAATTGCATTTAATCATAATTCTGAGATATTTACTTCCGGTGTTTGAAGTATCACCAAAAACTAATCAGCTCTTCCCAAATGGATACAATTGATATATACAAAATATCACAATTTTAAGTTTAGTAGTTTTGAGAAACCGTAACTCCGGAGATCAACACAAACTGACAAACTGACAGACTGACAGACAAGAAGACATACACACGCACACAGATATGATTGCGAAACTATTAAAATCGTATTTTAGGGACCCTAAAACGTGCTCATCCACTGATGACTCACAACCGAAATTTTAGCAAGATTCCTATACCTCCCTTACAGGATGTGGCGGGAGGTTAAAATGTTCTATTTTATGGTTGGAATTAAAATAACTTTTCGGGATAAATAACATAACATAAACTGTAAAATTGTTCATATTATAAATTTTGTTAACCTATGTTCATTCAACAATTTCGTCTTGTCAACCTAATCACGTTGGTTTACTATCGAGCGAATTCTCAAACAAATATGATCTGTTTTATTTGGTTACGAATTTAAAACAAAATCTTCAAATTAGTTATTAACCGTTTGACACTTGAAAATCAGTTCAACAATAAGAGAAGTACAAAGAATTTTGAATAGAATAGATCTGTGAGAGAGAAGTACAGAGAAAAATAATGATGCCAGAATTGCTGTCTTTAAACCTCAAATATCTGAATAATTAATAATATTTTTTTAAACTTCTATTATATCTAGTACGATGTTTTGGGTCTAGGGTTTAGTTATAATATAAATGATTTATTTGCGACTCTATTGAAGGATCCCATTATCCTTATTAATATTTACTTTACTCCCAATACAATTCATATGATACTATTTCTCCCGTTGTCTAAAAATTTCGTTTGAAGTGTCGTCGTATTCGCATGAGCGACCTCAACGTTTGTTGTCACTTGGCTCACATTTAGCAATTTCTACCTTTGCATTCCACCCTTTGGCGGGCGAGATAGAGGCTGAAACAAGGCCGGAAGTAAGAGAAAGACGCCAAATGGAAACTGAAACAACGATAGAACGACACACAAAGGGGAATATGAAACAGTGGCAACGTGGAGATGAACTAAATATGCTAGATTAGATTTTTATAAAGTGAAACATTCCGACTGATTATGAGATATGAAAATGTTGGTAATACTGCTGCCCTTTCAAACTCTTTGTTTACTATGTTTACACGAACTGCAACAATTTACTTTGACTCGACTTTTGATAGGTACAATTACTAGTACATTTACACATCAAAAAACAAAACTACTTTTTCACGAACGGGAGAAACTCGGTTTCTATGATAACAAAATCATGACAGAAACTGCCAATTTCATGTCTACGGGAGATTTGTGCATTTTCTCTACCGCCGTGGATTATGAATTTCTGGCTCTGATGTGACTGGTCGAGAAGAATGAATTATGGATACTATAATTTATCGAAAAAATTTAAATAATGGGGATATATTTATACAGGAGTAGACAAAATAGTATATACACCACAGGAGAGAAATGTATTTTTTCCCTTGTCGTATTGTAGCCTCGTCTACGTCTCGTGCTTCAATTTACTCCGCGGAAAAAAATCATTCACTGCTTTTCATTCATTTATTATATTACAATTTAGATTATTGACTGTATATGTTAAAATTTGCAGACAAGTTATCAGGCAAATAATTTATTTAACTGCATAAAAAATTACAATTCATAGTATTTTATTATTTATATAAAAACCATGGACAGTAATTTGAATTTAAACATATTAAATACTAGCGTTTTTTTTTTATATAATGACAGTACAAATGCAATCACAGTTGTCAAAGCAATTGAGAAAACAACGGATGACATATTTCAAATTTAATGTCACTGATAACAAAGTAAAGTCGATAAGCGTTTATACGAATCTTTGAAAGATATTTAAATGAGTCAAGACTGATTTATTTTATACTTGACTGTGGGAAGAAAACAAGAAAAGTAGTTAGTTGATACTACCCTACATGTAAACGTAGTCATTGTTAATTTTAGCTGGTTTTACTGCTGCTCATAATATTGAAATATTTTCTTTATTACAAAAATAACTAAATATATATTTATTTTCTAATAAAAACATCCCTCCCGGTTACGTATTTGCAAGGGTGGTATTGCGGTCCTTGGCAGCTCTCACCAAACCTGGAATTTAATTAGCGGGCCGCTTTATCTCGCTCATGCTCTGTGGTGTCCGCAATGTGCGGTCTGACATGCAGGATGACAACAATTGTAATCTCCCTGGGTGCTGAATCCACTACTGGACACCCTGGCACAATGTGTCTGTTCATGTGTACATATGTGGGGGTGGAATAGTGCGTAGAATAGCCATTGGCTAACGCCTAACACAGGAAGGCAGTTGGAATTGTCAAATTGTATAGTAAACGGTTCAAATTGTGCATAATTTTTTTATTATATTTCTTTATAGATTAGAGTGAGTAGAATATAATGCTTCAGTCCGCATCTCTATATCTTTTATAGTTGTCGAGTTATTAGGATTTCAGTGATTTTTCAGTGTTCAACTTTGCAGGCCTTTATCTCAAAAATTAAATAAAATATCTTAATTATCTCTTCAGTTTTGTGTTTTTGCTGCATTTTAGGACAAATTAAGAAATTTTTAAAATTTTGAAAATTTTTGATATTTTTTTGAAATTTTCTATGAGCAATATCTCAAAAAATAAAAGAGATACAAATTCGGCGATAGGCCCATTCGATTCTGCTCATCAAAATACATAAATATTGTGAGTTTCATTAAAATCGTCCCATAGAAAGAATTGCTACAGCAAAAAGTCTAAAAATGGCAAAAATCGACCCAAACGTCAAGGGGTACCCCTTGAGGTTCAGCTCGAAATGAGCCATTTTTAGACTTTTTGCTGTAAAATATTAACCTATAGTTCAAATATTCTGAATTTTTGTATACTTATGTATTTTGATGAGCTGAATCGATTAGTGATAGTTTCAAGTGTGTATCTCTATTATTTTTTGAGATATCGTTGAAAGAAAATTTTGAAAAAAACCATCAAAATTTACAAAATTTTCAAATTTTCTTAATTAGTTGAAAAATGTACCAAAAGCACAAACCTACAGACAAAATTGCAATAGCTCGCATAGTTTTTGAATTATAGCCCTTTAGAGTTGACAGATGGGGTAAATAGCTCCGTGGTAACGTGTCGGACTGTGGATCGTGAGATCCTTAGTTCGAATCCCACTGCCGACAGTTACAAATTTAAATTTACCCCTGTGGTTCCTCCTCCACTAACATCCTTGGGGGCTATGATTTGACGGCTGGTAACCGCACTTCATACGAAAAAATATATCACTTACCGAGATCTGCGTCAGCAGAGTGCCACACCCGTAATGGGTAAAAGGCGTGATGATATATTTATTTATTTATATAAGTTGACAGATGAAGAATTGAAAAATTTACTATATCTTTACAAATAAAACAAATATGGAAATGCGCGCTACAGCATTGTATTCTACTCATGTTAATACATAAAGAAATATAATAAACAGAAATTCAAATATTTAAAGGACTTTTGGGAAAATAACTAGCGGGAGTGAGCAGAATTTTAAAAAACCCGTATATAGTTTTTGTTTGTAATAAGAAATCGTATAACTGCATATTTATTTATCCGGAAATTTTAATTATACGAGCGGAAATATAAACAGCTGAGTCATTTTAAATAGTTCATTATCTCTTTACTTTGGGTCTACGAACCCGTGATTCAAATGTTTTGAAATTTGGTGTATAGTTTAACTAGAATTTGAAAGTTTACGTTTAAATTAAAAATTAAATTATGGTCGTAGTTTCTTTTCATAAAAACTGAGGGTCTATTTTCAGTTACCCAGTCAGGTATTGGATTTGAAAATTCCAGAAAAACATCAACGTGTTTGGCTTAAAATAAATGGATCACAGAAATGTATACATATGCTAACATAGACCAACTATTTTGAGTCAAATATGCTAATGGAAATGTTTAATTTTTAAATTCAATGCTAGGTGGGTATACATATATTATATCTAGGAATGGCAGACATTATTTAGGGTTTCTTATAACTGTTATTCTTCATTTTTTCATATCACAAACTTATGATAAGAAACCACACAGTTCTATAGTTGAACTATACTTATATATTTCGATAATCTGAATCATGTGGTAAATAAATAAAATATTATCACGCCTTTTGCCCAGTATGGGTGTGGCACTTTCTAAGCGGACTTTAAGACAAAGACAGCTTTCCCACGTATTGCCTGTCTCACTCGTCTCGGGTTTCAACGTTAATGAGCGTTCCAGAATTACTTTATTTCAGTGACCTCAATTGACTCACTCCCACTTTCTTAAAAATATTCTTCTCAATCTCATACCAATCCTCTCAAATCCCTCATTTCGACTATTGCTTCTTCATTCACATCCAACATTCAGGCACTAACACACCATTATAAACATTGAATCGAGCATCTCTAGATATATTCACGTTTCGAGCAAATGTACCCCAATATAAATATATTTTTCTACGACCACTGAGAAATCTGTTCATTGTATGTTTGTTGTTGCTAGGGATATGAGGTACATTGAAAGCATCGTGCGAAATGAATTTGTTTTGTGAGTATTTCAATACAGGTCTGTTCATTTCAGTACAGGTGCCATTGCTAGGTTACTTATTTAGAATTGTCAAATATTGTAAAGGTGAAAGCGGGACAAATTTATTCTTAAAATTAAATTAATTTTGAAATAATATCGTGGTCATAGAAAAATTGTAGTGTACAACTCGCATGGAATATCCATTTCATACTCGTAGCCTTCGGCTATTATGCTACAAACTTTCATACTCGTAGGAAATGAGTACCATTCCATGCTCGTTGTACAATATACTATTTCGTAGACAATCTAATTAAATAATTTCCAATTTGTTTGACAGCAAATAATAAATATTTCAATGAGGAATATTCTGGCGCATGAAATATTCATTACAATTTAAATATTACATATTAATGAACTAGACAAAAATCCATACAAACATGCATGATATATTACACATTGTTAATTACTTGATAGCATCACACACATTTCCTACAAATCACAATTCACGAGAGAACCATTTTTACCATAGTAAACAGCTCCAATAATTCGTGAATATTTCACAAAGCCAAATTTAATTTCATCATAATTCGTGCCGTCATATGCTAATGATATTTTGATATGAAACAATGCATAAATACCAGCCAGTGAAATTAACACACACATGCAAACTATGCTTCAATATAGATGGGTAACGCATACTAATTTATCTCAATTATGTGATACAGCACAACTCTAACCTAACATTCGTATTAATGACATTACCGACGCCATTTTGAAACACACTTGACAATTAATCGAATTAAAGTTAACTAAAAAACTTGGAGACTTCTTTGGGATACTTGAAGGCGTGCTACTTTGTTTTAATTGAATTTTTAAAGATCTTTAAAGATAATTAAAGCGAATTGAAAGTGTGAAGAGTGCGTAATACGTACCAGCGGATTCGTGCGTAGCTGACATGGAAGATATTGTTGACGTTGGCAGCATGTCTGCAGAAACAGGACCCGGTGTTGTTGTTGTGGTTGTTCTAGTTGTTGAGGTTGTTCTCCTGAAACAGTAGATACAATAACAATCATGATATTCTCGAATTACTATAATACAACTGAAACAAAAGCTTTCAAACAAAGTTTATTCGTGCGGTGAATTATTCATAGTTCAATCCTTACAGATGATGTAAAATTATCCTTGTATTAAAATTGAAACGACTGGTAACCAAATTTTACACCCAAAAATATATCTTATATAGAGTTCAACTCGAAGTAAAGTATTGTTTAACTAGAGTATGAATGTTTTCGTTTAATAGTTATTTACTTTAAAAGTGGGCAAAGTGAGGAATTACCCACGAGAGAAATTTTAGCACTCGAAGCCGAAGGCTGAGTGCGATAATTTTATCGAGTAGGTAATTCCTTTTTGCCCACATGTGTATAACGTTTTATCCAACACCTCTAAATAAATGAAAAATTTATTTTAAAAATATTATTTGACAGTGAGATATGCTTTAAATTTTTAAATTAAAATGTCTATCGATGTAGTTACCAAGGTGTTGTGTGTTATTATTATTGTAATAAATAAAAAAATACTCACTAGTGACTTTCCTCAAAATTATACCCACTAGTGGGTAATCTGTTACTTTGCGTGTTTAAAATCGCCATAATTATAGAGCATTTATTGAGAGGTGCTGGATAAACTTATTTTATTAATTTCATTCTCTAGTTGAACTAGGAGCTATAATCAGATATAATTATTTTCTTTTCACGTTGTTATTGTTGCTATGTTGCTATACAAGTCTAAATTGTTACGTCATCTATGTATTGTACTAAACTCTTAGGTATATGATAATTCTTCGAAAGATATTTGTAAGATTTACTGTCTTAATGGGATCACAATACTTTTTCGTCAACCATATTTATAATATTGAAAATGATTGATTAAAAATGATATTAAATTACTTGTTGGCTAGTTTTTTTCGTGTGAACTAATAAATTAGAGTTTTATGTAAATATGTTTATTTAACACAGGTTAATTATTTATGAACTGCGCATAAAATTAATTTTATAACAATATTTTTTGCGCAGTTCAGAAATAATTAACCTCTGTCAAATAATCAAATATATTCGTATTTACATTAAAACATATCCAATTTATTAGCCCACGAAAAAATCTAGTCAACAAGTAATTGAATATTGTTTTTAATCATTACATTTTCAATATTATAAATATGGTTGAAATACATTTACATTGTGTGGAAGTGCGTTAGGTACAGATTTACAAAATAGTTTTGTAATCCCATAAAGACAGTAAATCTTATAAATAGTTATCAAAGAACTTTTATTTACCTTAAAGTACAGTGCAATAAATAAACAAAGTTACAATTTAGATTTGTATATCGACAATAACAGCGTGAAAAAAATAATAATTATATTTTATTATAGCATATACTTCAGAGGGTACGAATACATTTCGATACAGTCTCAATTTCAGCAGTGGGTATAATATTTGGTCGTATCAACGGGTCGGGAAATTCGGTTTCGTGTTGACTGAATATCCTTTCCGTCGAACAAGCAACGACCGACAACAAAAGTTCGCTCGGAAGCGCAGAGCTTCGTGTATCGTGTGTCATTTGCCGTTTGGATTTGAGCTCGTGACGTTGATGAAACGATGGAAAGCTGATATCGTGGAATATCACCCGGCCGCTGCTTTTCAAATTCCACCTACGTTCGAACAGTACAAGAATTCACACAGTAACGACACTTCAAATATTTCAGTTGTGCGCTACCGAAAAGATGTCCGTTAATAGGTTGATATCTTAGTAACCTTGGAAAAGAGAGTATAGTATGTCAGTTATTTCTGTCAAATATTTCAACAGTATTTCGTGCATGTTATAGCTATTAACATTCCTAGCGATGTTATGAGTATCATAATAGCCGCAGATGTCAGTTTGAAATCCGAGCTCGTAGAGCGAGGATTTTAAGACATCTAAGGCCTGTTATGACTCATAACATCCGTGGTTTGTTCAATAGTTTACCGGTTTCAGAATATGAAGACGTTAATGCCATTAATAAATATTATTTTTTGAAATTCTTTTATGAAAAACGTCTGTCATAATTTTAGAAGGTGATCAAGTAAGTATGTTTGTTTTTATTTAACACCATGGTTACACTTCTTTTGTATCATATTTATAAATATTTTTTTACTTAAACGTCAAATGTGTTCTTCATGGCTAGATAAAAAGTGGGTTTTTGCGATGCTGAGTTGCCTGAAAATATTTGGAACGCAGCAGGTGAATCTCTGAACAGCTTAATTCCGTGTGCATTAATAAATAGCGTTATAATATCATTGTGTTTTATTTTCATTTTCTTGACTTATTTGACAGGTCAGTAAGGTAATATTACCCTACAGTATAGAGTTATGACATATTTACCCTGCCTACTTTTGTGCATGTAAACATAGGTTTAATCTCCTGAAACCGGTAAAGTTCATAAAATAAGTGCAAAACAGAGAGGTAATAGAATACTATACATTAAGGAAGAGAAAAGTGTATATACTATTTTTCCGCAATCGATATCACTCCGCGAAGTTATCCAAAATAGTACCTGAAATAAAACTTTACTCATCTGTCAAACTTTTAGCACTAACTAAAATAACAAACATATTATTTTATAATACTATTGGTGAATTTATTTATTATTTACCTTTGACTATAATTTAACGGATTTAATGCAGATCATATGATATGAAATTGGCTGTTTCTGTCATAATTTTGATATCGTAAAAACCGAGTGAAAATTTGTAGAAACTTTTGTAGTGTAGATGAAACAATATTTTCCGACGACCACTACGAAAAATACATAAATTCACACGCTAAACTATTACCGAAAGTTGGACGTTGCATATCACTAGCAATGCTGTGTGATATGAAAGCTCAGGAGCGTCCGCAACTGTGTGATATGATTTTATCACGCTACGATAACTGAGCGAATTAACCTACAAATTTGTATTTAAAAGTTTGACAATTGCAGATAATTGGCTGAATTTAAATGGATTAAGAAGGTTGGACTCTGATTTATCAGATTTGAACATAATTTTTGGTGAATTCTGATAGCAATGATAACATTATCTGTTTTAATATTTTTATCCAACACCTCTCAATAAATGCTCTATAATTATGGCGATTTTAAACAAGCAAAGTAACAGATTATCCACTAGTGGGTATAATTTTGAGGAAAGCCACTAGTGAGGAATTTTTTATTTATAACAGTAATAATAACACACAACATCTTGGTAACTACTTCGATTGACATTTTAATTTAAAAATTTAAAGCATATGTCACTGTCAAATAATATTTCTTTAATAAATTTTTCATTTATTAAGAAGTGTTGGATAAAACGTTATACTTCACACGTGGGCAAAGTGGAATTACCCACTCGATAAAATTTCTCTCGTGGTAATTCCTTACTTTGCTCACTTGTAAAGTAAATAACTATTATATAAATTTTATATTATACAATATCATCGATGCGACATAAAGATCAAAAGTATTGACAGTGAGTGTCGTTACTGTATGAATTATTATATGTACTGTGTACAAATCATGCTATTGGAAGGAATTTAATAATTATAATTTTCTTGCGAATGACAATATGATTCTCCTTCAGAAAATATCTCTTTCTATTTCTTCCAAAGCTTCAATCGCCGAGAGACAATCGGTTTATTGTTAGCGGCGCTCGACGTTCATCCTGTATCACTTTTTGTTGTCTGTGTCAGTCTGTGTCGCACACATCGCGCTGTGTAAGTTGACGTCTGATGTGCCTAGAGACGGCGGGCGACGCTCTGCGACGCCAGGCGTCCTCGTCCTTCTGCTTCATCATTAGGGAACAAAGAGGAATCCATTTACCGACGCTTTTAACTTGCGAATGTGTTGTCCGGATGTGGACACAGCGGTGATTGTTGCAGACTCGGGATTTTTACGGAAATGAATGTTGATTGAGATGGGCTCTGATTGAAACGGAATAGGATTTTTTTCTGTATGTTTCAGCCCTTTGTTTGATACCTCACATGCTTTGGAGCCCACAGGATCATTTTTAAACTATTATTGAAATGTATTGTAACAGTGGATGGTATAGTGTTTGCCGAAATAAATGATTATGGGCGGAAACCAATAATGGACAGGCTTTCCACAATTAGTATGGAATCTAATTATTTGGTACGTCAGGCTGGGATTATTTAAAGTCTTGTATTTATAAACCTACGTTGAATTTACTAACAATGCAATTTGTATAATTTTATCTACGGGATAAACAAAATTTATAATATAAAAATAATTAATGGTAAATAGTCTGTCGTAAATTATGGGTACTATAATTCATCGAAAAAATTGAAATAATGGGAATATATTTATACAGGAGTAGAAAAATTATTTTTCTATTACAGTGTTTTGGAAACTACCCATTCCCAAACTAAACATTGTATTGCAATAAATTTCATTCAATACGCCGCGTATGGAATAAATTCGACGAATCAGAGCCGCATATTAGCGCGATATATGAAGTATCTTGATTCAGTTGCTATGGTTACGTCTGTTTGTTTTAATTTTATTTATTTGAGTTTGACGTTTTCAACAGTTCTATATTTGTATTTTTTGTATAATTTCCAAAATCTTGTTATAGAAAGTATAGTCTACAACATGTAACGGAATGACATATCCCACACTTGCAAACCGTACAAACTTTTTGCTCGCGTGGAATATGTGCCATTCCATGATTTGTTGTAGAATATACTATTCTATTACACTGTTTTGGAAACTAGCCATTCCCAAACTAAATATTGTATTGCAATAACTATCAGAGCCGCATATTAGCGCGATGTATGAAGTATCTTGATTCAGTTACCATCGTTACGTCTGTTTTTTTTTTATTTTATTTATTTGAGTGTGACGTTTTCAACAGTAATGTATTTTTTGTATAATTTCTAAAATCTTGTTATAGAAAGTATACAACATATAACGGAATGGCATATCCTACAAACCTTTTGCTCGTGTAGAATATGTGCCATTCCATTACTTGTTGTAGAATATACTATTTTCACGGCATGCTAGGTAACCCCACCGTTCTGCTTCCGAAATAGTGAGGAAAATGTATTTTTCTCTCTAGAGGGGAAATTATAGAAATGTTGCCAATATGAATGTTATTTACAAAATATATATTGTAAAAATTATAAACAAATGCCTAATTTAATTGAAAATCTTTATTTTAGTGATGTACATACTTTAAATTGTCTTCAATTATGTCTTTTTTGTTTTTTATTTTTCTAGATTAAATCACAATTTGACAACTTTAATTTATATTTAAGATTGGTTCATTCGCAACATTGCTACATCGCTTTGCATCTGATAACCTAACTTTTAACGAGTCAGTTGTGTTGTCAAAGTGTATTTTAGGTCCGAGCAAATCGTTTTAGAAACATGTCGTGAAAAAATGTTGTGTCTAACACGAGAAGAAAGTCCTTCTTCCACTCTCGTTCGAATTGTCTCATTCGCTGCGCTTATGAGGCAAACTTCGTGTTCGAGTGGGAAAAAGAAGCATTTTCCTCTTTAGTTTGACAAATAATTATTATTAATTCAGCAAGCTTCCTCGTTTATTTTCTAATCACTTTACGAATTACTTAATCATTTTCAAAAAAACAATTACAATAATTTACAAACCTAGTGGTAGTGGGAAAAGTGACCGGTGGTCTAGGGGTTGAAACCACAGTGTCCCTAACAGTGTTCCTATTGGTCGTGCTATAGAAAATCGGTTTCTTGGTCGGTTTCGGTTTATACGGTTTGTTCCCAGCACCGTTCATCCCCGGTTTCGTCTTCGTCCGCGTGATGAACCCGGGTTCCGTGGTGATCTGCCAATGCGTTACCAACGGTTTGGATCCACTGGGAATTGAGTTCTGGTTGTAGGACGTTGGGACCTCTGGTTGGCCAGTTACCTGCGCAAATTTTCAGTTAGGTTTTTGTCAGGGGATGTAAGTTATGGTGATTTGATCATGCGAAATTTGCATTTTATTATTAAGTAATTATACACGTAAAGGGAATTGGGTTAAACTTGAGGCCGTCGATAAAAGGGGTTGATGATTATTTATATTGAAATTTTCTAGAGAGAAATTGCTCAGTCTTTGATCTACATAGTCAGCTGTATTACAATAAAAAGATATAATTTATTTTAATAGTTTGATACCTCGTACACACATACATACATCACTTCACGCTATACAAGGTGAATCGAAGGACGTTCCCTAATTATTTTAAATCAGAAAAGTTAAATAGTTTTATGTACATTTTTTGACAGTAATATTTATCAGGCAGATTCATAAAAGGGATTAAGCGCTAACACAATTTTTATTATAACTCGTAACTTCATTTTTCATTCTCAGAACATAATTATTTTAACTAAGGTTGTAATCAAGATAGGTTAGCATAAAACTTGATACATTTTGATAATATAATTAATTTAGAAACTATGATAATTAAAAAAATGGAGTTAATGCTAATCCCATTTATGAATATGCCTGTATAATTTTACTCTGCCTGGAACCGGAAAAATGACGGAAATGTTTATTGGTAATTTTCTTAAAATCATCAAAATATACCAATTGAAAGTTATTGGTATTATCTGTCATCTGCTGTCATCAGTATTTGATTTCAAGTGTCTTAATTCAAAATGTATAACTTGGAAGAAAAATAAGATAGAGTGAAATAGATTTATTGTAAAATTGTGTATGTAAGCTATTACATGCGAATAGAATACTATACTTTATCCACAACATTTCGTCAAATATTTGTTTTACAATTATAAGATAAGTAAAATTTTTGCTCTGACAAATACAAAAAATCTGGTGTGGGCACCACACTACTTTCTTATACAAATAAATTGTTTACTAGAAAATAAATGAAATACTCCTCCAAACTTAACTTGAAATTTATTACTTATGTATAATTTAAACATGAATAAACTCATTGCTGCAGTACGAATCGTAATATGTCTTATATTTATCGAAATATGGCGATTTGTAATATTTTTCAAAATACGGAAATTTCCCCAAATGTGACATAAAATTGTAATTTTTTTTTATTACATTCCTTTATAATATTCGCGCCAAGAAACCCATTGCAGCAGAGCGCATCGTCATATCTTTAATATTTTTCGAGAAATGATGATTTTTTATATTTTCCGAAGAGCAACTTTGAGGGGCTGTAACTCGAAAACTATACAAGATATCGATAAATATCTCCAGTTTTGTGTTTTTCGTACCATTTATAATAAATTAGTAAATTTTGAAAATTTTGAAATTTTTTGAATTTTTTTTCAAAATTTCGATTGCAGATAAGTTTGGAGTAGTATTTTAATTTATTTGTATACGAAAGTAGTGTGGTGCCCACATCAGATTTTTTGTTTCAAGTAGCTTAATTACTAAAAGTACCATCAGATTATTTTTTTATATAGAATCTAAATAATAATTAAAATTAGTTAGGGGTTGTGAACCAATGCAGGTAGTGCCAGCTATGTGTGGGGGCTTTACCTGCCATGAAGTCGGCTTGGTGTGCGGCGGCGCCGCCCCCAGCGTGGCGGTGGAGCGGGGCGGCTGCGTGGGGCGCGACGGCGGCTTGTGACTGCCAGCGCCGCTCCCCGGCCGATGCGAGAAACTAGAGCCGCCGGGACGCTGCGTCGCGTGCTGTGGCCGCGAACTACAACACGAACAAATGCAATTATTCAATTTATAATCTTAACACACCTCAAATCAAATCAATTTGATGTACAGTACAGGCACACAGGTACATAATATCACAAATATAGAGATGAAAATCGTTTAGATGTTGGTTACATTTTAAAACTTGTGGCACATAAAAAAGTTACAATTTTCATAAACATTTGTAAACATCCTGTAAATATTTACTGATTTTGATAATCAATTAGATTTCCCTTCCTTAAAAAAATGTAATATGATAGTGTCTTAAGTTATTCACGTTAAAAACAATAATTGAAAACATAAAAACAGAAGTTGCATATTGTTACCCTCAAATAAAGAATCCTGTACACAAACGGGAATGATAAGTAGATAGATAATGATAATTCAAATAGATTTTATTTAAACAGCTTAATTCTATAGTTTAAAATGAAGGAGTTAAGAAAAGAAAAGAACGATTAATTATCCTGTATATATTTATCATAATCATTCCAAATTTTCTATTTAATTCACAAAACAGCAATAGCATATCAACGTAGGATGTTATTACCTAACATAATATGTTAAAAAATGAATTTGTTTCAAAAACAGTTGAAAGATACATCTAAAAACAGCAACCAGATATACTCAGTCGATTTGCGGTGTATATTAAGCGGGCGTTTTCTACAACACCAGTAGACTCTGATATTCTGTCAACTAGAAGCGGTAGGTTACTTGAAGACGTATCAGGTTTTTTGGGCATGTTTCAGTAAATATTTAAGTTAAAATAAAATTTGCTGTATTAAAAAAGATATAAATTTAAAAAAGGCTACTATTTGAGATAAGGATGAAATGAATACTAAGTTAGTTACTATTTTCGACACTAACTTATCCCTGACGTCTGCGTAGTTTTTATTAAATCATGCTAGCGTCGCATCCTTTTGTATACTTCTAAATGCTTGTAAATAATTTCAGAAAATGCATTTTATATCCTAGAGCTTGCCGAATTTATTTAGATTTCCCGTGCAACCAGTAAACGTGTATATCCTATGTTAGGAATGTGAAATAGGGTTTGTTGTGTTACTCACCCCTGCACGAACTCATGGTGATGTTGTCCAGGATCAGTGTAGAGCACGCTGGGGCCGTCCTGGTGCGTGGACGCTTGCGCCACGGCGTCGACCACGGCGTCGTGCGCGCAGCACGAGCCGAACATGAACGTGTCCACGCACATGCCCACGTGCCGGCCCTCGCTCTTGATGCACTCCCACACAAACATGCACGTGCCGCGGACGCCGTCCACCGAGCAGGGCTTCGGCGTTATCAGCTGGCCTACGCAACACACACAAATGTCTTAACACTTCTTCAGCGAGATCTGTAGCAGTAGAGTGATTCATAACGCACGGAAAAGATTGAAAGTGTACCTAGGAGGGCCCAAAATTACAGCGGTTAATTATGCTTCAAATAGAAATTGGGAATACTTTAAAGTTAGTTGAACAGTGCTTAGTTAAAAACAATAATAGTAATGTAGTTCCACATAGTTGAGAGTACTGAAATATAGTAAGTCTGGAACGCGTACTTGTAAGCTTTTATGAAAGTGAAAAACGAGCCTGAGACAGGTATACATCGTGGGTTATCCGTCTTCGTTTACCACTTATTTACACAGCGATTGTTATAATAATAATAATGTATTTATTCCTTTTGAAAATGTATTACATTTTATAGGAAGCGTCAAAGTAGTATTACATTAATATTTAATATTTAACAATGTATTGTTCAATTATTTGAAACACTTTAAATTCACATACAACTTTCTTTCTAAGCGGACTGTACAACAAAGATAGGTGTCCCACGTATTGCCTGTCTCTCTCGGCTCGCATTTAAACGATTGTGAGAGTTCCAGAATTAATATATTTCAGTGGTTGAGAACCACTTAAAAACAAAAACCTAACTAGAAAACGAATGGCCGATGAAATTCATTTAAATGTCAATTCATTTAACGTCAAAGTATGTTAAATGCAAAATAGTAGCGAGGAATATGTAGGCATGATGGTTTATGGAATAAATTAATTAAAAAGATTTGTGCAATTCATTGCTTTTGCTATTATTTTTTGTTGGGTACACAATTTTAAATTCAAATTGTTAGATTTGAAAAAATATATTTATATGACAACGAGAAAATAATTATTCTTCCCAATTATTTTCAGCGGTATTCAATTTCCTGTAACATTTTAGATATAGGGTTTTTGTTAAAAGTTTATTAAGGAAATTACATTATATTGGGGCCCACTAGCTGCATTTTCAATCTTTACCGTACGTTATGTATCACCCTGTATAACGAAGTAAAACCACTGATATATAGTAATACTGGAACATTATCCATAAAAATTGTTTACTTAATTATTAGAAAATTACTTTAAACTCACATATCTACATATCTACATAGTTAATTGGACTCATTTCTATTAATATATTATTCATTTTCATATTAATCACTTTATTTCAAAATCATTGAATGTTAATTTCTTTATATTTCCTTGTTTCTTATTCTTTCTAAGCGGACAGTCCAAAAAAGACGGGTAGCCTAACGAATTTCTGTCTCTCTCGGCTGGTATTTTCAATGTCAGGGGATGTTCCAGTATTATTATGTTTCAGTGGGCATAACCTCCACTTGGAATACCTGTACAAAATAGTAAAAAAGTGTATTTGTGGGAAAGAAAATAGAAATTGAAATATCGAAGGCTGGATTATTAGCGGGACAGGTGATTTATGATCAAAAATAGAAAACAGGAACTGCACTTGACCGTAATTGAATCGATATCAAATTAAAAATACCTATAAATGAAACAAAAAAATATTCTTCGAACGTTACTATTAATTATTTCTGTATTAGAATACAGGATTTCCTGGACACTGATTTTCTACTGTACTTTAACAATAAAATATAATTAAAACAACGTTATATCAAAATACGTCTAACGCATAAAAAGAAAATTGCATTATAATGATGCACGATCATTGTTTTAAACTTTAGAATTGAGATAGGAAGTATTTTTTACCTCATGCAGTTCCATATCTCTTAACAAAACTAAACGGTTAATTATTTGAATTAATTTTCAGTTGGTAGTCGATAATTCGAACAATAGTTCACTGTACTGAAATTCTTGGATTCATTTATTAAATTATTATATTTTGTTTATTTTTGTTTACTCAACAATTTAGATTGTTGTTTACGAGTATAAGTATATATTTTACTTCTTGCTCTATCCTATAAACGAGGAATTATGCTAAAATATCTCGTAAGATTCACATACCGATAGAAAAATTTGACTCACGGAATATCCTCACTTAAAATTGTAATATTTTTTTATTACATTTCTTTATAATATAAGCGCTAAGAAACCCATTGTAGCAGAGCGCATCGTCAGATCTCTAATATTTTTCGAGATACGTCGATTTTTGGTATTTTTCGAAGTGCAACTTTAAGGGCCTGTAATTCAAAAACTACACGAGATATATAAAAATTATCTTCAGTGTAGCGTTTCTGGTGCCTTATATAACAAATTGGCAAATTTTTAAAATTTTGAATTTTTTTTGTATTTTTCTTCAAAATTTCGATCGGCGATAACTCGACAAATATTAAAGGTACAGATTTGCAGTGTTCACCAATCGATTCAGCTCGTCGAAATACATAAGTATGCAAAGTTTCATAAAAATCGCTTTACGGGATGGAAAGTTAGAGCAAAAAGCCTGAAAATGGCGTTTTTTGTCCAAAAAGTCAATACATACCCCTTGACGTTTGGCCTGAATTTGGCCATTTTCAGACTTTTTGCTCTAACATTTCAACCGGTTGTCCGAATTTTCTAAAATTTTCAGGGTTTATGTATTTCGTCGAGCTGAATCGATTGGTGAACACTGCAAGTCTGTATCTTTCATATTTGTTAAGATATCTCCAATCGAAATTTTGAAAAAAAATTCAAAAAAATTTCAAAATTTTCAAAATTTACTAATTTATTATAAATGGCACGAAAAATACAAAACTGGAGATATTTTTTGATATCTTGTATAGTTTTCGAGTTACAACCCCTCAAAGTTGCTTTTCAGAAAATATAAATAATCGTCATATCTCGAAAAATATTAGAGATATGACGATGCGCTCTGCTGCAATGGGTTTCCTGGCGCGAATATTATAAAGAAATGTAATAAAAAAAATTTACAATTTTAAGGGGAAATTTCCGTATTTTGAAAAATATTACAAATTGCAATATTTCGATAATTATAAGACATATTACGATGCGTACTACAGCAATGAGTATATTCATGTTTAAATTATACATAAGTAATAAATTTCAAGTTAAGTTTGGAGGAGTATTTAATGTATTTTTTAGTAAACAATTTATTTGTATAAGAAAGTAGTGTGGTGCCCACACCAGATTTTTTTTCATGTATGTTACATACGAACAAAAATAATAAATATATATTTAACTTGTACTTATGTAATACGAATTATACAATATTAAAAATACTCAATTGACTGTTTAAAATGAGTGTGGATGAAGAATCATACACGACGTATAACTGTTGCAAAAATGAGATATTTGAGAGCAGTGTGTGGATATACGAGACGTGATCGTATGCAGAATACATTAGTGTATGGTGAGTATGATATTGAGAAGAATGTTGTTAAGAAAGTGGGAGTGAATCTTTAACGAATGTCGAATGAAAAATTGGTGCGGGTGAGGAACGAACGATTCCCAGTGTATATAATAGACGAGCATGTATGAATGTGGACGAGGCGAAAGTGGTGGAATGTTTGGAGGAGATTGATTGTTGGTTGACTGTGTTTCTAAGTTCGTGCCATTCCATTGAATAGAATATATATGTATTGTAAAAATTCGATACTGAACTTTAGAAGTATTCTGATAAATATACAGCAATTAGCATTACTAGCATGTACTTTTAATTGGCTGGGAGCTTAATCGTTTTATTATGATCCTTTGGGTTTCGGTGGACTACACTATACATGATAGATTTGTGTCATTACACAACAACCCCTAAAGATGTTAGTAGAAGTTGTTCCACTGACCGAAGCGTTTCAAAACGATTGTTATCGGGCACGTTATTCTTCAGTAATTTTATGGTAGCGTCAGAAGAAATACCACTAGCAGTTAACTAGCAGCTCTCCCCATTCAACATATAACAGTTATCCCAACGCAATATATTACTCTAATATGTGTTCAGTGCGACACATGAATCTAGAATCTAGAATCTAGATTCCGGATTATTAATTTGCAGGCAACCTCTCGTCTCGAGCTACCGTATGGCGGTGTCTCGTTTCCTCAAAGCCGCTATTTTTGCTGGAAAAGTGACCCAATCCGATCGGCGGCCGCGGCTAACGGGACTTCGTGGCGCTTAGAATTATAATTAACAGTAATTTATAACCCGTCATTAATTCGCGACAATTAGGTAAGGAGCAGTGAAACCGGCCAACGCACCAACAGCTGATTTTCATTTCGTTGACCTGCTTATGGATGCTGCGACCATCGGTTATTCATATTTATACCCCAACAGCATATTCAATAAGATCATCTATTTCACTACGAGCCCAGAATCATAACATTTGGCTAAGTTGAAACACATAAAGAAATACTGTTTAATTCTCCATATTTATCATTTTTACCTCCCGCACATACATGTAAGGGAAGTATTATGTTTATGTTCCAAACTGATTTTGGAAACAATTCATCAACAGTAAGTGGTAGATTTATTGAAGGCCTATCAGGGATTTTGGGCATATCTTAGTAAATAAATAAGAGTAAATTTCATTGGATTCAAAAAAAAATGAAGGATATTACATACAATCTTTATTTGAAACATTTTTCTATATTTTGTTGACATCAGATTCAAAAACAGTGTTCGTGATACCAGCCAATACTATTGGGCCAAATGAAATCTTTATTAGCGATTTTTGTTAATTTGTTAACATTTTAATTGTTATTTTCCCTTAAAATATTCTTTAAAATAAGAGAATTTAAGATACAACTAAATTGAGTGCAACGATTTTCCCTGAGTAAGATCAGAACAGTTTTTTTATCCAACATCTCTCAATAAATGATCTATAACTATGGCGATTTTAAAAATGTAAAGTAACAGATTACCTACTAGTGGGTATAGTTTTGATTAAAGTCACTAGTGAATATTTTTTTATTTATAACAATAATAATAACACAACACTTTAGTAACTACTTCGATTGACATTTTAATTTAGGAAATTTAAAGCATATGCCACTGTCAAATAATATTTCTTTAAAAAATTTTTCATTTATTAAGAGATGTTGGATAAAACGTTATACTTCACACGTGGGCAAATTGGAATTATCTACTCGATAAAATTATCACACTCAGCTTTCGGCTTCGTGTGCTAAAATTTCTCTCGTGGGTAATTCCTTATTTTGTCCACTTGTAAAGTAAATAACTATTAAGTTATTCTAAATTTTAATTGGGCCATATGATATGATTCTGGGTTCGTTTATCTATTTTCTTTTTAAATTATATATTTTTTATCAAGACACTTAAAATCAAACACTGATCACAGCAGATGACAGACAGCAATAAACATTTCAGTCATTTTTCCGGTTGCACGTAGAGTAAAATTACAAATATCATTTTTTTAAATACAGAAATTCTTCCTCTACAATAAACTATTAAACTTTGTTATGTAAAATTATTGGACAAGCCAATAATGAAACATTTCCAAAATAGCATTGAAAACGCTGCGGTGCATCCTTCGATTCAACACCCTGAATATGTATGTATTACAAGCTTAAATAAAAGTTCAATTTTGGCATTAAACATAGTGACAATTATTATTTAAAATGTTCAAATGTTAAAGAACTGTGCTCTGATTTCTATAAAAAGAACTGAGTTAGATTCGTCTTGTCCAGTCGAAACGATTTGGTTTCGTTTAGTTTGGTTCCTTGCTTGGAACGATTCAAACAATTCATTTGTATTTGATAATGTGCAGTGAACAGATGTGTTTAAATATTTAGTGTAAAAATTCGAAAAATTATTTTACGAACAACCATAAGGTAGGATTGTATTTTATTGTTAAAATAATAACCAAACAAACGAGACACTTCTGCAAGTACGATTATACTGATTTAAGCATAAAAACAGTCAATGTAAAATAAACAATAAAATAGAAACAACTGATAAAAATCGCGGCAGCAATCAGTGCCTCTAATTATAATCTAATAAACAAGCATCACCAGAAATCACTCATTAGTCCATCCGCTACAAAAACAAATGATCGTTTTGTCCAGGAAACCATCAACCTGTAGCCTGGCTGCCTGGCATTACATACTTTTTCCGATTTCACTTTATTGCTGGTGTTTTTCTTGTCAACTCGACCGCTATTTGCAAGAAATTAGCTTCGGTTAACAAACATAATTTGCATGTTGCAATAATTAAATTTTTAACTGCTTCTTTATTATCCAAATAAATGTTTTTATACATTCTTCTTTCACGACGTTTATCCGCCCCTTTGTTTCAACCCCGATGATTTCTTGATACCACCAAGTTACATACTGAACCCAACAAACACAGTTGTAACATTGATGTACCTTGTATATAATATCAGAAACTTAAGTAGTATATCATTTATATACGTACTAATAACGTAATATACATATACCATCCATGTCTGACATCTTTTGAGAGAGCGTAAAATTATATTGTTGGTATGTCACATTGGTCTTGGATATGGTACATACCTACAATATGTGTATGTTATGTTATCGTACTTATAACATATTCACAGTTAATTATAAAGTTTTATATATTTTATATAAAAATATAGCAAAGAAATTTTAAATATTTTATAGCGTACACTGAACAACTTTGAAATATATTTAATTTAATTTTGCTAAGTGGTTATATATTTCCGTATCGTAATGTATGTGAAGGAAATAGTTAATTTATAAATAAATAAACATTTTCAAAAAGATCTTACTTAAAAATGTACAAAAACAACTATTCCATTCGTATATTCAAAGTTGTTTATACCAATAGTTTTGTTATGTACCATTAACGTTACGATGTCTACATACATGGGATGTAGTGTCACATAGACCGTGTTGCGGACGTAGGTCTATCCATGTTATGTATTTGTAACGTACTCGCAACATAACTGTGTTAGCTGGGAATATTCGGAAAAGTAGTGACAAGCTTCACTCGCATTGTTTATTTTCCGTATTCGTGATAAAAAGTTAAACTTCAGTGCTTTGATACATAAATAACTATTTTCCGAAATCGATACTAAAGTACACGATATCACTCCGCGAAGTTAGCCACGTCTAAGAACATGATTATTTTTTAACCAATAAAATGTTTCGATTTTTGGCACATGTCTGCGTTTTAACCAATCCTGTCATTATTATACTGAGAATAAAGCTCTAGTGATTATTCCTGAGAATCTTCTCTGTAGCTTTTTTGTTTTTGTTGACAAATGTCAGATGTCAAATAGTTATTATCAATACAAGTAAAAAATGAGCAAAAAAGATAGATTTAGTGCCGTTCCTGATGATAAAATAAAAAAATAATCTAATCAAATATAACTCGAGAGTTCGATAAATTAGAAAATAATTTTCCAATATCTTACTCAAACTGGTTACTATTTGGCAATAGCCACTTAGATTTGTCAAATTATTTTCAATTTATTCTCCTTCTCTTGTTATATTATTACTGAAAATTATAATCAAATATTTGACACTTTGACAGTACTTTTGTCATCACAGCCATCCCCGTCGCAACAGCTAGCTGACATTTTACAAGTAAATAATGCTATTTATTTATGTATACCTGGGCACTAAAGTAATTTTGTTCTCTCATATGGTTTATTCATAATAAAAAATTATAATTAATACCTTGATATACAAATAAATATTATATCCTACACCTCTCAATAAATGCTGTGTAACTATGATAATTTTAAACAAGGAAAGTAACAGATTATCCATTAGTGGGTATAATTTTCAGAAAAGTCACTAGTTTTTTTTTTTTATTTATAAAAATAATAATGTCGTACTACACCTTGGTAAACACTTCGATTGGCATTTTAATTTTAAAAATTTAAAGCATATCTCACTGTCAAATAATATTTCTTTAATCAATTTTTTATTATTAAGAGATGTTGGATAAAACGTTATTATCGATAAAATTTCTCTGATGGGTAATTCTTTACTTTGCCCACTTGTAAAGTAAATAACTGTTATTATAAAAAGATAGCTAGAAATTAAAATTTTGTAGCTAAAAAAGTTATTACATTTCCTGATTTGCATATCGGAAAAAATCAGTGTAGCTGTCACAGCAAAACAACCTGCTACAAAGTCAACAAAACAAAAATCTCTTTTCGTCCAGTCGTCGCTTCATCTTCGTCAGAGCTCTGTGGCTGCGGCCGTCCGTATCTCGGCTGCTGATAAATGATAGCGAGTAGAACATGACACCAATAACACAATATCGACGTCCCGTCAACTTCGCTAATGCGAACAGGGCACGCTATCTTACAACACAACCAGTGTACCAATGTGTATGCTGATAGATGCTTGAAGCAGACACTTCGATGGCTTCTGTTTCTAATGCTTGCTGGATTACTTTACTGTGCCAACTTCGCTATCTCTAACATAGAATAGATTTGACTGGATTTGATTTAATTTGATTCTTTCACAAACAGTTAGTTATAAATCTAATATTACGGGATTCTAGCTTATTATTATACCATGAGTGCTATGTTTTTGGGTGTTTTATGTGAAGTGTTTTAGCCTGGGTTTTAGCGCTGTACATTGTTCTATATAATATATAATAATTTAAAAATTACTTCAAATAAAAGTGGTACATAATATATTTCTCTGTAACTTTTATTCGAAGAATTTTTATAAAATAAGTTGTAGATCTCTTCTAGTTTTCATGATATTGTATAAGGAAATATATAGCAGTATATATTAAACACAGTAAAAATTTATAGTCAAAATATTAACACAATTTTTAGTCCCACACGATGAACCGTAATTTTTTGTTAATTTAACAAATTTCAAATTTGTAAAGAAGTAACAAGTTATTTTTGTGTATTTCGTAACTAAATATATTTATGAACATAGCATTTATTAACATTTACTTTTATGTACTTTTGACTAAATATATATTTTCTGAGTTCGTGCTACCCCACTAAGTGGGAAATAGCGTGACGTTATGTATGTATGTATGTACTAAATATTTTAGTAATTATATTGAAGCAGAACAATAAATCATAGTTATTATAACAAATTAAGTTAAGGGTACAAACTTTCTTTAACAATTTCAAATTGATAAGTTAGCTAAATTTACTTGTTATTATTGACGAGTCTATTTGTTAAAATTTATAAATCCAGCAATTAAATAAAAACATCAATTTTTCTAGTTAAAAATTCAGAATTGACAAAATTTTAATATAACAAATTTTCATATTTGTTCAAATTGTTAATTTAACGCATTTTTTTAAAAATATTAACTAAAAATACTTAACAACCGCAAAATTAACAAATCGCAAATATTTTTTTTTACTGTGTGCAGTACTGATTATAATTAATTATGTATTTTAATTAATACAAATTCTAAAAAGTTCTGTTTTTTACAAACCCATGTAAAATTATTTGAAGAATCGATTTTTGAAGTCCGCAGTTGCAGATCTCATCTAGCATTTAAGATATTGCAGAAATTTGAAACAGGTAGATAGAAGTACATGTAAAGATATGGCGTATTTAATTAATTATTTATTTTAATTAATTCTAGCCATAGAAAATATTTATTTTTTTCCATACCAATTTAAAATTGTCCAAGGAATCGATTCTTGAGATCCGCAATTGCATATCTCCTGTAGTATTTAAAATATTACAGAAATTTGACAGGGGTAGATAGAAGTACGCATAAAGTGTATGGCGTAATTAATTAATTATTTATTTTAATTAATACTAGCTGTAGAAAGTTGAATTTTTTTCCATACCAATGTGAGGTCCGCACTTGCAAATCTTTCTTAATTTTTGAGATATTGTATGAAAAAAACGTATTGGTTATAATAGGTGTAAACGTAAATGTGCATACATTAGAAATTTCCTGTACAAATTTATGAGTACGATGATATTTTAATACGCGAATTAATTGAAGAAAACTACGATGAAACGAATGTACGTTCTTGTAATATCCTCCTAATGATTTGTTAGTAATTTGTCTGGATTGAGTCCCAGGTAAGAGACACGCATAAAGATTTCTAGCAGACGCATTAACCACTCAACTACAAACTTGCTATCAATATTGTAATCAACGATTAGCTGGTATTTTAAGGCGTTACTAAGTAATTTATTTAAATTACCTACAAACGTCAAATGCAAACTTCAAACCTGTTTTACACCGTGCAATACAACGAATATTATAGTGTTCGGTCGCCGCCAACCAAGACGGGATTTGTTCGAGTGCTCCGCGCTTTACATTTCGTTCATGAACACTGCCATTTAAAACAATTAGCTTAAGAACTAACATTTGCTGAATTGCAATTGCTGGCATTAGCTAGGTATCATAATACAATAGAAAATACTGTCTAACACACGGTAGAATTCTGAACGTGTAACACGACCAGCAATACTAATATTATATTGTTAATAAAATAATAGTTTTGAAGCTCTGTAAATATATTTAACAAAATTTGATGTTTAGAAATACTACACATATTTCTTGGTTAGATAAAACAAATAAACGATTTAAACAAGAGAAACATTAACTAAGTAACAACAAATTATGATTTATAAAACAGAGGAAGCCATGCTTTGTTCAATTCATAGCCTTCTTATAGATTTCTATAGCTTCTATTATAAATCTGCCATTGACACATTTCAATTTTGCTATAAGTTTTACATACATGCATAACGTCAAGCTATATCCCACTCAGTGGGTTAGCACAAACCCAGAAACACAGTCAACCAACAATCAATCTCCTCCAAATATTCCACCACTTTTGCTTCGTCCACTTTGATACATGCTTGTCTGGAATCATTCGTTCACGCAACAAACCATCAATCATACCCAACCACTTATTCCTCGGACGCCCACGCAATCGTTCACCCTCAATCTCACATGCATATATTAATTTCACCAGCCAATACTCACCATACACCAACGTATTCCGGACACGACCACTCTTCTCTCAAATACCTCATTTCCACAGCAGTTATACGTCGTTCATGCTTTTTCATCCACACCCAACATTCAGGCACTAACACACCATTGTTAATACTCAATCGAGCATCTCCAGATACATTCATGTTTTGAGCAAATGTACCCAGAGCACCCAATACCTTGCACCCTGCAGACACCCGCCTTTCAAGCTCCCAGTCAATAAGTCCATCTCTCGAAAACATACTACACCCAAATATGCAATACAATTACAATCAGTCATCAAATCATTCTTCTCAAACACCAACACTTTACATTTATTCAATAGCAGATTTAAACCTTTCTTTAGTTATGTTGATTGAATAGAATTTGACATTTAGAAACATAATGGGCGTATTCTGTAATTTACCAGTTAATTTTTAACGACCCGTTAAAATTGTAGCCAATAGAAACTACCATGTGACTAATGAAATTTTCAAATTTTATTCAACGCCGTCTGTTATCATAGGTTAAAAATTTTAACAGGCGGTTAAAAAGTAACATGTAAGATACAGTATACAGTATAAGGGTAGTTATCAGTACCGTTAAAAAACAACTCTTTAAGATGACAGGGTAGGAAAATTCGCATTATTATTATTGTTATTATAATGTTTCAGTGAATGGTGTGAAATTGGAACAAGTGAATAAATTTGTATGTTGTTTGTTTTTGAGGGATGGACGTATTGACCGGGAGATTGAAAGGCTGGTGTCTGCAGGGTGCAAGGTATTGGGTGCTCCGGGTACATTTGCTCGAAAAGTGAATGTATCTAGAGATGCTCGATTGAGTGTTTATAATGGTATGTTAGTGCCTACATTGATGTATGGTTCTGAATGTTGGGTGTGGATGAAGAAGCATGTACGACGTATAACTATTGTGGATGTATTTGAGAGGAGAGTGATCGTGTCCGGAATAAATTGGTGTATGGTAAGTGTAAGATTGAGAAGAATGTTGTTAAGAAAGTGGGAGTAAGTCAATTAAGGAGGTTTTCTAGGAAAAAATGGGGATGAGATTGAAGGCGTTCGAGGAATAAGTGTTGAGGTATGATGGTTTGTTTGAAGAATAGACGAGCTTGCATGAAAATGGGGGAGACGAAAATGGTGTGCCAGAATAGGAATGTTTGGTTGTTAGTTGACTGTGTTTCTGGGTTTGTGCTACCTCACTGAGTGGAATATAGCATGACGTTATGTATGTATGTATTATCGGGTGCTTTTGAACCGTATCAAAATACAATTTGTATCCTATATTTGGAGTAAAATTTGCAAAACTCGTTGACTGTTACATCTATCGAATTCAGCGGCAATTTCACGTCAATGTTATTCGATCAAGTATGGTGGCCTGGGGCACGAGTGTGTTTTGTCATCACGAAATCCTATCCATCGGTGGCGGCGTTGCTTTTCCATCGCCGCCGCATCGCAGAGCGCTGGCTGCTCTAGAAAGTGTAACAGTAGGTCTTCAGTTTGTCCGTCCGTGTGTTCGATGCACACCTGATATTATTAGCGAAGCGTTTTTATTACCTCATTTTGTGGTCGATTTTTTGCCGGAATTTCACTGTCTTAAACGCGGCCTTCTATGAAATTATTAGTTTGTTATTATTTTTTTCGGAAAAGTATTTGACACGTGCAATAAAATTTTAATGATATTTTGCGATTTTAGACCTTACGCATAGCGCTCTTAATTGAATTTTTAAATTACCAGTTAATTATGCGTTTAATATTTAAATGAGCTTCTTGATCATCATTTTCAAAATTGCTCAACACGCCAGTAAATATAAATATTTTGAATTACAGGCCATTACGCTACAAGATTAAAACTATTTTTATTAATTTTCTATTAATTTATAGTGTTATAATAGTTATTTGTATACTAAGGCACTAAAGTATAATTTTTTATTACGAATAAACCATATGAGTAATAATAAATATTTTAATGCCGAAGTATACATTATATTTTTTCCGAAATCGTTAAATTATTAATTAAAAACATAAATAAATAGCATTATGTATTTGTAAAATGTCAGCTAGCTGTTGTGACGGGGATGGCTGTGATAACAAAAGTACTGTTAAAGTGTCAAATTTGATTATAATTTTCAATTTTTTTTTTTTATATATTCTTAGACGTGTTCTGCATGTGATCTGCAATAAATCCGATAAATTATTATCAAAGGTAAACAATAAATAAATTGACTAACAGTATTATAGAATAATATGTTTGTTATTTTAGGTTTGTAATTCAAGTTTGACATAAGAGTAAAGTTTAACTTTAGCAACTATTTTGGCTAACTTCGCATAGTAATATCGTGTACTTTAGTATCGATTTCTAAAAATACACTTATTTTTTCAACTTTTCTGCCTCCCAATTTGATACCGTGCTATATGTAAAATATTAGAATTTTCTGTTACGTAGTTTTTTAGAAACCGTACCTCCAGAAATCTACACACATAGTTATCATCGCGAAACTATTAAAATGTATTCTAGAAACCCTAAAACGTGTTCATCCATTGAAAACTCACTACCGAGTTTTAAGCATGATTCCTATACCTCCCTTGCAGGAATGTGGCGAGAGTTAAATATGGAATTTATCGTTAAAATCAAATAATTTTAAAAGGGAACCATTTGTAGTAAAGTTACATGTTTTTAATTTAAAATTATCAAATTTAACATTAATATGCAACTGTTTCTCGAGAGGAATTTTCAATTCATGTAGTACTGATGTACTGATAATGTTTTCATTTATTTTTCTCTTCATTTCAATGTACCTAGTTTATTAAAGCAACAGCTTGTCAATGTCAATCAATTTTTTTTAAAGCAGTGGTAATTTGATTAATGGTCGCAACATTACTTTGAAATGAAATATGAAACGTACAATTATGGACTGAAGATTGGACGTTCAGTAGCGGTGCCACAAAAAATGGATTGGGAGCCTGTTCTATTGGAAAATTTAATTTAATAAAATTATTTTAAAAATTGTAAAATGATATTACCTACAATTTTTATTTGAAACTTCTTTACTGTATTGTACCGTTTAATAGTTGCTTAAACGGAAACATTTTTATTTTAGTTCATTGTAAAAGATTTTATATTATGTTCCTTTAGAAAATACCACAAGATATAAAGATTCCGAAAGCTCTAACTTGTCTTAGGTTATCACAAAACTATTTACCCAATTTTAACAAATATAAATCACAACAAAACAAAATATGTATTTCGTATCTTAGAATCTGCCAGAAATAAATTGTGTTTAATGGATTTCAGTGGGATAGTGCCAGTTCTCATCAATAAATTTCCATTAAATATTCGATGAATAAAAAATGAACATGTATATTAATAACGGCAGCACTTGGCTGAGTGAGACACTTTCTATGCATTTGCATATTTATGATAGGTACGGACGTCTTATTTGACTATCAAACACAAAAATTATCTTGTCCTGTATCATTAGCATAAAACAAGCCAGTGAAATGATCAGCCGGCAAATTAAAACCTAATGAAAATAAATTCGTTGCGTTGTTTAATTAAATCTTGCTAGTTTCCCCTTCGAGTCTCAATTTATAATCTGTTAATTTAACACTTTAGAAAACGCGAATTATATTAATTTACAACTGGCGGATGAAATGGAACATTTTATTTTCAGTTATAAGAATAATAAATAACTTGGAATCGATGAACTTTCGCACGGAATTTATTGGTACTTTGACGCTGCTTTCAACGATTCAACCGTCGTAAATCTGGAGGTAAATATTATAAATTCTAAAATATACGTTTCTCTTTCCATTGGTCATAATTTTATTTTGTATTCGTACTTATTTGAAAGTTATTTCTCTTTAATAATACACCGCGAGCCAAAGTAATAAATTGCACTAACATTAGGAATATTCAATTTACGAATGCTACACCAATATTCATTTGTATTTTTTTATTTTAGTTCATCGACAAATAATATTAATATTTTAATAACAATAAAATAAAAATGAAATAATCACATGTATTGTTGTTCGATTGAGTGTTTATAATGATGTGTTAGTGCCTACATTGATGGATGGTTCTGAATATTGGGAGTAGATGAAGAAACTGCTGTGGAAATGTAATATTTTAAAGAAGAATGAATCGTATCGGGAATACATTGGTGCATGATGATTGTAATATTGAAAAGAATGTTGTTAAGAAAGTGAGAGTGGTTAGTTGAATTAATATATGCGGGTGAGATTGAGGGTGAACGATTGCGTGGACGTCCGAGGAATAAGTGGTTGGGTATGATTGATGGTTTGTTGCGTGAACAAATGATGTATAAATGTGCACGAGGCGAAAGTGGTTGAATGTTTGGAGGAGATTGATTGGTGGTTGACTGTGTTTCTGGGTTCGTGCTACCCCACTGAGTGGGATACAGCGTGACATTATGTAGATATGTATTTTATTTAAGTATATGAAATTATATTGTAACAATAGTATATTATAATTTTTTTTGAAATGGGAAGCGGTCTAATTAACTTCGGTTATATGCTGCTTCATTAGTGGATGCTTGTGATTTATGTCAACAACACAAACGGCCATGCTCTTCAGTGAGATTCGAACCCACGACATCTAGCGTGCTAGGCTAGCGACTTAGCAACTACGCCACCGAGATCGGTTAGAATATTATTATATGAGGAATTATGATTATTCACGAAAATAAAATGATGCAAATTATTCGAGTGAATTATGACCATTATCCCGAATATAATACTATACTTTTTATACTCTGTAAATTCTAAAATCACTTTTGAAAAATGATCGAAATTAATTGAAAACATACGATTGAAAAATGTCAACATCAAAATACACACTGACAACTGACTATATGTCAATAGTCAGACGGCCGTTGCTAGGTGATTCACATCACGTCTTTAAAATAAAATAACAGTGAATTATGGATTTCTGGTTCTGTGATTGGTCGACAAGAGTGAATTATTAATCATAATTTAGTGCCGTGATATAATTCATCGCAAAAATTTAAATAATTGGAATATATTTATACAGGAGTAGAGAAATATATAGAAAAATTATAATAAAATCTTAAATGTATCACATGGATATACGAGTATGCAAAATTTTCTTTACGAAACGCATCTTAAAATTATGAAGTTTGTTTCTCTCCCAAGTATTTTTGTTTGTTTACCAGATTTCTCTACGTTCGTGAAAACCAGCTTTAGTTCTAGCATATTCCACAACCTATGTTCTGGTGAATTTGATAAATACAAGTGCAAATATTTGCTGTAAGATTTAGGAGGGTTTTATGTCTTGGGTGTGAGCAGCTGGTGGAGGGTTAATATAAACGATGTGGTGGTCGTGTCGTGTAGTGTAGGGTTTTACCCTGGTCCCGGTGAAGTGCGAACAGCGAGTTCGTGAGAGGGAGCGAGAGCGAGCTACTACCTGGAGCGGGAAGCCACGAGAGGATGGCGCCCACGACCGGCACCCAGAGCATTCTTGATCCTAGAACAAAACAAACAACATCAAAAATAGACATCTTGTCTGTAAATAAAGAACAGGCAGAAGAAGTCATTTGTACTTAAAACTTATTTTTAACTTGTACCTAAACAGTAATGGGATCCCTTAATTTTTTTATGAAACTTTATCTAAATTAAAAACTATCTGCAATATTAAATAGTCTTAATTGTTATTCATAAAGCCGCAATGATTTAAAAAAAAAATTGTAACACCAGAGTTGCCGTGTGTTGTGGATTTCAAACAGTGGGATTCTAAATAATTCTAGTTCTATATAATTATTTAGAAAATTAATTAAATGGAACTAAAATAACTTTTCGTGGTAAACAATTAAAATATACATGAATACCATTTATTTTAGGTAGAAACATAAATAAACTGTAAGATTATTTTAGTCAAATGTTATAAATATTTCCGACGACCACTACAAAAAGTACATAAATTCACATGTTAAACTATTACTGAAAGTTAATCATTGCATATCACTAGCAAAGCTGTGTGATATGAAAGCTCGTTAGCCAATCAGATGCGTCCGCAACTGTGTGATATGATTTTATCACACGCTGCGATAACTGAGCAACTTAACCTAAAAATTTGTATTTAAAAGTTTGGTAATTTACGAATACGAATTTAGAAGGTTGGAATGATGTTAACGTAATCTGTTTTAATATTTTTATGTAAATTATATATCGTGTACAATATATGCTAAAAGGGTATTTCACACGAGTGTGAAATATCCAAATTTCAGCAGTAGTTATTGAATTTATTGTTAATCTATGCCATTCAACATGTCCTTAATTTCGTTATGTCGAACTAACTACGTGATTTATTGTCATGCGAATTCTCAAACAAGTGTGATTTGTGTTATTCGGTTACGAATTCAAAATAAAACAGTAATTTTTAAATTAGTTGCCAACCATTTGATACTTCGACATTCTGACAGATCAATAATAAAAGAAGTACAAAGAATTTAGAATAGAATAGATGTGTGAGAGAGAAGCACAGAATAACATGTACTTTGAAGACGTCAGAATTGCTATCTTTAAAACTCAAATACCTTAAAATTAATAATATTTTTTTAAACGTCTGTTATATCTTTGGGTCTAGTTATAATACACAAGAGTTATTTTCCATTTTGTGACTTTATTGTAACAAAAAAATAAACTTAAACCGTGTCTGAGTGAAAAGGATGAAACGTAGCTTAAACATGCACTAATTCATTATTTATTACTCGCAAAATATAGTGGAATAAAAGTGAGCGAACACCGCTGAAAAAATCTAAATGAAAATACGGTCCGTTATTCCAATCTCCATGTAAAAACTAAAACTTTCATTATTTCTAAATCTAAATATCAACACGCAAACAAACTACTAATACATTTACCGCGTTGCCTAGATGTCAAACAATCACCCAATCATACACAACGCAAAAACAAAAAACCGAATCAAACAATAGAATCGCAAAAAACAAACAAAGCGCTGCGATGTTGACCTCCAGTCCCAACAAATGGTTCGACATTAACATCAGCGAAATTTAAAATGTGCGCTCGACGGCGACCGCGAGCGTATGTGCAATTAATACAATCAGCCACGGACGTTAATTACGCGGAATAAAATTGCAAGTTACAGGCCGTAAAACTCGACTATTAATCGGGGAAAACGCCGTGTTTTGTGGTGTGTTTACGACGCACGATCGCAGATGAATTTTAAGGTTAGGTCACCATGTTTTGCTAATCGCAGCAACACCGTTTTGTTCCTCACTTTGTTACCTATTACCTATAACTTTCAATGTGTATTTTAGGATAGCCGCGATTTTAATACTATTGTTACCTCCCGCCTATTTCTACCTCTAGTAAGGGAGGTACTGTTTTTGGTCAAATAATTGAGTAGTGAGTTTTCAATGAATAAGTACGTTTTAAAGACCCTGCAATACGATTTTACTATTTTCGCCATGATGTCTGTATGTATGTATGTATATGTGTATGTAGTCTTGTGACGATTTTTTCGTCTCGCATAACTCAAATACTATAATACCAAAAAATACAATTTTGTGTATTTTTGCTTCCTGTATTTATATGAAGACCTGATTAGATTTTGGATAAATTTAGTCAACCGGAAGTAGCAGTTTACTAGAAGCCCTTAAATTTAATTACTCAACAATTTATGTTATTTTGAAAATTGTAGAATATTAAATTTTACATCTGTTTTAATTACACTAATTTTATTAATTTTTATTAGATTTAGAGATAATAAAATATAAAGAAATTAAATTTCATAAATCTTGCATTCCATGTACACCATGGAAACACTTATATAGTATATTATACAACGAGCATGGAATGATACTCATTTCTTACGAGGCGAATACTGCAAATCATACGAGTATGAAATGGACATTCCATGCGAGTTGTACACTATACTTTTTCTACGACCACGATCTAATTCATTTAATATTAATAAAAAAATTGTCTCGCTTTCATCATTTCAATATTTGACAATTCTAAATAAGTATCCTAGCAATGGCACCTGTACTTAAATGAGCTGACCTGTATTGAAATACTCACAAAACAAATTCATTTCGCACGATGCTCGCAATGTACCTCATATCCCTAAGCAACAACAAACATACAATGAGCAAAATTTCTAATTTGTTTATGAAATGTGACACATATTGTGATTGAGAAGCTGTTTCCTTAGTGAAATATATGTCAAAAAATTAAATAAATATACGAAAGAAAATTAAATTTCACAAATATAAATAGAAAATAAACAAATAGAAAGATATATTTCTGTATCATCAAATACTATTTTGAACTGTTAGAGTTTTATTGGGCGGTAGGTTATGTGCTGACCACATCAGATTTTTTTTGTATTGCTGTAAATAAATAAAAATAAAATATAAATATAAAAGTTGTTCAGAATTTAAATGCATGCAATAAAGCCCATATGGTTACCAAAATGTTAATATTTTACAATATATCGATAAATTAAATTTAATATTTATGAAAAATTATAATACAACCATGGAAAATTAAACAGAAAGCGAAAAATATTTGACTTTTCAGAAAACAGATTTAGATTTATTTATTACAGTGTTGTATTGTTTCCTATAGGAATTACATGAAATATTGAAATGATATAATAGGAATTTGGAAAATAATTTCTGTCTGGTAAATAAATTAATAACCCTAATTGTTTTATGAAATGTCAAACATATTTTGTTTTTGGTTAATTTCCATGGCCGTGTTACAATTTTCCTAATGAATATTAATACGTTGTTTATTTTAATAAATTTAAAATTTCTGCTGAATGTTGTAAAAGCGGGCAATATAATAAAATTATAAACAACAATTAATATTTGCTGGAAAATAAATATAAACCCAACAGAAATTTACATAAATAAATATTTAGAATAAATTATTTAAACACAAAAAACTCACACAAACAAAAAGAAATTTGCAAACTTATCAACACGAGATATCATCAAATATATTTCACTAATATCACATTAATAATTCATTATCTACTAACTTAGTTGTTAGTACACGCTATTAAGATAAATTATTAATTAAAACTTCGTATTTACATATAAAACTACAGTATAGTTTTTACAGCACTACGTTTACCGGTTTTAAAAACACATTTCAACATCTATAGTTGCTGTAAATCATCTTGACCGTGTGTACATTTGTACTTTCATAGCTATTTGATGATGGCATTAACACGGTATGATAATACACCTATATCTAGTCAATCGGATATAGAACAAATATCAATATTAAATATTTGTTAATGTAGAAAATTAGTTATTTATATTAGTTTAGGAGCTCAGTTATTAAGACTAAAAAAATTATTTTATTTTTGGTTTTTAGTTTCTTTTTTTGTTAAAAAGTTTTTATTTTTTAAATTTTTAATGGCTATCTATTTTTCTAACCTTAGAAGTGGAAAGAAAGAATCATCGTTACGGATAACCCAGTACATTTAGGGGTAGAATATGTTTTTCAATTTTAAATGGAACTAACTTCGAGGTATACCCTATTCAATAAAAGAAAAAATTCCTCAAAATTGGACTACTCTGTAAAAAGTTATGCGTGGTCATACGTAAAAAGTATACGCGTCGACTCTAAAGTTAAAAATATTATATAAATTAAATATCAGCGTACGTACGTAATTACACATTCTTTCATGTACTACTATAAATATTACTACGCCAAGTTAACTAAAATAGTAGCACAGAATTTTACGTCAAACTTGAATTACAAAGCTAAAATAATAAACAAATTATTCTATAATACTGTTGGTGAATTTATTTATTATTTACCTTTGATAATAATTTATCGGATTTAATGCAGATCACATGCAGAACATGTCTAAGAATATATATAAATAAAAAAAATATATATAAGCAAATATGACACTTTGACAGTACTTTTGTTATCTCAGCCATCCCCGTTGCAGCAGCTAGCTGACGTTTTATAAATACATAATGCTATTTATTTATGTTTTTAATTAATATTTTAACGATTTCGGAATAAATATAATGTATACCTCGGCAAGTATCATATGGTTCATTCCTAATAAAAAATTATACTTTAGTATCTTGATATACACTTTATTATTATAGTTATTAACTTTACAAGTGGGCATAGTGAGGAATTACCCACGAGATAAATTTTAGTACACGATGCCGAAGACTGAGTGTGATAATTTTATCGAGTGGGTAATTCCACTTTGCCCACGTGTGAAATATAACGCTTTATCCAACACCTCTAAATGAATGCAAAATTTATTAAAAAAATATTATATGACAGTGACATATGATTTAAATTTTCTAAATTAAAATGTCAATCGCAGTGGTTACCAAGGTGTTGGTGTGTTATTATTATTGTTATAAATAAAGTGACTTTTCTCAAAATTATACCCACTACTGAGTAATCTGTTACTTTGCTTGTTTAAAATCGCCATATTTATAAAGCATTTATTGAGAGGTGTTGGATAAAATTATTTTTTGGTATATTTCGTAGAAAAGTAAAATAGCAATAGCGTATTTAGCGCTGTGCAAAGCGGCAGAAGTTTGTGGTGTTTGCTTTGCTCAGTTGAGCTCCAGGTGTGTTTTCGTTTTTTACCACAAGGCGGCGCGGTAATCCGACGTGACAGGGTCATGTTTACTCACGAAGTTATCACGCATTCTACTCGCTGATAAAGATATAGGTTGAGGCCCTTTTGACACACTTATACTAATTCTATACGAGAGTAAATACTGGATTTTTTCGGCTCACAATAGTAAATATTGTTGTACCCGTTTCATGAACAATGCAACTCGGTTTCTGGAATCGGTTTTATTGTTTGTTTATAAATTTACAACCATTTTTATAAAGACAAGCTTTTGTTGTTAAATAGGCCAGATAAAAATGTAAATATTATAATAATTAGCAACTGCTATGTGGGTTTAAGTTTCTATTTCTGCAATCGCAAAAATACAACTCATATAATTATTTATTATTTGAGAAAATTACCAATTAACATTTCCGTCATTTTTTTCGGTACCAGATCGAGTTGAATTATAAATATTAATATCAAAACATGCAGACATTCTTCCTCTACAATAAACTATTTAACTTTTTAATATAAAAGATCGAAATGTGCCAATAAAAGTTACGAGTAGAATAACACATGGCTTCCTTTGTTTTATAATCAAAATTTGTTACTATTTCTATTTACTTGTTTATGTTGTTCATTTTAGTACAAAATTTACAGAACTTAAACCAAAAACATATTTGGGATTTGACGGTTGGTATTATTATATTTAAAATATGTAATAATTTCTTTGTGCACTTGGAAGAATGCAACGGTGGTGGTATTTTTATAGTCAAATCAAGTAGTTCTGAGAACAAACGATGTTTAGCCTATTGTTTTGTTTATGTTCATAATATTTAATTACTGTTAACCTTGACATTAAAATAAAAATTGTGCGTGCGTGTACTACATATGAAATCACGCGTGAAACCAGCGAACACAAAAAGCTTTTCTTGTGAAATTCATTGTTAAGTTTTTAAATAGAAAAAGTGAAGTTTGTATTAACTTTTTATGCAATATTCATAAACAAGTTACAAATACAGCTAAACCAAGGAGGTGTGGCTCTGGATGTAAAATAAATTTGATATTTCAAATTAGCACAGTTTTTAAAACAAAATGTATTTTGAATTGTCAATATGCGTACTTTATTCACAACACTCGTTGTCAGCACTTTTGATCTTTATGTCGCATCGACCGTTGACCTAGAGCCGATTGGCCATATTGCCAGTAGCTGCACACGGCATTAAATTTGAATTGCTGACAGTTGCAAATGGGATAAAATCTAAAAATATAATTTCACCTACACTACAATATTTCATGATACAAATAAGTTTTTCTCTCGGTTTTGCACTTATTTTATGAACTTAACATGAAAGAAATACTGTGGCTTGATATTTAACAGATATAACTGACATACTATACTCTTTTTTCTATGGTTACTAAGTTATCAGCGGACAATGAGCGGCCATCTTTTTGGTAGCGCACCACTGAAATATTGGGATCATAAAATATTTTTTCTACAATCACTACTGAAAATTTCACTTTCTCCACACTAAACTAAGCTTGAAAATTGTATATTTTGCAGTCGTGTGGAATAGTATGCGCAATTATTCCACACGCAAGTGTGACCATCTTACTAATAATATAATATTGTATGATATTAATATGTCAAGTATTATTGCATTTATATACCGTAAAATAATTCATAATAATTATAAATCTTCATTTTAAACATTGAGGTTACAAAGAAAATAAAATATTATTTTTTTATTCAAATATCTCTTTAATTTAGCTTCATGTTTTAATCATAAACGTCAAATAGTTTGATTTTGAGATGTCATTTCTTGTTCCTGAAGGGTAAGAATTATTATTATTAAATCTTGACAAAAATGTGATCGTAGAAAGTGTACAACTCGTGCAGAATTACCTATTTCACAAATAAATCAATAAATATATCATCACGCCTTTTACACATTATGGATGTGGCACTCTGCTTACGCAGATTTAAATAAGTGATATATTTTTGCCAATGAAATACGGTTACCAGCCGTCAAGTCATAGCCTCCAAAGTTGTTTCACGCTCGTGTGATTTCAGCACTTGACTTCGTTTCGTGATAAAACTCTCACAACTCGCGTGAAATATATAACTTTCTGTACTTGTTGCACAATATACAATTTTTCACGTCCTTGGAAGAAACTCGGTTTCTATGATATCAAAATCATAACAGAAACAGTCAATTTCATATCTTTATCCCGTCGTGAGGGAAAGTGGTCAAATAATGTGAAAAATCATAAATTATATTATATTTCAAATAATTTTGAAAAACATAAAAACCATAATAAATATTGGGGTCGCAAAAAATAGTATATACACCGCAGGAGAGAAATGTATTTTTTTCCTGGTCGTATTGTAGCCCTCGCCTGCGGCATGTGCTTCAATTTACTCTACATTTCTTTCCCTCAATGTATAAGCTACAATGTCGTTACTGTATGAATTCCGTTGATTCTCTCTGTAAATTTCTTAGTGATGTTATAATTTCTTAAACGAAAATATAGTGTGACACCTACAAGATCTATAAATCCAGTAGGCTGACAGTTATAGCTTCATTTGTCTCAAAACGAACCTATATATGCCACGCAACATATATTTATTCCCATGTCAACATTCATTCAGAACCATAACAAACAACTTCCTATACTAATTACGTTTTCGTCCATCGATACCAGCATTAAGTGGACCAATAGATTAACAGTTGCCGCCTGCGGCCTTGCCGCGCATTCAAAACCGTGTTTACAATAACACCCGAAGGTTTTTCGTGCTAAATTCACTGAAAATCATAATTGATCGGTGTGTGTTAATGACAAGTGAAGATCGTTGAGAGCTCATTGCGTATTCTGCTCGTGGATGACTCGATGCTGAAGAGAAAACATTCAATTATCGGATGGGCACCGCCTACTAGCGCTGCTATCTTTTTGCGACAGCCCAGATGTCGCAGGTGCTGCGATACTTCGGATAATAATATTTTTACTTTAATAACACACTTGTTTTATGGCAGTTGCCATTTAAATTTACCCCTGTAGTGGTTTACCTACCGTGTATTTATTTATTTTATTAGAAAAAAAAATCGTATGTGGTCAGCACATAACCTCCCGCCCAATACTATTCTTAAACGGTACAAAATAGTATTTGATGATACAGAAACATACCTTCTTATTTGTTTATTTTCTATTTATATTTGAGAAATTAAATTTTCTTTCGTATATTTATTTAATTTTTTGACACATATTTCACTAAGAAAACAGCTTCACAATCACAATGACATGTGTCACATTTCGTAAAAAATTAAAACATTTTAAATGTTTCCATGGTGTACTAGGAACGAAAGATTTGTGAAATCTAATTTTTTTATATTTTATTATCTCTAAATCTAATGAAAATTAATAAAATTAGTGTAATCAAAATACATGTAAAATTAAATATTCTTCAACTTTCAAAATAACATAATTTGTTGAAAAAGAAAATTTAACTGTGTTTTTCACGAAAAACTGTTAAGGGCTTCAAGTAAACTGCTACTTCCGGTTGACCAATTTTATCCAAAATCTAATCAGCTTTTTATTAAATATAAGAAGCAATAATTAACAAAATTGTATTTTTTGGTATTATAGCATTTGAGTTATGCGAGACGAAAACATTGCCACAGACTACACACACACACACACACACACATACTTACATACATACATACATACATACATACAGACATCATGGTGAAAATAGTAAAATCGTATTGTAGGGACCCTAAAACGTGCTTATTCACTGAAAACTTAGTACCCAATTTTTTGACCAAAAACAATACCTCCCGTATCTAGAGGTAAGCGGGAGGTAAAAATCATGGCTACGCCACTGGGTTCGCAGACAATTACACGGCTATAATTTCATCTAAATTCGCTGTGACAATTTCCAAAACAGTTATATAAATTTCGCTAATTAGTCAACAAAAACCACTATCATAACATCACATTCTTTTGTGGAAGCATTTTGTTCGCAAACCTTCAAAAATATCTTCCATTCTCATCTTTTAACGATTTTACGAGACAAGAAGAGATGCTATCAGGTGCATGAATGGTTAACAGCTCGGCTGACGACACTATGGCAAGGAAATTGGCTAAATTATCTGGATATTTAGCCGGTGAATCCAACGCAGCTCATTTGAATTTTAATTTAAGTTTTTAATTAGCCACATTTCGCGAATTCTGTTTTATGTGTTTGTGTGGACGCTAATTAATGATGTGTTGATTTTTTTGACTGAACAGTTATAAATATAAATCATTAATAGAATTTGTGTGGTATTTTTATTACATTTTTGAAAGATTTGTTAGTATTTCAAAATTGAGAAAAGCTTAGAGGAATTAATCATGATTTATTTGGAAACTAACGTTAATATAAACATAAATAACAATAATAAATATAGGTTCTTGCGTAAAAGACAAAAAAGGAATGTTTATGTTGTTTCTCTCCAGTTTGATTTAATGATAATTATTATTTTTAATTACACATAATGAGGTTTGTGTTTGCG
Organism: Poecilus cupreus; assembly: GCA_963942605.1. Classification (NCBI taxonomy): domain Eukaryota; kingdom Metazoa; phylum Arthropoda; class Insecta; order Coleoptera; family Carabidae; genus Poecilus; species Poecilus cupreus. Next base: position 35,515,480 of record OZ012717.1, read on the forward strand.
AATTACAAACAAAAAGAAAATAAACACCCGGCTATCCCAGTTTACATGCCACTTTCATGAGACTTCGGATTAGCAAAAAATACTAGGCCACATATCAAATCAATTGTCGTGTCAGATTGGCGAGTGAACGTTTTTTGCTTGCATTTTTAAACGAACCGCGAAATGAGAGCCATGCATTCAGGCACGCGGCTAAACTGTGTGCAATTTGATAGTTAAAAGTGACGAGATTCGCAAAAACGCGAGCTGAAGACGAAGACTCTTCTTTTTTATGCTGGCCTGTATTTTGATTGAAAGTCCTCATTTCGCCAACTAGTTCTGTTCGTCAAGAAATATTGTTTTACGAGTTTCTGACACATTGTTGGCGAGACTTTTGTTGTACATTTTGTAGCCCTTTTAATCTCCATTAGATTGTGTTTACAGGGTGGTGAATCGATGGACGCACATTTTTGATATGTTTAATTATTGGCTATTTTATATCAAAAAGTTAAATAATTAATTGTACTGGAAAAATTTCTGTATTTATTTTCTATTAATATTTATAATTTTTGACAAAGTGTTTGTAGTCGGTACTTGGTGGAACATGATGAATATATAAAATTAATAAAATACACACACTTGGTTTGTCCACAAATTTTTTTATTTATAATTTTACTCTACGTGGAACCGGAAATATGGCGGAAATGTTTATTGGTAAAGAGTATAAATATACTATAGTGTCGTTACTGTATGAACTATTTAAATCGTATTCTAGGGACCCTAAAACGTGCTCATCTATTGAAAACTCACTACCGAATTTTTAGCATACCTCCCTTACAGAATGTGGAGTAAAACAGTGCGGTAACGCAGTACGCTAACTAGTGGTAGAAAGCTGAACTAACCACAAGGTACATAAATTTCATTGTATTTTGAAATTAATTGTTATTTTTAAAAAATTAATAACAATAGTAGTCATGTTAAAAGTATTCCAAAGTAAGTATTACATTTGTTTAAACCGTATTATTTAAATAAGATGTAAAAATGAAAGGTACATTGTATTTTTGTATTATAGGCTAAGATTGTATTTTCTCCAAAGAAACCTATAAAAATAGGAAAATTTGCAATGTGTATGGCAACAGTTCTGCTGTCAATAAAAACATACTACTTAAAGAACGCATTCGCTATCATAAGATATTTTACAAAATTAATTTGACGTATACCTTATGAGTATTGTGATCAACGCCATCTCTTGATAATTTGGAAGTCCAATAACAACGGTTCTTATTGTAGCAGCCTGCTAACGTTCTATCCTTTATATACTTCTCAAACTGGCACCTAATTTTCACAACAGTTATACGTCGTTCATGCTTCTTCATCCACACCCAACATTCAGAACTATACATCAATGTAGGCACTAACACACCATTATAATCAAGCATCTCTAGATACATTCACGTTTCGAGCAAATGCACCCAGAGCACCCAATACGCCCATCCCTCAAAACCAGTTTTCCAGTTTAATTATTCCACAACTATGAGATGGACTAGTCATTTGTTTATCAAGTGCATTGTCATGGCATCGTATGCGGTCCGTCACCGCCACTGGCCCGATCCTCAATTATGTTAGTTACGTAGTAAATCTGGGTCACTAGATCGTTTTGTTCGAGTTTGAATTTTTAATTTTCGGTGACAAATTTTGATAAATTTGATTCCCGAGCTCCACTTCTGATTGACCTGTTTGGAACAATGGCACAGCTTTCACGTGGCGACGATGGCGGAGCGATTTTGTTTAAAAAACAAAAAATTCGTTCTGCCCGTCTGGGGCACAACAATGCATATTTGCTCCGATTTTTTGTCTATTCAAACCCACACAACCGTTTAGTTTAATAAGCACTTAACCACACACTTTTTATGCCGACTGTTGCACTGATTCTTTTTTGGCGGCTTCGCTATTCTTTTTCTTTATACAGGGTTGTAAAAACACTCCTTGATAAGGTAGTTCAATTGTAAAAAGGTATTACCACTACAGGGTGTAATAATTAAATAAAACCATAGTGTATTTATCAATTTAACAATTTATTTCACATAATATAGTTTATACAACAACGTAATAAGTTTAGAAATTTAATTGATAGTGGATGTATATTCTTGATATCATTTCTGAGGTACAAGTAATTAAAATCAACTATGAAATTTCAAGTAGAACATACTACATATTTCACAAATTTCAAAAGTACGTCAAATTTGCTGCTCAATCAAATAAAGTAATCATATACAGTAGTCTAAATAATCCGGATTCGATTTTTACCTCCCGCCACATCCTGTAAGAGAGGTATAGGAATCATGCTAAAAATACGATAGTGAGATTTCAGTGGTTGAGCACGTTTTAAGGTTTCTAGAATACGATTTTAATAGTTTCGCAATGATGTCTGTGTGTGTTTCTATCTGTCTGTCTGTGTGGATTTCTTGAGTTACGGTTTCTCAAAAACTACTAAATTGAAAATTTTTATATTTTGTATAATATCAATTGTATCCCTTTTGGAAGAGCTGATTTGTATTTGGTGATAATCCAATAACCGGAAATGGTAGTTTACTTGAAGCCCTATCAAGTTATTTTCAAATAATATGAGAATAATGTTTCAAATATTATTATCTACAATTATTCTTTGTAACATGTTTATCTTACTATTATTATTTACGAATTCCAACACGTTAAAGAAAAAATATGTTTTGATAAAAACAAAATAATGGTTAAAAATTGGAAAAATTTCATTTTTTTACATGTGTGATAATTGAAAACTCAATTTTTTTTAAGGGATGAACGTGTCTTGGTAGTGGTAGTCCGTGTTTCTGCATTGTTCGATAAGAAATCTATGGCGTCCATAACAGATTTTTTAAATTTAGTTTATACTTAAAATAATTAATTATCAACATGCAACATTTAGAACCATACATCAATGTAGTCACTAACACACCATTATAAACGCTCAATCGAGCATCTCTAGATACATTCACATTTCGAGCAAATGTACCCAGAGCACTCAATACCTTGCACCCTACAGACACCCGCCTTTCAATCTCCCGGTCAATACGTACATACATCCCTCGAATACATACCACTCAAATATACAAATTCTCATTTGTTCCAATCTCATATCATCAGTTTTTTTTAAATATTTTGAATGCAAGACAGAGAGTCATATATATCATTAGTAAAGCCTGGTAAAATTAAGAGTGCTAAATTTTTTTAGTATTATTATACTAGCTAGGGTTAATAGATGATGTATATAAACTCGAAACGTTCCAAATATGAGTTGGTTTTCGTTTATTCTAATATTATGTATTTGTTGAACAATCTCCCATGTAAAAGTGTCATACAATCAAAGGCACAAATCTTCTAACACTTATTCAAAGATAAAAGCATCAAGTTCTTCGGGTGCAGGCACCGTGAAGCCAAGCCATCAGAGCAAACATCTACCATACACTTTAACACTCCAGCGTTCTCAGCATCAGCGGTCGCTGTATTTACATGGCTACTGTCTGCTGTATCTACCGCCGCGCACTGTTGACTGCGCCTTATCCAAATCGATTTAGATAAACATGAACTCCACACGCAGACATCGTGGGTGGCTGCTGATGGTGTAGGAGCTGTGAAGATCAGTAAAAGTGTGTGAGGCTTTACTCATCCTTGAAGTCAGGTGTAGGGTGTAATAAAAACAGCTATGGTTATTTGAAATAAATAACGTCCAACATTACTCACGCAGTGAGAGAATAATAGAGAAGTCACGTAGAAAATAATTACTGATTAAGTTCACTAAAGTCTTTGTTATAAATGTCTCTGGACTTCTTCGGAATTAAATTCAGACATCTCCTTGTGATATTTAAGGGTATTTTCACATTTTCATTTATTTTTTACGTGTTTACAATTTACAATGACAGATCACAAACTATCATTTCATGACTACTTTAGGCGATTAAGACTGGCACTGGTTACTTGCGGGTTACGTGTTTGGTTGGTTTCAAACAATGACGTCACACTGACCGAACGGTTACTGAAAACGCGCGGTAGATTTTGACAGGAAACATGAAAAATATGACAGCATACTAGTTTGAAGTCACAATTAAGTGAAATTCAACCAATCAGAATACCAAAACTGTCACCGTTTACAGACGACGTCATATAAATGTCAGTCGAAATCAATTGGTTACTCTATTTACTAACCATTCCTGTGACCAAGTACTAACCGGTGCCAGTCGAAATCGCCTTTTGTAATTTCTATATTTCATAAATACCATATGAAATGTCTTGTCAGTGTCAAACAAAAAACGAAAATATACAAACGATTTAAGATGTTTTAAGACTGGTGTTGGATTAAATGGTGAATTGCACTCAGCGTGGAATGCAAAATAGTCACTCAAGAAAAGTAGCCACTCACCCTTCGGGTTTTTCTTTCGTGACTAAGATTCCACACTGTACAATAAATTACTATTGACAAAAAATTAAAGCGATGGAAACACAAACTGAAAAGCGAACAATAAAATATACCTTTTTAGTCTTAATAACAAAGCTCCTCCTAAACTGATGTAAGGAACTAGTTTTTAGTCGGCGTTCGTAGATTGTTTGTTTGACACAGACTCAAAATTTTTTGACTAGCTATTTTTCTACCCTTAGGGGTTGAATTTTCTTTCAATTTAAATGGAATCAACTTTGGGATATACCATATTCAATAAAATTTTAAAAATTAAAATTGGACTATTCTGTAAAACGTTATGCTTTGTCATACATTAAAAAAGTATATATGTGTCAACTTAGAACCTCGCCGTTTTTTTTCGACAGTTAAAAAACCTCTTTTTCTACGACTATTGAATAATGCGTTCATTTCATGTGTGTTTCTTGATAAATAATAATATACATAATTCACGGTTATTTTAAAGATGCGAATCACCAAGCAACGGCCGTCTGACAATTGACGTGTAGTCAGTTGTCATTTCGATCATTTTCAAAAGTGATTTCCGAATGTACAGTAGTAGAAAAAGTATTGTATTATATTCGGGATTATGGTCATTATTCACTCGAACGATTTGCATCAATAACGACTTTCATAATCCCTCATATAATAATATACTATTAAACTAGTGCAACTTTCGGCTGAAAAAATATACGCTGAAACATTTCATAGCAATTTACTTTACACTTTACGGAAGCGAATTCCCGTGTCGATCAGACGAACTATACTTTCATTTATTTATTCTCATTGTTGGCAACACCCGGTATACATAATGAGTGCACGTAGCAAGCACCGCGATCTCGCGGCAGCACTGTCCATGATGGATTGCTCGGCATCTGTCAATAATTCCTACCTGAAGCTGTTTTATTTGATTGGCTACTTTACAGTGTTTGTTGTCCATCAGTTGTGACAAGGGGAGTTGTTTTGGTTCTTTGAATGTTAATGAGAAATTCTACAGCCTGATTTTGGTTCCGGTTGTTATAAGCTATTTCATTTATTTATTTAGTATAACTACCCTTTAGAACACATATGGCAAAACGAAGCAGGTTAACTAAACTTATTAAGAGTGTTTGATAATTTCTTAAATTGTAATTGAACATCTACAGGATTTAGTAACATAAATGTGACACTTTCTATAAATATTTGCTAATGAGTGCGAATTTATTTCGTGCACGATAACTCAAAACATAATGCCGACATTACTTACAAATTTCATATTTACGATTTAAATATTTATATTACAAACTGATTAGATTTTGATATCAATCCAATAACTCAAAGTGGTAGTTTACTAGGCTACTTTTCAGGTTTATTGACAATATCTCAGTAAATAATTGAGTTAGAATAAATTTTGTTATAACAAAAAAGATGCAGAATAATATTAGCTACAATTTTTATTTGAAACTTTTTTCTCTATCTTGTACCGCTTAGAAGTTGTTTTAGCGAAAGGTGAAAAAGTTTGGAGACTTCAATACATGGACAAGCGAGAAACATTTCACTTTACTTTGGTAACCTGAATAAATACGAGATAAAATGGGCGTGGAGATAACAAAACATTTCACTTTGTTAACAACACTTTTACTAACAGCTTTGAGTGTTGTTACCATTAAGATAATATTTAAATAACATTTAACAAATTGACATATGATGGAATGTTTTCTACGAGTATATCTTCAGGACGGATAATATATTCATATAGATATAGATTCAAAAAAATTATACCGAATGTATAGAATTGAAAAGTGGAATATAAAGATTTCAATGCTATTTTAACTGATGCATACATTTTTAAATTCTAAACAATTTTTGTAATTACCTACACCTTTACTGTAAAGTGAATAGGTAAAAATTTACAGCAATATCAAAAAAATCTGGTGTGGACACCACACTACTTTCTTAAACATATAAAACCAACTAAACACGTATGACTTGTTCTTTGCGTATGACTTGATTTTAACAATTATTTGACATACAAATGTTAGTTAGACAAGTTTAATTTTTTGATCTCATTGTAACTATGATTTTATTTTGAAATAGATACTTACTAATTAATATCTAGTCTTTAGAACTTTCTAACTAATATTACAAATATTGCATTTATAATATTGCAAACACATATTTTTGACACTTCACAATTATTTGACACATAAATGTAAAAATGTTTTAGTTTTTGTTCCCATTGTAACTCAGATTATTGAAATATATTATTAAACATTAGAAGCAAGTACAAGAAAAGTGCAAATAACATTTTATATGCCAAATATTTTTGCTAACATTTTTCATTTGAAACTTTTTTCACAGCTGATTCTATTTCTGAAAAAATGGAATTTATTGTATTGTGAGTCAATTTCATTCAAAATCAACTCAGCTCTTCATATTTTCATGAAACTTATAAATTTCAAGTTTCGTTTACATATCTTGTCTCGTTCATGAGATATTGCGCACACGGACATCCATCCATCCATTCTTACACACAAACATCATTGAGAAATTTGTCTTAACGGATTCAGTGGACGTCAAAATATGTATCTCCGCAAAAATCTCGTCAGCGATTTTTTTCTTGATTCCAATACTTCCTTATACTTTGTATATAGACAGTATAAAAATTGCATTGAAATCCTTATTTCACATTTCAATTCTACAGGCGATGCTATATTTATTTATGTTTCAAAATTTGTTTGTAATAGAATGTATGTTTAATTTTACATTTTTTATGTGTTACAGATCCCTACCTGACCGATTCTCAAAGATTTTCTCATATATAATGGTGAGTGAAAATCAAAAATGTAATTTACTCAATTTTGTTATTTGTTATATTATTACCTCCGTTGAAAATATCATTTAGAACAGCATTCCCCATTAGTCACAATAATAACTATTAACCCTCCTCCCGGCAATAAATAAAAAAATTATTATTGCACATCATAAAACACGTCAACATATTATAAATATATCTAGTTTTATAGCTATTCGCGAGTAGCGCATATCGCTAACTGTCATCTCATAGTGATAGATGTTTCGCAAGTTTTTTTCAATCATACATTATGTGTTTAATGTTCTGTACCACTTACAAATGCCAGTGTTGATTAGAACTTGAGATATTCGAACAGATAACGTATGTATCATCTTACCTATAATAACTACCTGGAAATTGATTAAGATATGTTCAGATCTTTTATTTATCGATTTTGCGAATTAATTTATACCACCGCATACCATATGACTTATCGAATATATTCACTTATACGAGCCCAACCTCGAATGAATTCGTACCACCTGAAAAATATGCTATAAGCAAATATAATTATTATTTTATCATCTATGTATTGCACTGAACTCGAAGATAATTTTTCCATAGATATATTGTACAAGATTTATTGTTTTAATGGGATCACAATACTTTTTCGTAAATCCGCACCTAACGCAATTCCACGAACTAAAATAAAAATATTTTTCAACCAAATTTATAACATTGAATGTGCAATGATTAAAAATAACATTCAATTACTTGTTGATTAGATTTTTCCATGGGGCAATAAATCTGTTTTAATGTAAATATGTTTATCTGCGCCCGTGAGTTTAATGTCATTTATCCCACTCATTTTGCGGGTGTTAAGAGTTTCATTGCCGCACTCGTTTTCATTAACGTACTATTAACGTACTATTTATTATAAATGTTGATAATACAATATTTACAATTTTTAAAATTAATTAATTTAATTAAAATATGTTCTTCTATATCCGACGAAATACTTTCTAAATCACTCATTTTTACGAAATGTTTCAAAATAATTATGAAAAACAACTACATAATTATTTAATGTCAAATTGTGGTTGTCATGGATTAAAAACATTTTTACAGCAACTACTTGGATTAATTTTCTACTTGTCAAAAAAGAAGTAAAATTATTTTATCCAACACCTCTCAATAAATGCTCTATAACTATAACGATTTTAAACAAGGAAAATAACAGATTACCCACTAGTGGGTATAATTTTGAGGATAGTCACTAGTGAGTATTTTTTTATTTATAACAATAATAATAACACACAACACCTTGGTAACTACTTCGATTGACATTTTAATTTTAAAATTTAAAGCATATGTCACTGTCAAATAATATTTCTTTAATAAATTTTTCATTTATTAAGAGGTGTTGGATAAAACGTTATACTTCACACGTGGGCAAAGTAAGGAATTACCCACGAGAGAAATTTTAGCATACGTAGCCGAAGGCTGAGTGTGATAATTTTAATAACTATTAATTTTTTAAGTTGAAGTTTACTTTTCCTACGTGGTACACATACTTTTTTTTCGATCGGTTTATATTCAATAATTAGTTATTTTAAATTTCATTTATAAATGTCAGACAACGAACAAGACATAAAAATATTGCGTTGTTTTGATAAAAATATCTGAGTATAGCGTTTCCATGGTTTGTTTATTTATTTTCACAAGCGTCAAATTTATTTGAAAAGCTAAATCGTACGGAAATACTTTGACAATGTCCGGAAAAGATATTCCCGTACTGTTATTTACCACAACCTAGCAACGAAACTAAAATACCGGATTAATGCACTTTGTGGTTCGGAAACCCACCGGAAAATAGTCAGTTTTCGTTTGATCGAAAAAGAAAAATTATATAATACACGTTTAATAATGCATTATTAATTAATTATATTATTTGACGCAGGTTAATTATTTCTAAACTGCGCATAAAATATTATTATAAGGGAAAATATCTCAAAAAATAATATTGTCAGAGTGTGCTGAATCTTAAAGAGATTAAATCTGATCTCAAATTTCAATTTGTTGTTCTTTTTAAAATCACTTAACCTTTGCCTTAAGTTCATTCCTTCTCTGTAACAATTTAAGAGTTGAATAAATTTCCTGAGATCTGTTCTAAGTAGAGTGCCACACCCTAAATTGGTAAAAAGCGTGATTTGTTGAAGCCATTGGCATTCGGATGATCGGATGTGTAGAGTGAGTTAGCCTGCCCAATAATTAAGAAATTATCGCATTAAACAGTAGTCCCAAATGGCTAAAAAAACTTGAACAAAAAATGTACGAAAGAAACTAAAACAGTTTATCGAAAATATTTAGTCCGTGTGACGCGCAAGTATGCGAGATGCTCGCATTTCCCGTTCGCTCCGTAATTATTTCCTCGAATGAAACAATGCAAACGAAGCAACAGTTTTCTTGAATTTTCACCGTGGATTTAATTAGCGCGTTTCTAATTTTATTGTCACTGATTTGCAGCCGCGGCGTAATCCGTGTCATTTTTAGCAATTAAGTAAATTAGACTCACGTTCCAGGAAAGAATGGAAACACTGTTGAAGGCACGTGCGCTTTCCTGGAGAGTTTCTAACTGCTATAATCGCTTTGAAAGAAAGCTGTCATTGCTTAGGTACTTTAACTATTATTTATGTAAGTGATAGTTGCGTGTTGTTGTGCAAGTTCGACGCTAAATACGCGACAGCCGCGCGCTAATGTTCGCATATTTTAGGAGGTGTTGATAGCTTGGAATTTTTAATTGTGCTATTACAATCAGCGCATCGGAAATCACAGCTATGGCGCAATTTTACTGGATTATTCATCCACCTCATCCTGTAACCAATAACCTATAAAAATACAGGATTTTCATTTCATAAGTCAATGGGGTCATATACTTTAAAAAAAAAGTTGTGTTTTTTACAAATTATAAAAATTTAGATCATTTCAGTCACATATTATCCAATATTTCTTATAATTTTTTTAACATTTCATTCATAATTTCCCTTATGAAGTTTCGTGGTTGCAAAATCGTGACGTCATCTTGTAATAGAATATACAGCATGGCAAGGCAAAAGAGGTGTTGATAACAAATAATAATTTGCTTTTCAGGGTTGTAATAATTACTTATTATTATTAAAATAAACACTCCGATAAATTAAATTACGTATTCGTTAACAAAGAGTTTAGGACGTGTTAAAATAAAAATGCTTTGATGTACTATAGTTTGTCGCTTGTCGGTAATGTCGGTAGTCTCATTATCACATCTGTTTTCTCAAGTCATATGTTGCAGTTAACAACGATTTTCAAATTAAACTTATGTTTATTATATTTGTTATATTATTTTGCTCAGGTAATGTGAATACTATATACTATATTTGTAAAAACCTCTCAGTAAATAACAATGACAGATAACAGTCAATTTGACAGTAGGTGGTGTGTACGAAATATCCTCATTAAAATTGTTATATTTTTTTATTACATTTCTTTATAAAATAAGCGCTAAGAAACCCATTGTAGCAGAGCGCATCGTCAGATCTCTAATATTTTTCGAGATATGTCGATTTTTGGTATTTTTCGAAGTGCAACTTTAAGGGCCTGTAATTCAAAAACTACACGAGATATCAAAAATTCTCTTCAGTTTAGCGTTTCTGGTGCCTTATATAACAAAATAGCAAATTTTTAAAATTTTGAAATTTTTTTATATTTTTGTTCAAAATTTCGATTGGCGATAACTCGACAAATATTAAAGATACAGTTTTGCAGTGTTCACCAATCGATTCAGCTCGTTGAAGTACATAAGTATGCAAAGTTTCATAATAATCGCAGTACGGGATGGAAAGTTAGAGCAAAAAGCCTGAAAATGGCGTTTTTTGTCCGGAAAGTCAAGTGTTACCCCTTGACGTTTGGCCTGAATTTGGCCATTTTCAGACTTTTTGCTGTAACATTTCAACCGGTTGTCCGTATTTTCTGAAATTTTCAGGGTTTATGTATTTCGTCGAGCTGAATCGATTGGTGAACACTGCAAGTCGGTATCTTTAATATTTGTCGACATATATCAATTTGAAATTTTGACAAAAAATTCAAAAAAATTTCAAAATTTTCAAAATTTACTAATTAATTATAAATGGCACGAAAAACACAAAACTGGAGATATTTTTCGATATCTTGTATAGTTTTCGACTTACAGCCCCTCAAAGTTGCTCTTCGAAAAATATAAAAAATCGTCATATCTCGAAAAATATTAGAGATATGACGATGCGCTCTGCTGTAATGGGTTTCCTGGCGCGAATATTATAAAGAAATGTAATAAAAAAAATTTACAATTTTAAGTCATATTTGGGGAAATTTTCGTATTTTGAAAAATATTACAAATCGCCATATTTCGATAAATATAAGACATATTACGATGCGTACTACAGCAATGAGTTTATTCATGTTTAAATTATACATAAGTAATAAATTTCAAGTTAAGTTTGGAGTATTTAATTTATTTTAATGCATACATCTTCAGTTGGTTTTATTTGTATAAGAAAGTAGTGTGGTGTCCACACCAGATTTTTTATATTGTATTCTTCATTGTAAATATGTGTGTACCTGTTATTGGTCTTGTAGACTGCTGGTACTCCACTAATAATAAATAAATAAATAAACTATAAATTCAGAGATTGTAAATACATTTTTTATTAAAAAATTGATATTGTAGTTTCTTTGTAATCTCAATATTGAAAACGAAAATTTATATAAACTCTGAAAACATTATTAAATTATTATTATTATTATATATCATGCAGTTTAAATTATTATTATGTGAAGAATATATGCCAACGCTATTCCACACGACTGTGTGGAGAAACTGTAGTTTTGCACTTATTTTATGAACTTAACATGAAAGAAATACTGTGCTCTCTTTTTTATAGTTATTAAGATATCAGCCTTTTAGCAGACACTGAGCTGCCATCTTTTCGGTAGCACACCACTGAAATATTGGGATCATGAAATATTTGAAGTGTCATTACTGTATTACATAGACCCCACCCGGAATGTATTCGTACCACCTAAATAATATGCTACAGTCAAATGTATTATATTTTTTTCAGTCTGATGTATGTATATCTTAAATAAAATGAAAATATTTTTCAACCATATTTATAACATTGAATGTGTATTGATTATAAACAAATACAATTGACTATAGCATATTTTTCTGATGGGGCTTTTATTGTAGGTATGGGGTAGGTATATGTAAGGGTAGTTAGTTACCTTATCATGGATCATGAGCCCAAAGCCTCGCTCTACTCCGCCGCAGCTTACAACTCGCTTTCATGGGCGTCTGCGATCACATCCCCGCCAGTGTTACACAAGCAAAACATCAGCGGCTCCAGTGTTCTTGTGCGTGCTCTACAGCTGCAGCTCTTGTTTGCTATTTAGGTCACTTGTTAACAACTTCACACTTCTTTTTAATTGCTAATTACGTGGTCATGCTACAATAACTCCTGTAGAATGCGCCGGTGGATCGGATGAGTTAAATGAATTGTTGCTGATCACTCAACTTGCGAGAGGTTCCATTCCATTCGTTTTGCTATTCGTTTACTTTAGGCTGTTTTATTTCAACATTGGTCGTTGACTTATTTCGATTCAACGAAATCATGCACTGTTAATGATTTAAATGTGACTTCAAACTAAAAATTCTATTTTCTAACTAACGCCAATGCAATAATAATCTTCAAGCAAAAGATGTTGCGAGTAACTAGTACCAGTACTGGAGTCTAGATTCCATCAGTGAGGAACGTACGCCGGCTGTTCTCGCGATTTAGAATTCAGAGCGCGTCATAGGCTACTGCGAACCGCGTTTCGATTCTCTCTTGTTTGTTGTTTTTTCCCTGATTGATAGGTTTTTGTTTCCGTTGGATGTTGACGCTCTAAACAGCAGATGACTAATAGAGGTTGAGGTATTGTCGCAGGACAGATGACCTTCAGGGTCATTGAGCCAAACAAACAATTATACTATTTTTGAAAAAGGTTTTGCAGAAGTCGTGGGAACAAATGAAAACTAGACAAATCGACAATAATACACGAAAAAAAGGAGAAATTTCAAAACTATTGAGATATTAAACACGCTTATTTACTAAGCAATTAATTATTTACAAAAGCGTCAGGTAAGATTTCAGTAAATGCATCTTATATTTTCAGCTTATCGAAAAGTTTAGTTAGTTACAGTACTTTTTACCTCTCTCCACATCCTGTAAGTTAAAAATTCGGAAGTGAGTTTTCAGTGGATGAGCACATTTTAGGGTTCCTAGAATACGATTTTAATAGTTTCGTGATGATGTCTGTCAGTTTGTGAGGATATCTGGAGTTACGGTTTCTAATAAACTATTAAACTGAAAATTTTGATATTTTGTATATATTAATTATTGTATCCCCTTTGGAAAACTGGTTAGTTTTTCGTGATAATCCAATAACCGGAAGTGGTGGTTTACTTGAAACCCTATCAAGTTATTTTCAAATATCTCAGTAAATTATAGGTTAAAAAGAATTTTAGTTATTAGAGTAATACCTCAAATATTATTTTCTACAATTATTTTTTGAAACATTTGTTTCTTACTATATCTAACGGTCGGAGAATGTCAGTTTTGACATGTGTCATAATTGAAGAGTAATTTTTTTTTAAGGGATGAACGTTTCTTGATAGTAATGGTCCGTGTTCTCGGACTGTTTGATATAAAATCTATGGCTGAAAATTGAAGGTATTGTGGTATCCATAACAGTTAATGCCGATCCCTAATCTTGCAAAAGTCCGTAATTTTTGTCGGCCTAGGAGTAAAACCAACAGTTTCTGAACGATTTTGAAATGTGTAAAACAAGTATTACAAAATAGTTCATTTGTTTTGGTTTTTCTCAATGCATAAGAATACAAATATAAATATTCTTTTAATAAAACCGATTATTGTGTAATAGAATATTCTGCAACAATTAATGGAATGGCACATATTCCATAAGAGCAAAAAGTTTGTTTGCGAGTGTGGAATATGCCATTTCGGTACCTGTTGATTTTGTAAATTATATAAAAAATACAAATTGTAAACTGTTGAACACATCAAACTCAAATAAATAAAATTTAAACAAAGAGACGTAACCATAGCAACTGAACCAAGATACTTCATATATTGCGCTAATATGCGGCTTTGATTCGTCGAATTTATTCCATACGCGGCGTATGGAATAATAATCTTTTTAATACAATATGTAGTTGTGAAATGCGTAGTTTTCAAAGCAGTGTTATAGAAAAATATTTACGATGATCAAAACTGAAACCGAAACCTAAACCGATAATTTTTATGGTTACATCCATGTTTTTAACTACACCCCTAGGGCTCCTCCAGCACTAACCTCTTTGGAGATTATTAACCCATTAAAATAGACTTTGACTTCGAGTATTATTGCTTGTCGAGCATCCCTATAAAACATCACGTATTACCAATGAATCCGAGGCCTACTTAACCATCCCAACAAAAACAAATTCCAATCGCATACAATAACCCCAGTAACCACAACGAATCGCCGTCAACACCTGTACATCCTCCTCGTCGCTGCTCCCGATACACGGGTACTGGTGCATACGTACACCAGAGCACACTTCAGTCACGGTTCAATTCCCGCCGGTGTTGGGATTGCACCGCTCTCGCGTCGCCGTCGGTTCCGTTATCAATTCCGCATTGTTACAATGCGAGATGTCACTAGGAACGCGCAAACTGTATCTAGAGCTGTTTATAATGCCAGATAACATCGGCAGATTGTATCGGAGGTGTTAACTTAATAGCTGTAGCTACTTTTAATTGTTTATGGAAATAATGCAAGGCTAATGAAGACACTGCATTTTGTCTGGGATGTGATGATCGATACGTCATCAAAAATATTTGTTTGGGGTCAGATTTTGATGGTGGGTTATATTTTATGACGTCATACAG